>CM030881.1:839461-959095 GCA_018132145.1 Boehmeria nivea var. tenacissima | reverse complement strand
TTTGCCTTAAATTGAAGCTCTAAAATGGGTATTTTGGATCAAAAGGACTCTAGCAAAGTTGTTGCGATCCCAAATCAGTATTTGAACATATAATACATTAATATAATTCATAGGAACTCATTTTAAGCTCCAACAACTCTAAAAAACTCACGTCGCACAAAAACTAAGTCCTTATAACTTGTTTTGCCTAAATCAGCTTTTAAACGGGTTTTTGGCTCCAGTGACTCTAGCAAACTAATTTTGATCCTAAATGAGTATTTGAACATATAATATATTATAATAAGTCTTAGAGACTCATTTGTAGCTCCAACAAGCCTTATAAGGTAACCCCGCACAAAAACTAAGTCTTTGTAACTAGTTTTCCCTAAATCGAGCCTTTAGATGGGTTTTTGGCTCCAAAGTGAATCTAAGCGAGATTGTTTAGGTCCTAAATGTTTTTTAATATAATATATTATAATAAGTCTTAGGACTCATTTTGAGATACAACAACACTTAAAAACTCACCTCCGACAAAAACTAAGTCCTTATAACTGTTTTGCCTAAATCGAGCCTTTAAATGGGTATTTTGGCTCAAGTGACTCTAGCAAAATTTTTTTGATCCCAAATCAGTATTTGAACATATAATACATTAAAATAATTCGTAGGGACTCATTTTGAGCTCAACAACACTTATAAACTCACCTCGCGCAAAAACTAAGTCCCTTATAACTAGTTTTGCCTAAATTGAAGCTCTAAAATGGGTATTTTGGATCCAGAAGTGACTCTAGCAAAGTTGTTGCGATCCCAAATCAGTATTTGAACATATAATACATTAATATAATTCTAGGGACTCATTTTGAGCTCCAACAACTCTAAAAACTCACGTCACAAAAAACTAAGTCTTATAACTTGTTTTGCCTAAATCGAGCTTTTAAACGGGTTTTTTGGCTCCGAAGTGACTCTAGCAAACTAATTTTGATCCTAAATGAGTATTTGAACATATAATATATTATAATAAGTCTTAGAGACTCATTTGTAGCTCCAACAAGCCTTATAAGGTAACTTCGCACAAAACTAAGTCTTTGTAATTAGTTTTCCCTAAATCGAGCCTTTAGATGGGTTTTGGCTCCAAAGTGAATCTAGCGAAGTTGTTTAGGTCCTAAATGTGTTTTTTAATATAATATATTATAATAAGTCTTAGGGACTCATTTTGAGATACAACAACACTTAAAAACTCACCTCGCGCAAAAACTAAGTCCTTATAACTAGTTTTGCCTAAATCGAGCCTTTAAATGGGTATTTTGGCTCCGAGTGACTCTAGCAAAATTGTTTTGATCCCCAAATCAGTATTTGAACATATAATACATTAAAATAATTTGTAGGGACTCATTTTGAGCTCCAACAACACTTATAAACTCACCTCGCGAAAAAACTAAGTCCTTATAACTAGTTTTGCCTAAATTGAGCTCTAAAATGGGTATTTTGGATCCAAAAGTGACTCTAGCAAAGTTGTTGCGATCCCAAATCAGTATTTGAACATATAATACATTAATATAATTCATAGAGACTCATTTTGAGCTCCAACAACTCTAAAAAACTCACGTCGCACAAAAACTAAGTCCTTATAACTTGTTTTGCCTAAATCGAGCTTTTAAACGGGTTTTTGGCTCCGAAGTGACTCTAGCAAACTAATTTTGATCCTAAATGAGTATTTGAACATATAATATATTATAATAAGTCTTAGAGACTCATTTGTAGCTCCAACAAGCCTTATAAGGTAACTTTGCACAAAAACTAAGTCTTTGTAACTAGTTTTCCCTAAATCGAGCCTTTAGATGGGTTTTTGGCTCCAAAGTGAATCTAGCGAAGTTGTTTAGGTCCTAAATGTGTTTTTTAATATAATATATTATAATAAGTCTTAGGGACTCATTTTGAGATACAACAACACTTAAAACTCACCTCGCGCAAAAACTAAGTCCTTATAACTAGTTTTGCCTAAATCGAGCCTTTAAATGGGTATTTTGGCTCCGAAGTGACTCTAGCAAAATTGTTTTGATCCCAAATCAGTATTTGAACATATAATACATTAAAATAATTCGTAGGGACTCATTTTGAGCTCCAACAACACTTATAAACTCACCTCGTGCAAAAACTAAGTCCTTATAACTAGTTTTGCCTAAATTGAGCTCTAAAATGGGTATTTTGGATCAAAAGTGACTCTAGCAAAGTTGTTGCGATCCCAAATCAGTATTTGAACATATAATACATTAATATAATTTATAGGAACTCATTTTGAGCTCCAACAACTCTAAAAAACTCACGTCGCACAAAAACTAAGTCCTTATAACTTGTTTTGCCTAAATCGAGCTTTTAAACGGGTTTTTGGCTCCGAAGTGACTCTAGCAAACTAATTTTGATCCTAAATGAGTATTTGAACATATAATATATTATAATAAGTCTTAGAGACTCATTTGTAGCTCCAACAAGCCTTATAAGGTAACTTCGCACAAAAACTAAGTCTTTGTAACTAGTTTTCCCTAAATCGAGCCTTTAGATGGGTTTTTGGCTCCAAGTGAATCTAGCGAAGTTGTTTAGGTCCTAAATGTGTTTTTAATATAATATATTATAATAAGTCTTAGGGACTCATTTTTGAGATACAACAACACTTAAAAACTCACCTCGCGCAAAAACTAAGTCCTTATAACTAGTTTTGCCTAAATCGGAGCCTTTAAATGGGTATTTTGGCTCCAAGTGACTCTAGCAAAATTGTTTTGATCCCAAATCAGTATTTGAACATATAATACATTAAAATAATTGTAGGGACTCATTTTGAGCTCCAACAACACTTATAAACTCACCTCGCGCAAAAACTAAGTCCTTATAACTAGTTTTGCCTAAATTCAGCTCTAAAATGGGTATTTTGGATCCAAGTGACTCTAGCAAAGTTGTTCTGATCCCAAATCAGTATTTGAACATATAATACATTAATATAATTCATAGCGACTCATTTTGAGCTCCAACAACCTTACAAACTCACGTCGCACAAAAACTAAGTCCTTATAACTTGTTGTGCCTAAATCGAGCCTTTAAACGGGTTTTTGGCTCCGAAGTGACTCTAGCAAACTAATTTTGATCCTAAATGAGTATTTGAACATATAATATATTATAATAAGTCTTAGGGACTCATTTTGAGATACAACAACACTTAAAAACTCACCTCGCGCAAAAACTAAGTCCTTATAACTAGTTTTGCCTAAATCGAGCCTTTAAATAGGTATTTTGGCTCAAGTGACTCTAGCAAAATTGTTTTGATCCCAAATCAGTATTTGAACATATAATACATTAAAATAATTCGTAGGGACTCATTTTGAGCTCCAACAACACTTATAAACTCACCTCGTGCAAAAACTAAGTCCTTGTAACTAGTTTTGCCTAAATTGAGCTCTAAAATGGGTATTTGGGATCAAAAGTGACTCTAGCAAAGTTGTTGTGATCCCAAATTAGTATTTGAACATCTAATACATTAATATAATTCATAGCGACTCATTTTGAGCTCCAACAACACTTAAAACTCACGTCGCACAAAAACTAACTCCTTATAACTTGTTTTGCCTAAATCCAGGGTTTTAAACGGGTTTTTTGGCTCAAGTGACTCTAGCAAACTAATTTTGATCCTAAATGAGTATTTGAACATATAATATATTATAATAAGTCTTAGAGACTCATTTGTAGCTCCAACAAGCCTTATAAGGTAACTTCGCACAAAAACTAAGTCTTTGTAACTAGTTTTCCCTAAATCGAGCATTTAGATGGGTTTTTGGCTCCAAAGTGAATCTAGCAAGTTGTTTAGGTCCTAAATGTGTTTTTAATATAATATATTATAATAAGTCTTAGGGACATTTTGAGATACAACAACACTTAAAAACTCACCTCGCGCAAAACTAAGTCCTTATAACTAGTTTTGCCTAAATCGAGCCTTTAAATGGGTATTTTGGCTCAAGTGACTCTAGCAAAATTTTTTTGATCCCCAATCAGTATTTGAACATATAATACATTAAAATAATTTGTAGGGACTCATTTTGAGCTCTAACAACACTTATAAACTCACCTCGCGCAAAAACTTTGTCATTATAACTACTTTTGCCTAAATTGAGCTCTGAAATGGGTATTTTGGATCCGAAGTGACTCTAGCAAAGTTATTACGATCCCAAATCAGTATTTGAACATCTAATACATTAATATAATTCATAGGGACTCATTTGAGCTCTAACAACACTTACAAACTCACGTCGTGCTAAAACTAAGTCCTTATAACTTGTTGTGCCTAAATCGAGCTTTTAAATGGGTTTTTTGTTCCAAGTGACTCTAGCAAACTAATTTTGATCCTAAATGAGTATTTGAACATATAATATATTATAATAAGTCTTAGGGACTCATTTTGAGATACAACAACACTTAAAAACGCACCTGCGCAAAACTAAGTCCTTATAACTAGTTTTGCCTAAATCGAGCCTTTAAATAGGTATTTTGGCTCAAGTGACTCTAGCAAAATTGTTTTGATCCCAAATCAGTATTTGAACATATAATACATTAAAATAATTCTAGGGACTCATTTTGAGCTCCAACAACACTTATAAACTCACCTCGTGCAAAACTAAGTCCTTGTAACTAGTTTTGCCTAAATTGAGCCTTTCAAATGGGTATTTGGGATCAAAGTGACTCTAGCAAAGTTGTTGCGATCCCAAATTAGTATTTGAACATCTAATACATTAATATAATACATAGCGACCATTTTGAGCTCCAATAACACTTAAAAACTCACTCGCACAAAAACTAACTCCTTATAACTTGTTTTGCCTAAATCGAGTTTTAAACGGTTTTGTTGGCTCAAAAGTGACTCTAGCAAATTATTTTGATCCTAAATGTGTATTTGAACATATAATATATTATAATAAGTCTTAGGGACTCATTTTGAGCTCCAACAAGCCTTATAAGGTCACCTCGCGCAAAAACTAAGTCTTTGTAACTAGTTTTCCCTAAATCGAGCATTTAAATGGGTTTTTGGCTCCCAAGTGACTCTAGCAAAGTTGTTTAGGTCCTAAATCAGTATTTTAACATATAATATATTATAATAAGTCTTAGGGACTCATTTTGAGATCCAACAACACTTAAAAACTCACCTCGCTAAAAACTAAGTCCTTATAACTAGTTTTGCCTAAATCGAGCCTTTAAATGGGTATTTTGGCTCAAGTGACTCTAGCAAAGTTGTTTTGATCCCCAATCAGTATTTGAACATATAATACATTAAAATAATTTGTAGGGACTCATTTTGAGCTCTAACAACACTTACAAACTCACCTCGCGCTAAAACTATGTCATTATAACTACTTTTGCCTAAATTGAGCTCTAAAATGGGTATTTTGGATCAAGTGACTCTAGCAAAGTTAATGTGATCCCAAATCAGTATTTGAACATCTAATACATTAATATAATTCATAGGGACTCATTTTGAGCTCTAACAACACTTACAAACTCACCTCGCACAAAAACTAAGTCCTTATAACTTGTTTTGCCTAAATCGAGCTTTTAAAAGCGTTTTTGGCTCCAAGTGACTCTAGCAAACTAATTTTGATCCTAAATGAGTATTTGAACATATAATATATTATAATAAGTCTTAGGGACTCATTTTGAGATCCAACAACACTTAAAACTCACCTCGCGCAAAAACTAAGTCCTTATAACTAGTTTTGCCTAAATCGAGCCTTTAAATGGGTATTTTGGCTCCAAGTGACTCTAGCAAAATTTTTTGATCCCCAATCAGTATTTGAACATATAATACATTAAAATAATTTGTAGGGACTCATTTTGAGCTCTAACAACACTTATAAACTCACCTCGCGCAAAAACTTTGTCATTATAACTAGCTTTGCCTAAATCGAGCTCTTAAAATGGGTATTTTGGATCCAAGTGACTCTAGCAAAGTTATTGTGATCCCAAATCAGTATTTGAACATCTAATATATTAATATAATTCATAGGGACTCATTTTGAGCTCCAACAACACTTACAAACTCACGTCGGGCAAAAACTAAGTCCTTATAACTTGTTTTGCCTAAATCGAGCCTTTAAAATGGGTTTTTTGGCTCCAAGTGACTCTAGCAAAGTTAATTTTGATCCCAAATGAGTATTTGAACATATAATATATTATAATAAGTCTTAGGGACTCATTTTGAGATACAACAACACTTAAAAACTCACCACGCGCAAAAACTAAGTCCTTATAACTAGTTTTGCCTAAATCGAGGCTTTAAATAGGTATTTTGGCTCCAAGTGACTCTAGCAAAATTGTTTTGATCCCAAATCAGTATTTGAACATATAATACATTAAAATAATTCGTAGGGACTCATTTTGAGCTCCAACAACACTTATAAACTCACCTCGTGCAAAACTAAGTCCTTGTAACTAGTTTGCCCAAATCGAGCTCTAAAATGGGTATTTTGGATCAAAAGTGACTCTAGCAAAGTTGTTGTGATCCCAAATCAGTATTTGAACATAAAATACATTAATATAATTGATAGGGACTCATTTTGAGCTCCAACAACTCTTAAAAACTCACCTCGCACAAAAACTAAGTCCTTATAACTAGTTTTGCCTAAATCCACCTTTAAATGGGTATTTTGGCTCAAGTGACTCTAGCAAACTAATTTTGATCCTAAATGAGTATTTGAACATATAATACATTATTATAAGTCTTAGAGACTCATTTTGAGCTCCAACAAGCCTTATAAAGTCACCGCACAAAAAAACTAAGTCCTTGTAACTAGTTTTGCCTAAATCGAGCCTTTAAATGGGTATTTTGGCTCCCAAAGTGAATCTAGCAAAGTTGTTTAGGTCCTAAATGTGTTTGAACATATAATATATTATAATAAGTCTTAGGGACTCATTTTGAGATACAACAACACTTAAAAACTCACCTCGCGCAAAAACTAAGTCCTTATAACTAGTTTGCCTAAATCGAGCCTTTAAATGGGTATTTTGGCTCAAGTGACTCTAGCAAAATTTTTTGATCCCCAATCAGTATTTGAACATATAATACATTAATATAATTCGTAGGGACTCATTTTGAGCTCCAACAACACTTATAAACTCACCTCGCGCAAAAACTAAGTCCTTATAACTAGTTTGCCTAAATTGAGCTCTAAAATGGGTATTTTGGATCCAAGTGACTCTAGCAAAGTTGTTGTGATCCCAAATCAGTATTTGAACATATAATACATTAATATAATTCATAGGGACTCATTTTGAGCTCTAACAACACTTACAAACTCACGTCGCGCAAAAAACTAAGTCCTTATAACTAGTTTGCCTAAATCGAGCCTTAAAATGGGTATTTTGGCTCCAAAGTGACTCTAGCAAAGTAGTTTTGATCCCAAATCAGTATTTGAACATATAATACATTATAATAAGTCTTAGGGACTCATTTTGAGCTCCAACAACACTTAAAACTCACCTCGCGCAAAAACTAAGTCCTTATAACTAGTTTGCCTAAATCGAGCCCTTAAATGGGTATTTTGGCTCCGAAGTGACTCTAGCAAAGTTGTTGTGATCCCAAATCAGTATTTGAACATATAATACATTAATATAATTAGTAGGGACTCATTTTGAGCTCCAACAACACTTATAAACTCACCTCGCGCAAAACTAAGTCCTTATAACTAGTTTTGCCTAAATCGAGCCTCTAAAATGGGTATTTTGGATCAAAGTGACTCTAGCAAAGTTGTTGTGATCCCAAATCAGTATTTGAACATATAATACATTAATATAATTCATAGGAACTCATTTTGAGCTCCAACAACTCTTAAAAACTCACGTCGCACAAAAACTAAGTCCTTATAACTAGTTTCCCTAAATCGAGCCTTTAATTGGGTATTGTTGGCTCCAAGTGACTCTAGCAAAGTTGTTTTGATCCCAAATGAGTATTTGAACATATAATACATTATAATAAGTCTTAGGGACTCATTTTGAGCTCCAACAAGCCTTATAATAACTCACCTCGCACAAAAACTAAGTCCTTGTAACTAGTTTTGCCTAAATCGAGCCTTTAAATGGGTATTTTGGCTCCAAAGTGACTCTAGCAAAGTTGTTGTGATCCCAAATGTGTTTTGTACATATAATATATTATAATAAGTCTTAGGGACTCATTTTGAGCTCCAACAACACTTAAAAACTCACCGCGCAAAAACTAAGTCCTTATAACTAGTTTTGCCTAAATCGAGCCCTTAAATGGGTATTTTGGCTCCAAGTGACTCTAGCAAAGTCTGTTTTGATCCCAAATCAGTATTTGAACATATAATACATTAATATAATTCGTAGGGACTCATTTTGAGCTCCAACAACACTTATAAACTCACCTCGCGCAAAAACTAAGTCCTTATAACTAGTTTTGCCTAAATCGAGCCCTAAAATGGGTATTTTGGCTCCAAGTGACTCTAGCAAAGTTATTGTGATCCCAAATCAGTATTTGAACATATAATACATTAATATAATTCATAGGACTCATTTTGAGCTCTAACAACACTTACAAACTCACCTCGCGCAAAAAACTAAGTCCTTATAACTTGTTTGCCTAAATCGAGCTTTTAAAATGGGTTTTTGGCTCCAAGTGACTCTAGCAAAGTAATTTTGATCCCAAATCAGTATTTGAACATATAATATATTATAATAAGTCTTAGGGACTCATTTTGAGCTCCAACAACACTTAAAAACTCACCGCGCAAAAACTAAGTCCTTATAACTAGTTTGCCTAAATCGAGCCCTTAAATGGGTATTTTGGCTCCAAGTGACTCTAGCAAAATTGTTGTGATCCCAAATCAGTATTTGAACATATAATACATTAAAATAATTCCAAGGGACTCATTTTGAGCTCCAACAACACTTATAAACTCACCTCGGCAAAAACTAAGTCCTTATAACTAGTTTTGCCTAAATTGAGCTCTAAAATGGGTATTTTGGATCAAAAGTGACTCTAGCAAAGTTGTTGTGATCCCAAATCAGTATTTGAACATATAATACATTAATATAATTGATAGGGACTCATTTTGAGCTCCAACAACACTTAAAACTCACGTCGCACAAAAACTAAGTCCTTATAACTTGTTTTGCCTAAATCGAGCTCTTAAATGGGTATTTTGGCTCCAAGTGACTCTAGCAAAGTAATTTTGATCCCAAATGAGTATTTGAACATATAATACATTATAATAAGTCTTAGGGACTCATTTTTAGCTCCAACAAGCCTTACAAGCTCACCTCGCGCAAAAACTAAGTCCTTGTAACTAGTTTTGCCTAAATCGAGCCCTTAAATGGGTTTTTGGCTCCAAAGTGAATCTAGCAAGGTTGTTTAGGTCCTAAATCTGTTTTTTAATATAATATATTATTATAAGTCTTAGGGACTCATTTTGAGCTACAACAACACTTAAAAACTCACCTCGCGCAAAAACTAAGTCCTTATAACTAGTTTGCCTAAATCGAGCCCTTAAATGGGTATTTTGGCTCCAAGTGACTCTAGCAAAATTGTTTTGATCCCAAATCAGTATTTGAACATATAATACATTAATATAATTCGTAGGGACTCATTTTGAGCTCCAACAACACTTATAAACTCACCTCGCCAAAAACTAAGTCCTTATAACAAGTTTGCCTAAATCGATCCCTAAATTGGGTATTTTGGCTCCGAAGTGACTCTAGCAAAGTTGTTGTGATCCCAAATCAGTATTTGAACATATAATACATTAATATATTCGTAGGGACTCATTTTGAGCTCCAACAACACTTAAAAACTCACCTCGCGCAAAAACTAAGTCCTTATAACTAGTTTGCCTAAATCGAGCCCTTAAAATGGGTACTTTGGCTCCGAAGTGACTCTAGCAAAGTTGTTGTGATCCCAAATCAGTATTTGAACATATAATACATTAATATAATTCGTAGGGACTCATTTTGAGCTCCAACAACACTTAAAAGCTCACCTCGCGCAAAACTAAGTCCTTATAACAAGTTTGCCTAAATCGATCCCTAAATTGGGTATTTTGGCTCCGAAGTGACTCTAGCAAAGTTGTTGTGATCCCAAATCAGTATTTGAACATATAATACATTAATATAATTCGTAGGGACTCATTTTGAGCTCCAACAACACTTAAAAACTCACCTCGCGCAAAAACTAAGTCCTTATAACTAGTTTGCCTAAATCGAGCCCTAAATTGGGTATTTTGGCTCCGAAGTGACTCTAGCAAAGTTGTTGTGATCCCAAATCAGTATTTGAACATATAATACATTAATATAATTCGTAGGGACTCTTTTTGAGCTCCAACAACACTTAGAAGCTCACCTCGCGCAAAAACTAAGTCCTTATAACAAGTTTGCCTAATCGATCCCTAAATTGGGTATTTGGACTCCGAAGTGACTCTAGCAAAGTTGTTGTGATCCCAAATCAGTATTTGAACATATAATACATTAATATAATTCGTAGGGACTCATTTTGAGCTCCAACAACACTTAAAATCTCACCTCGCGCAAAAACTAAGTCCTTATAACTAGTTTGCCTAAATCGAGCCCTAAATTGGGTATTTGGGCTCCGAAGTGACTCTAGCAAAGTTGTTGTGATCCCAAATCAGTATTTGAACATATAATACATTAATATAATTCGTAGGGACTCATTTTGAGCTCCAACAACACTTAGAAGCTCACCTCGCGCAAAAACTAAGTCCTTATAACAAGTTTGCCTAAATCGATCCCTAAATTGGGTATTTTGGCTCCGAAGTGACTCTAGCAAAGTTGTTGTGATCCCAAATCAGTATTTGAACATATAATCATTAATATAATTCGTAGGGACTCATTTTGAGCTCCAACAACACTTAAAAACTCACCTCGCGCAAAAACTAAGTCCTTATAACTAGTTTGCCTAAATCGAGCCCTAAAATGGGTATTTTGGCTCCGAAGTGACTCTAGCAAAGTTGTTGTGATCCCAAATCAGTATTTGAACATATAATACATTAATATAATTCGTAGGGACTCATTTTGAGCTCTAACAACACTTACAAACTCACCTCGCGCAAAAACTAAGTCCTTATAACTAGTTTGCCTAAATCGAGCCCTTAAATGGGTATTTTGGCTCGGAAGTGACTCTAGCAAAGTTATTTTGATCCCAAATCAGTATTTGAACATATAATATATTATAATAAGTCTTAGGGACTCATTTTGAGCTCCAACAACACTTAAAAACTCACCTCGCCAAAAACTAAGTCCTTATAACTAGTTTGCCTAAATCGATCCTTAAAATGGGTATTTTGGCTCAAGTGACTCTAGCAAAGTTGTTTTGATCCCAAATCAGTATTTGAACATATAATACATTAATATAATTCGTAGGGACTCATTTTGAGCTCCAACAACACTTATAAACTCACCTCGCGCAAAAACTAAGTCCTTATAACTAGTTTGCCTAAATCGAGCCCTAAAATGGGTATTTTGGATCAAAAGTGACTCTAGCAAAGTTGTTGTGATCCCAAATCAGTATTTGAACATATAATACATTAATATAATTCATAGGGACTCATTTTGAGCTCCAACAACACTTAAAAACTCACCTCGCGCAAAAACTAAGTCCTTATAACTAGTTTGCCTAAATCGAGCCCTACCGAAGTGACTCTAGCAAAGTTGTTGTGATCCCAAATCAGTATTTGAACATATAATACATTAATATAATTCGTAGGGACTCATTTTGAGCTCCAACAACACTTAGAAGCTCACCTCGCGCAAAAACTAAGTCTTATAACAAGTTTGCCTAAATCGATCCCTAAATTGGGTATTTGGACTCCGAAGTGACTCTAGCAAAGTTGTTGTGATCCCAAATCAGTATTTGAACATATAATACATTAATATAATTCGTAGGGACTCATTTTGAGCTCCAACAACACTTAGAAGCTCACCTCGCGCAAAAACTAAGTCCTTATAACAAGTTTGCCTAAATCGAGCCCTAAATTGGGTATTTTGGCTCCGAAGTGACTCTAGCAAAGTTGTTGTGATCCAAATCAGTATTTGAACATATAATACATAATATAATTCGTAGGGACTCATTTTGAGCTCCAACAACACTTAGAAGCTCACCTCGCGCAAAAACTAAGTCCTTATAACAAGTTTGCCTAAATCGATCCCTAAATTGGGTATTTTGGCTCCGAAGTGACTCTAGGCAAAGTTGTTGTGATCCCAAATCAGTATTTGACATATAATACATTAATAATTCGTAGGGACTCATTTTGAGCTCAACAACACTTAAAAACTCACCTCGCGCAAAACTAAGTCTTATAACTAGTTTGCCTAAATCGAGCCCTAAAATTGGTATTTTGGCTCGAAGTGACTCTAGCAAGTTATTGTGATCCCAAATGAGTATTTGAACATATAATACATTAATATAAGTCTTAGGGACTCATTTTGAGCTCCAACAACACTTAAAAACTCACCTGCGCAAAAACTAAGTCCTTATAACAAGTTTGCCTAAATCGAGCCCTTAAATGGGTATTTTGGCTCCAAGTGACTCTAGCAAAGTTGTTGTGATCCCAAATCAGTATTTGAACATATAATACATTAATATAATTCGTAGGGACTCATTTTGAGCTCCAACAACACTTATAAACTCACCTCGCGCAAAAACTAAGTCCTTATAACTAGTTTTGCTAATTCGAGCCCTAAATTGGGTATTTTGCTCCGAAGTGACTCTAGCAAGTTGTTGTGATCCCAAATCAGTATTTGAACATATAATACAATAATATAATTCGTAGGGACTCATTTTGAGCTCCAACAACACTTAGAAGCTCACCTCGCGCAAAAACTAGTCCTTATAACAAGTTTGCCTAAATCGATCCCTAAATTGGGTATTTTGGCTCCGAAGTGACTCTAGCAAAGTTGTTGTGATCCAAATCAGTATTTGAACATATATTACATAATATAATTCGTAGGGACTCATTTTGAGCTCCAACAACACTTAAAAACTCACCTCGCGCAAAAACTAAGTCCTTATAACTAGTTTGCCTAAATCGAGCCCTAAATTGGGTATTTTGGCTCCGAAGTGACTCTAGCAAAGTTGTTGTGATCCAAATCTGTATTTGAACATATAATACATTAATATAATTCGTAGGGACTCATTTTGAGCTCCAACAACACTTAAAAACTCACCTCGCGCAAAAACTAAGTCCTTATAACTAGTTTTGCCTAAATCGAGCCCTTAAATGGGTATTTTGGCTCAAGTGACTCTAGCAAAGTTTTGTGATCCCAAATCAGTATTTGAACATATAATACATTAATATAATTGTAGGGACTCATTTTGAGCTCCAACAACACTTAAAATCTCACCTCGCGCAAAAACTAAGTCCTTATAACTAGTTTTGCCTAAATCGAGCCCTAAAATGGGTATTTTGGCTCCGAAGTGACTCTAGCAAAGTTGTTGTGATCCCAAATCAGTATTTGAACATATAATACATTAATATAATTCATAGGGACTCATTTTGAGCTCCAACAACACTTACAAACTCACCTCGCAAAAACTAAGTCCTTATAACTAGTTTGCCTAAATCGAGCTCTAAAATGGGTATTTTGGCTCCAAGTGACTCTAGCAAAGTTATTTTGATCCCAAATCAGTATTTGAACATATAATACATTAATATAAGTCTTAGGGACTCATTTTGAGCTCCAACAACACTTAAAACTCACCTCGCGCAAAAACTAAGTCCTTATAACTAGTTTTGCCTAAATCGAGCCTTTAAATTGGGTATTTTGGCTCCAAGTGACTCTAGCAAAGTTGTTGTGATCCCAAATCAGTATTTGAACATATAATACATTAATATAATCGGTAGGACTCATTTTGAGCTCAAACAACACTTACAAACTCACCTCGCGCAAAACTAAGTCCTTATAACTAGTTTGCCTAAATCGAGCCCTAAATTGGTATTTTGCTCGAAGTGACTCTAGCAAGGTGTTGTGATCCCAAATCAGTATTTGAACATATAATACATTAATATAATTCGTAGGACTCATTTTGAGCTCCAACAACACTTAGAAGCTCACCTCGCGCAAAATCTACGTCCTTATAACAAGTTTGCCTAAATCGATCCCTAAATTGGGTATTTTGGCTCCGAAGTGACTCTAGCAAAGTTGTTGTGATCCCAAATCAGTATTTGAACATATAATACATTAATATAATTCGTAGGGACTCATTTGAGCTCCAACAACACTTAAAACTCACCTCGCGCAAAAAACTAAGTCCTTATAACTAGTTTGCCTAAATCGAGCCCTAAATTGGGTATTTTGGCTCGAAGTGACTCTAGCAAAGTTGTTGTGATCCCAAATCAGTTTTGAAACATATAATACATTAATATAATTCGTAGGGACTCATTTTGAGCTCCAACAACACTTAAAGCTCACCTCGCGCAAAACTAAGTCCTTATAACTAGTTTGCCTAAATCGAGCCCTAAATTGGGTATTTTGGCTCCGAAGTGACTCTAGCAAAGTTGTTGTGATCCAAATCAGTATTTGAACATATAATACATTAATATAATTCGTAGGACTCATTTTGAGCTCCAACAACACTTAAAAGCTCACCTCGCGCAAAAACTAAGTCCTTATAACTAGTTTGCCTAAATCGAGCCCTAAATGGGTATTTTGGCTCCGAAGTGGCTCTAGCAAAGTTGTTGTGATCCCAAATCAGTATTTGAACATATAATACATTAATATAATTCGTAGGGACTCATTTGAGCTCCAAACAACACTTAGAAGCTCACCTCGCGCAAAACTAAGTCCTTATAACAAGTTTGCCTAAATCGATCGCTAAAATGGGTACTTTTGCTCCGAAGTGACTCTAGCAAAGTTGTTGTGATCCCAAATCAGTATTTGAACATATAATACATTAATATAATTCGTAGGGGACTCATTTTGAGCTCAACAACACTTAAAAGCTCACCTCGCGCAAAAACTAAGTCCTTATAACAGTTTGCCTAAATCGATCCCTAAATTGGGTATTTTGGCTCCGAAGTGACTCAAGCAAAGTTGTTGTGATCCCAAATCAGTATTTGAACATATAATACATTAATATAATTCGTAGGGACTCATTTTGAGCTCCAACAACACTTACAAACTCACCTCGCGCAAAAACTAAGTCCTTATAACTAGTTTGCCTAAATCGAGCCCTAAATTGGGTATTTTGGCTCCGAAGTGACTCTAGCAAGGTTGTTGTGATCCCAAATCAGTATTTGAACATATAATACATTAATATAATTCGTAGGGACTCATTTTGAGCTCCAACAACACTTAGAAGCTCACCTCGCGCAAAAACTAAGTCCTTATAACAAGTTTGCCTAAATCGATCCCTAAATTGGGTATTTTGGCTCCGAAGTGACTCTAGCAAAGTTGTTGTGATCCCAAATCAGTATTTGAACATATAATACATTAATATAATTTCTAGGGGACTCATTTTGAGCTCCCAACAACACTTAAAATCTCACCTCGCGCAAAAACTAAGTCCTTATAACTAGTTTGCCTAAATCGAGCCCTAAATTGGGTATTTTGGCTCCGAAGTGACTCTAGCAAGTTGTTTGATCCCAAATCATATTTGAACATATAATACATTAATATAATTCGTACGGACTCATTTTGAGCTCCAACAACACTTAGAAGCTCACCTCGCGCAAAAACTAAGTCCTTATACAAGTTTGCCTAAATCGATCCCTAAATTGGGTATTTTGGCTCCGAAGTGACTCTAGCAAAAGTTGTTTTGATCCCAAATCAGTATTTGAACATATAATACATTAAAATAATTCGTAGGGACTCATTTTGAGCTCCAACAACACTTATAAACTCACCTCGCGCAAAAACTAAGTCCTTATAACTAGTTTGCCTAAATCGAGCTCTAAAATGGGTATTTTGGCTCCAAGTGACTCTAGCAAAGTTGTTGTGATCCCAAATCAGTATTTGAACATATAATACATTAATATAATTCATAGGGACTCATTTTGAGCTCCTAACAACACTTACAAACTCACCTCGCGCAAAAACTAAGTCCTTATAACTAGTTTGCCTAAATCGAGCTTTTAAAATGGGTTTTTTGGCTCAAGTGACTCTAGCAAAGTTGTTTTGATCCCAAATCAGTATTTGAACATATAATATATTATAATAAGTCTTAGGGACTCATTTTGAGCTCCAACAACACTTAAAAACTCACCTCGCGCAAAAACTAAGTCCTTATAACTAGTTTTGCCTAAATCGAGCCTTTAAATGGGTATTTTGGCTCCGAAGTGACTCTAGCAAAATTGTTTTGATCCCAAATCAGTATTTGAACATATAATACATTAAAATAATTCGTAGGGACTCATTTTGAGCTCCAACAACACTTATAAACTCACCTCGCGCAAAAACTAAGTCCTTGTAACTAGTTTTGCCTAAATCGAGCCCTAAAATGGGTATTTTGGATCCAAAGTGACTCTAGCAAAGTTGTTGTGATCCCAAATCAGTATTTGAACATATAATACATTAATATAATTCATAGGGACTCATTTTGAGCTCCAACAACACTTAAAAACTCACGTCGCACAAAAACTAAGTCCTTATAACTTGTTTTGCCTAAATCGAGCCCCTAAAATGGGTTTTTTGGCTCAAGTGACTCTAGCAAAGTAATTTTGATCCTAAATCAGTATTTGAACATATAATACATTATAATAAGTCTTAGAGACTCATTTTGAGCTCCAACAAGCCTTATAAGGAACTCACCTCGCACAAAAACTAAGTCCTTGTAACTAGTTTTGCCTAAATCGAGCCTTTAAATGGGTTTTTGGCTCCAAAGTGACTCTAGCAAAGTTGTTTTGGTCCTAAATGTGTATTTTAACATATAATATATTAATAATAAGTCTTAGGGACTCATTTTGAGCTCCAACAACACTTAAAAACTCACCTCGCGCAAAAACTAAGTCCTTATAACTAGTTTTGCCTAAATCGAGCCCTTAAATGGGTATTTTGGCTCCAAGTGACTCTAGCAAAATTGTTGTGATCCCAAATCAGTATTTGAACATATAATACATTAAAATAATTCGTAGGGACTCATTTTGAGCTCCAACAACACTTATAAACTCACCTCGCGCAAAAAACTAAGTCCTTATAACTAGTTTTGCCTAAATTGAGCCCTAAAATGGGTATTTTGGATCCAAGTGACTCTAGCAAAGTTGTTGTGATCCCAAATCAGTATTTGAACATCTAATACATTAATATAATTCATAGGGACTCATTTTGAGCTCTAACAACACTTACAAACTCACCTCGCGCAAAAACTAAGTCCTTATAACTTGTTTGCCTAAATCGAGCTCTTAAAATGGTTTTTTGGCTCAAGTGACTCTAGCAAAGTAATTTTGATCCTAAATGAGTATTTGAACATATAATACATTATAATAAGTCTTAGGGACTCATTTTGAGATCCAACAACACTTAAAAACTCACCTCGCGCAAAAACTAAGTCCTTATAACTAGTTTTGCCTAAATCGAGCCTTTAAATGGGTATTTTGGCTCCAAGTGACTCTAGCAAAATTGTTTTGATCCCAAATCAGTATTTGAACATATAATACATTAAAATAATTCGTAGGGACTCATTTTGAGCTCCAACAACACTTATAAACTCACCTCGCGCAAAAACTAAGTCCTTAGTAACTAGTTTTGCCTAAATCGAGCTCTAAAATGGGTATTTTGGATCAAAAGTGACTCTAGCAAAGTTGTTGCGATCCCAAATCAGTATTTGAACATATAATACATTAATATAATTGATAGGGACTCATTTTGAGCTCCAACAACTCTTAAAAACTCACGTCGCACAAAAACTAAGTCCTTATAACTTGTTTTGCCTAAATCCAGCTTTTAAAACGGGTTTTGTTGGCTCAAGTGACTCTAGCAAACTAATTTTGATCCTAAATGAGTATTTGAACATATAATATATTATAATAAGTCTTAGAGACTCATTTTTAGCTCCAACAAGCCTTATAAGCTCACCTCGCGCAAAAACTAAGTCCTTGTAACTAGTTTTCCTAAATCGAGCCTTTAGATGGGTATTTTGGCTCCAAAGTGAATCTAGCGAAGTTGTTTAGGTCCTAAATGTGTTTTTTAAATATAATATATTATAATAAGTCTTAGGGACTCATTTTGAGATACAACAACACTTAAAAACTCACCTCGCGCAAAAACTAAGTCCTTATAACTAGTTTTGCCTAAATCGAGCCTTTAAATGGGTATTTTGGCTCAAGTGACTCTAGCAAAATTGTTTTGATCCCAAATCAGTATTTGAACATATAATACATTAAAATAATTCGTAGGGACTCATTTTGAGCTCCAACAACACTTATAAACTCACCTGCGCAAAAACTAAGTCCTTATAACTAGTTTTGCCTAAATTGAGCTCTAAAATGGGTATTTTGGATCCGAAGTGACTCTAGCAAAGTTGTTGTGCGATCCCAAATCAGTATTTGAACATATAATACATTAATATAATTCATAGGGACTCATTTTGAGCTCTAACAACACTTACAAACTCACGTCGCGCAAAAACTAAGTCCTTATAACTTGTTTGCCTAAATCGAGCCTTAAAACGGGTTTTTTGGCTCAAGTGACTCTAGCAAACTAATTTTGATCCTAAATGAGTATTTGAACATATAATATATTATAATAAGTCTTAGGGACTCATTTTGAGCTACAACAACACTTAAAAACTCACCTCGCGCAAAAACTAAGTCCTTATAACTAGTTTTGCCTAAATCGAGCCTTTAAATGGGTATTTTGGCTCCAAGTGACTCTAGCAAAATTGTTTTGATCCCAAATCAGTATTTGAACATATAATACATTAAAATAATTCGTAGGGACTCATTTTGAGCTCCAACAACACTTATAAACTCACCTCGCAAAAACTAAGTCCTTGTAACTAGTTTTGCCTAAATTGAGCCTCTAAAATGGGTATTTTGGATCAAAAGTGACTCTAGCAAAGTTGTTGCGATCCCAAATCAGTATTTGAACATATAATACATTAATATAATTGATAGGAACTCATTTTGAGCTCCAACAACTCTAAAAAACTCACGTCGCACAAAAACTAAGTCCTTATAACTTGTTTTGCCTAAATCCCAGCTCTTAAAATGGGTTTTGTTGGCTCAAGTGACTCTAGCAAAGTAATTTTGATCCCAAATCAGTATTTGAACATATAATACATTATAATAAGTCTTAGAGACTCATTTGTAGCTCCAACAAGCCTTATAAGGAACTCACCTCGCACAAAAACTAAGTCCTTGTAACTAGTTTTCCCTAAATCGAGCCTTTAGATGGGTTTTTGGCTCCAAAGTGAATCTAGCAAAGTTGTTTAGGTCCTAAATCAGTATTTTTACATATAATATATTATAATAAGTCTTAGGGACTCATTTTGAGATACAACAACACTTAAAAACTCACCTCGCGCAAAAACTAAGTCCTTATAACTAGTTTTGCCTAAATCGAGCCTTTAAATGGGTATTTTGGCTCCAAGTGACTCTAGCAAAATTGTTTTGATCCCAAATCAGTATTTGAACATATAATACATTAAAATAATTCGTAGGGACTCATTTTGAGCTCCAACAACACTTATAAACTCACCTCGC
This sequence comes from Boehmeria nivea var. tenacissima, assembly GCA_018132145.1. NCBI lineage: Eukaryota > Viridiplantae > Streptophyta > Magnoliopsida > Rosales > Urticaceae > Boehmeria > Boehmeria nivea. The sequence continues at coordinate 939,422 of CM030881.1, read as the reverse complement.
GCAAAAACTAAGTCCTTATAACTAGTTTTGCCTAAATTGAGCCCTAAAATGGGTATTTTGGATCCAAGTGACTCTAGCAAAGTTGTTGTGATCCCAAATCAGTATTTGAACATATAATACATTAATATAATTCATAGGGACTCATTTTGAGCTCTAAAACACTTACAAACTCACGTCGCGCAAAAACTAAGTCCTTATAACTTGTTTTGCCTAAATCGAGCTTTTAAACGGGTTTTTTTGGCTCCAAGTGACTCTAGCAAATATTTTTGATCCTAAATGAGTATTTGAACATATAATATATTATAATAAGTCTTAGGGACTCATTTTGAGCTCCAACAACACTTAAAAACTCACCTCGCGCAAAAACTAAGTCCTTATAACTAGTTTTGCCTAAATCGAGCCTTTAAATGGGTATTTTGGCTCCAAGTGACTCTAGCAAAGTTGTTTTGATCCCAAATCAGTATTTGAACATATAATACATTAAAATAATTCGTAGGGACTCATTTTGAGCTCCAACAACACTTATAAACTCACCTCGCAAAAACTAAGTCCTTATAACTAGTTTTGCCTAAATCGAGCCCTAAAATGGGTATTTTGGATCCAAAGTGACTCTAGCAAAGTTGTTGTGATCCCAAATCAGTATTTGAACATATAATACATTAATATAATTGTAGGACTCATTTTGAGCTCCAACAACACTTAAAAACTCACCGTCGCACAAAAACTAAGTCCTTATAACTTGTTTTGCCTAAATCGAGCTCTTAAACGGGTATTTTGGCTCCAAGTGACTCTAGCAAACTTGTTTTGATCCTAAATGAGTATTTGAACATATAATACATTATAATAAGTCATAGAGACTCATTTTGAGCTCCAACAACACTTAAAAGTCACCTCGCACAAAAACTAAGTCCTTGTAACTAGTTTGCCTAAATCGAGCCTTTAAATGGGTTTTTGGCTCCAAAGTGACTCTAGCAAAGTTGTTTAGGTCCTAAATCAGTATTTGAACATATAATATATTATAATAAGTCTTAGGGACTCATTTTGAGATACAACAACACTTAAAAACTCACCTCGCGCAAAAAACTAAGTCCTTATAACTAGTTTTGCCTAAATCGAGCCTTTAAATGGGTATTTTGGCTCAAGTGACTCTAGCAAAATTGTTTTGATCCCAAATCAGTATTTGAACATATAATACATTAAAATAATTCGTAGGGACTCATTTTGAGCTCCAACAACACTTATAAACTCACCTGCGCAAAAACTAAGTCCTTATAACTAGTTTTGCCTAAATCGAGCTCTAAAATGGGTATTTTGGATCCGAAGTGACTCTAGCAAAGTTGTTGTGATCCCAAATCAGTATTTGAACATATAATACATTAATATAATTCATAGGGACTCATTTTGAGCTCCAACAACACTTACAAACTCACGTCGCGCAAAAACTAAGTCCTTATAACTTGTTTTGCCTAAATCGACTTTTAAATGGGTTTTTTGGCTCCAAGTGACTCTAGCAAACTAATTTTGATCCTAAATGAGTATTTGAACATATAATATATTATAATAAGTCTTAGGGACTCATTTTGAGATACAACAACACTTAAAAACTCACCTCGCGCAAAAACTAAGTCCTTATAACTAGTTTTGCCTAAATCGAGCCTTTAAATGGGTATTTTGGCTCCAAGTGACTCTAGCAAAGTTGTTTTGATCCCAAATCAGTATTTGAACATATAATACATTAAAATAATTCGTAGGGACTCATTTTGAGCTCCAACAACACTTAATAAACTCACCTCGCGCAAAAACTAAGTCCTTATAACTAGTTTTGCCTAAATCGAGCTCTAAAATGGGTATTTTGGATCCAAAGTGACTCTAGCAAAGTTGTTGTGATCCCAAATCAGTATTTGAACATATAATACATTAATATAATTGATAGGGACTCATTTTGAGCTCCAACAACAACTTAAAAACTCACCTCGCGCAAAAACTAAGTCCTTATAACTTGTTTTGCCTAAATCGAGCTTTTAAATGGGTATTTTGGCTCCCAAGTGACTCTAGCAAACTAGTTTTGATCCCTAAATCAGTATTTGAACATATAATATATTATAATAAGTCTTAGAGACTCATTTTGAGCTCCAACAAGCCTTATAAAGTAACCTCGCACAAAAACTAAGTCCTTGTAACTAGTTTGCCTAAATCGAGCCTTTAAATGGGTTTTTGGCTCCAAAGTGACTCTAGCAAAGTTGTTTAGGTCCTAAATGTATTTTTAATATAATATATTATAATAAGTCTTAGGGACTCATTTTGAGATACAACAACACTTAAAAACTCACCTCGCGCAAAAACTAAGTCCTTATAACTAGTTTTGCCTAAATCGAGCCTTTAAATGGGTATTTTGGCCAAGTGACTCTAGCAAAATTGTTTTGATCCCAAATCAGTATTTGAACATATAATACATTAAAATAATTCGTAGGGACTCATTTTGAGCTCCAACAACACTTATAAACTCACCTCGCGCAAAAACTAAGTCCTTGTAACTAGTTTTGCCTAAATTGAGCTCTAAAATGGGTATTTTGGATCCAAAGTGACTCTAGCAAAGTTGTTGTGATCCCAAATCAGTATTTGAACATATAATACATTAATATAATTCATAGGAACTCATTTTGAGCTCCAACAACACTTAAAACTCACCTCGCGCAAAAACTAAGTCCTTATAACTTGTTTTGCCTAAATCGAGCTTTTAAATGGGTTTTTTGGCTCCGAAGTGACTCTAGCAAACTAATTTTGATCCTAAATGAGTATTTGAACATATAATATATTATAATAAGTCTTAGAGACTCATTTTTAGCTCCAACAAGCCTTATAAAGTAACCTCGCACAAAAACTAAGTCCTTGTAACTAGTTTTCCCTAAATCGAGCCTTTAGATGGGTTTTTGGCTCCAAAGTGAATCTAGCAAAGTTGTTTTGGTCCTAAATGGTATTTTAAATATAATACATTATAATAAGTCTTAGGGACTCATTTTGAGATACAACAACACTTAAAAACTCACCTCGCGCAAAAACTAAGTCCTTATAACTAGTTTTGCCTAAATCGAGCTCTAAAATGGGTATTTTGGCTCCAAAGTGACTCTAGCAAAATTTTTTGATCCCAAATCAGTATTTGAACATATAATACATTAATATAATTCGTAGGGACTCATTTTGAGCTCCAACAACACTTAAAAACTCACCTCGCAAAAACTAAGTCCTTATAACTAGTTTTGCCTAAATCGAGCTCTAAAATGGGTATTTTGGCTCCAAGTGACTCTAGCAAAGTTGTTGTGATCCCAAATCAGTATTTGAACATATAATACATTAATATAATTCATAGCGACTCATTTTGAGCTCCAACAACACTTACAAACTCACGTCGCAAAAACTAAGTCCTTATAACTAGTTTGCCTAAATCGAGCTTTTAAACGGGTTTTTTGGCTCCAAGTGACTCTAGCAAATGTTTTGGTCCTAAATGAGTATTTGAACATATAATATATTATAATAAGTCTTAGGGACTCATTTTGAGATACAACAACACTTAAAAACTCACCTCGCGCAAAAACTAAGTCCTTATAACTAGTTTTGCCTAAATCGAGCCTTTAAATGGGTATTTTGGCTCAAGTGACTCTAGCAAAATTGTTTTGATCCCAAATCAGTATTTGAACATATAATACATTAAAATAATTCGTAGGGACTCATTTTGAGCTCCAACAACACTTAAAAACTCACCTCGCGCAAAAACTAAGTCCTTGTAACTAGTTTTGCCTAAATTGAGCTCTAAAATGGGTATTTTGGATCAAAAGTGACTCTAGCAAAGTTGTTGCGATCCCAAATCAGTATTTGAACATATAATACATTAATATAATTGATAGGAACTCATTTTGAGCTCCAACAACTCTTAAAAACTCACGTCGCACAAAAACTAACTCCTTATAACTTGTTTTGCCTAAATCGAGCTTTTAAACGGGTTTTTGGCTCAAGTGACTCTAGCAAACTAATTTTGATCCTAAATGAGTATTTGAACATATAATATATTATAATAAGTCTTAGAGACTCATTTTTAGCTCCAACAAGCCTTATAAGTAACTACTCGCACAAAAACTAAGTCTTTGTAACTAGTTTTTCCTAAATCGAGCCTTTAGATGGGTTTTTGGCTCCAAAGTGAATCTAGCAAAGTTGTTTAGGTCCTAAATGTTTTTTAATATAATATATTATAATAAGTCTTAGGGACTCATTTTGAGATACAACAACACTTAAAAACTCACCTCGCGCAAAAACTAAGTCCTTATAACTAGTTTTGCCTAAATCGAGCCTTTAAATGGGTATTTTGGCTCCGAAGTGACTCTAGCAAAATTTTTTTGATCCCCAATCAGTATTTGAACATATAATACATTAAAATAATTCGTAGGGACTCATTTTGAGCTCCAACAACACTTATAAACTCACCTCGCGCAAAAACTTAGTCCTTATAACTAGTTTTGCCTAAATTGAGCTCTAAAATGGGTATTTTGGATCCAAAGTGACTCTAGCAAAGTTGTTGCGATCCCAAATCAGTATTTGAACATATAATACATTAATATAATTCATAGCGACTCATTTTGAGCTCTAACAACACTTACAAACTCACGTCGCGCAAAAACTAAGTCCTTATAACTTGTTTTGCCTAAATCGAGCTTTTAAACCGGTTTTTTTGGCTCCGAAGTGACTCTAGCAAACTAATTTTGATCCTAAATGAGTATTTGAACATATAATATATTATAATAAGTCTTAGGGACTCATTTTGAGATACAACAACACTTAAAAACTCACCTCGCGCAAAAACTAAGTCCTTATAACTAGTTTTGCCTAAATCGAGCCTTTAAATGGGTATTTTGGCTCCGAAGTGACTCTAGCAAAATTGTTTTGATCCCAAATCAGTATTTGAACATATAATACATTAAAATAATTCGTAGGGACTCATTTTGAGCTCCAACAACACTTATAAACTCACCTCGCGCAAAAACTAAGTCCTTGTAACTAGTTTTGCCTAAATTGAGCTCTAAAATGGGTATTTTGGATCAAAAGTGACTCTAGCAAAGTTGTTGCGATCCCAAATTAGTATTTGAACATATAATACATTAATATAATTGATAGGAACTCATTTTGAGCTCCAACAACTCTAAAAAACTCACGTCGCACAAAAACTAACTCCTTATAACTTGTTTTGCCTAAATCGAGCTTTTAAACGGGTTTTGTTGGCTCCGAAGTGACTCTAGCAAACTAATTTTGATCCTAAATGAGTATTTGAACATATAATATATTATAATAAGTCTTAGAGACTCATTTGTAGCTCCAACAAGCCTTATAAAGTAACTTCGCACAAAAACTAAGTCTTTGTAACTAGTTTTTCCTAAATCGAGCCTTTAGATGGGTTTTTGGCTCCAAAGTGAATCTAGCAAAGTTGTTTAGGTCCTAAATGTGTTTTTTAATATAATATATTATAATAAGTCTTAGGGACTCATTTTGAGATACAACAACACTTAAAAACTCACCTCGCGCAAAAACTAAGTCCTTATAACTAGTTTTGCCTAAATCGAGCCTTTAAATGGGTATTTTGGCTCCGAAGTGACTCTAGCAAAATTGTTTTGATCCCCAATCAGTATTTGAACATATAATACATTAAAATAATTTGTAGGGACTCATTTTGAGCTCCAACAACACTTATAAACTCACCTCGCGCAAAAACTTAGTCCTTATAACTAGTTTTGCCTAAATTGAGCTCTAAAATGGGTATTTTGGATCCGAAGTGACTCTAGCAAAGTTGTTGCGATCCCAAATCAGTATTTGAACATCTAATACATTAATATAATTCATAGCGACTCATTTTGAGCTCTAACAACACTTACAAACTCACGTCGCGCAAAAACTAAGTCCTTATAACTTGTTTTGCCTAAATCGAGCTTTTAAACCCGGTTTTTTGGCTCCAAGTGACTCTAGCAAACTAATTTTGATCCTAAATGAGTATTTGAACATATAATATATTATAATAAGTCTTAGGGACTCATTTTGAGATACAACAACACTTAAAAACTCACCTCGCGCAAAAACTAAGTCCTTATAACTAGTTTTGCCTAAATCGAGCCTTTAAATGGGTATTTTGGCTCCGAAGTGACTCTAGCAAAATTGTTTTGATCCCAAATCAGTATTTGAACATATAATACATTAAAATAATTCGTAGGGACTCATTTTGAGCTCCAACAACACTTATAAACTCACCTCGCGCAAAAACTAAGTCCTTGTAACTAGTTTTGCCTAAATTGAGCTCTAAAATGGGTATTTTGGATCAAAAGTGACTCTAGCAAAGTTGTTGCGATCCCAAATCAGTATTTGAACATATAATACATTAATATAATTGATAGGAACTCATTTTGAGCTCCAACAACTCTAAAAAACTCACGTCGCACAAAAACTAACTCCTTATAACTTGTTTTGCCTAAATCCCAGCTTTTAAACGGGTTTTGTTGGCTCAAGTGACTCTAGCAAACTAATTTTGATCCTAAATGAGTATTTGAACATATAATATATTATAATAAGTCTTAGAGACTCATTTGTAGCTCCAACAAGCCTTATAAGGTAACCTCGCACAAAAACTAAGTCTTTGTAACTAGTTTTCCCTAAATCGAGCCTTTAGATGGGTTTTTGGCTCCAAAGTGAATCTAGCAAGGTTGTTTAGGTCCTAAATGTGTTTTTTAATATAATATATTATAATAAGTCTTAGGGACTCATTTTGAGATACAACAACACTTAAAAACTCACCTCGCGCAAAAACTAAGTCCTTATAACTAGTTTTGCCTAAATCGAGCCTTTAAATGGGTATTTTGGCTCAAGTGACTCTAGCAAAATTTTTTTTGATCCCCAATCAGTATTTGAACATATAATACATTAAAATAATTCGTAGGGACTCATTTTGAGCTCCAACAACACTTATAAACTCACCTCGCGCAAAAACTTAGTCCTTATAACTAGTTTTGCCTAAATTGAGCTCTAAAATGGGTATTTTGGATCCAAGTGACTCTAGCAAAGTTGTTGCGATCCCAAATCAGTATTTGAACATCTAATACATTAATATAATTCATAGCGACTCATTTTGAGCTCTAACAACACTTACAAACTCACGTCGACAAAAACTAAGTCCTTATAACTTGTTTGCCTAAATCGAGCTTTTAAACGGGTTTTTTTGGCTCCAAGTGACTCTAGCAAACTAATTTTGATCCTAAATGAGTATTTGAACATATAATATATTATAATAAGTCTTAGGGACTCATTTTGAGATACAACAACACTTAAAAAACTCACCTCGCGCAAAAACTAAGTCCTTATAACTAGTTTTGCCTAAATCGAGCCTTTAAATGGGTATTTTGGCTCCAAGTGACTCTAGCAAAATTGTTTTGATCCCAAATCAGTATTTGAACATATAATACATTAAAATAATTCGTAGGGACTCATTTTGAGCTCCAACAACACTTATAAACTCACCTCGCGCAAAAACTAAGTCCTTGTAACTAGTTTTGCCTATAAATCGAGCTCTAAAATGGGTATTTTGGATCAAAAGTGACTCTAGCAAAGTTGTTGCGATCCCAAATTAGTATTTGAACATATAATACATTAATATAATTGATAGGAACTCATTTTGAGCTCCAACAAACTCTAAAAAACTCACGTCGCACAAAAACTAACTCCTTATAACTTGTTTTGCCTAAATCCGAGCTTTTAAACGGGTTTTGTTGGCTCCAAGTGACTCTAGCAAATTAATTTTGATCCTAAATGAGTATTTGAACATATAATATATTATAATAAGTCTTAGAGACTCATTTGTAGCTCCAACAAGCCTTATAAGGTAACTTCGCACAAAAACTAAGTCTTTGTAACTAGTTTTCCCTAAATCGAGCCTTTAGATGGGTTTTTGGCTCCAAAGTGAATCTAGCAAGGTTGTTTAGGTCCTAAATGTGTTTTTTAAATATAATATATTATAATAAGTCTTAGGGACTCATTTTGAGATACAACAACACTTAAAAACTCACCTCGCGCAAAAACTAAGTCCTTATAACTAGTTTTGCCTAAATCGAGCCTTTAAATGGGTATTTTGGCTCCGAAGTGACTCTAGCAAAATTTTTTTGATCCCCAATCAGTATTTGAACATATAATACATTAAAATAATTTGTAGGGACTCATTTTGAGCTCCAACAACACTTATAAACTCACCTCGCGCAAAAACTTAGTCCTTATAACTAGTTTTGCCTAAATTGAGCTCTAAAATGGGTATTTTGGATCCGAAGTGACTCTAGCAAAGTTGTTGCGATCCCAAATCAGTATTTGAACATCTAATACATTAATATAATTCATAGGACTCATTTTGAGCTCTAACAACACTTACAAACTCACGTCGTGCAAAAACTAAGTCCTTATAACTTGTTTTGCCTAAATCGAGCTTTTAAACGGGTTTTTTGGCTCAAGTGACTCTAGCAAACTAATTTTGATCCTAAATGAGTATTTGAACATATAATATATTATAATAAGTCTTAGGGACTCATTTTGAGATACAACAACACTTAAAAAACTCACCTCGCGCAAAAACTAAGTCCTTATAACTAGTTTTGCCTAAATCGAGCCTTTAAATGGGTATTTTGGCTCAAGTGACTCTAGCAAAATTGTTTTGATCCCAAATCAGTATTTGAACATATAATACATTAAAATAATTCGTAGGGACTCATTTTGAGCTCCAACAACACTTATAAACTCACCTCGCGCAAAAACTAAGTCCTTGTAACTAGTTTTGCCTAAATTGAGCTCTAAAATGGGTATTTTGGATCAAAAGTGACTCTAGCAAAGTTGTTGCGATCCCAAATCAGTATTTGAACATATAATACATTAATATAATTGATAGGAACTCATTTTGAGCTCCAACAACTCTAAAAAACTCACGTCGCACAAAAACTAACTCCTTATAACTTGTTTTGCCTAAATCCAGCTTTTAACCGGGTTTTTTGGCTCCAAGTGACTCTAGCAAACTAATTTTGATCCTAAATGAGTATTTGAACATATAATATATTATAATAAGTCTTAGAGACTCATTTTGAGCTCCAACAAGCCTTATAAGGTAACCTCGCACAAAAACTAAGTCTTTGTAACTAGTTTTCCGTAAATCGAGCCTTTAGATGGGTTTTTGGCTCCAAAGTGAATCTAGCAAAGTTGTTTAGGTCCTAAATGTGTTTTTTAATATAATATATTATAATAAGTCTTAGGGACTCATTTTGAGATACAACAACACTTAAAAACTCACCTCGCGCAAAAACTAAGTCCTTATAACTAGTTTTGCCTAAATCGAGCCTTTAAATGGGTATTTTGGCTCCGAAGTGACTCTAGCAAAATTGTTTTGATCCCAAATCAGTATTTGAACATATAATACATTAAAATAATTCGTAGGGACTCATTTTGAGCTCCAACAACACTTATAAACTCACCTCGCGCAAAAACTAAGTCCTTATAACTAGTTTTGCCTAAATTGAGCTCTAAAATGGGTATTTTGGATCCCAAGTGACTCTAGCAAAGTTGTTGCGATCCCAAATCAGTATTTGAACATATAATACATTAATATAATTCATAGCGACTCATTTTGAGCTCCAACAACACTTACAAACTCACGTCGCGCAAAAACTAAGTCCTTATAACTTGTTTTGCCTAAATCGAGCTTTTAAACGGGTTTTTTTGGCTCCGAAGTGACTCTAGCAAACTAATTTTGATCCTAAATGAGTATTTGAACATATAATATATTATAATAAGTCTTAGGGACTCATTTTGAGATCCAACAACACTTAAAAACTCACCTCGCGCAAAAACTAAGTCCTTATAACTAGTTTTGCCTAAATCGAGCCTTTAAATGGGTATTTTGGCTCCAAAGTGACTCTAGCAAAATTGTTTTGGTCCCAAATCAGTATTTGAACATATAATACATTAAAATAATTCGTAGGGACTCATTTTGAGCTCCAACAACACTTAAAAACTCACCTCGTGCAAAAACTAAGTCCTTATAACTAGTTTTGCCTAAATTGAGCTCTAAAATGGGTATTTTGGATCCAAAGTGACTCTAGCAAAGTTGTTGTGATCCCAAATCAGTATTTGAACATATAATACATTAATATAATTGATAGGGACTCATTTTGAGCTCCAACAACTCTTAAAAACTCACCTCGCACAAAAACTAAGTCCTTATAACTTGTTTTGCCTAAATCGAGCTTTTAAACGGGTTTTTTGGATCCAAGTGACTCTAGCAAACTAATTTTGATCCTAAATGAGTATTTGAACATATAATACATTATAATAAGTCTTAGAGACTCATTTGGAGCTCCAACAAGCCTTATAAAGTAACCTCGCACAAAAACTAAGTCTTTGTAACTAGTTTGCCTAAATCGAGCCTTTAGATGGGTTTTTGGCTCCAAGTGACTCTAGCAAAGTTTTTAGGTCCTAAATGTATTTTTACATATAATATATTATAATAAGTCTTAGGGACTCATTTTGAGATACAACAACACTTAAAAACTCACCTCGCGCAAAAACTAAGTCCTTATAACTAGTTTTGCCTAAATCGAGCCTTTAAATGGGTATTTTGGCTCAAGTGACTCTAGCAAAATTGTTTTGATCCCAAATCAGTATTTGAACATATAATACATTAAAATAATTCGTAGGGACTCATTTTGAGCTCCAACAACACTTATAAACTCACCTCGCGCAAAAACTAAGTCCTTGTAACTAGTTTTGCCTAAATTGAGCTCTAAAATGGGTATTTTGGATCAAAAGTGACTCTAGCAAAGTTGTTGCGATCCCAAATTAGTATTTGAACATATAATACATTAATATAATTGATAGGAACTCATTTTGAGCTCCAACAACTCTTAAAAACTCACGTCGCACAAAAACTAACTCCTTATAACTTGTTTTGCCTAAATCCCAGCTTTTAAACGGGTTTTGTTGGCTCCAAGTGACTCTAGCAAACTAATTTTGATCCTAAATGAGTATTTGAACATATAATATATTATAATAAGTCTTAGAGACTCATTTGTAGCTCCAACAAGCCTTATAAGGTAACTCGCACAAAAACTAAGTCTTTGTAACTAGTTTTCCCTAAATCGAGCCTTTAGATGGGTTTTTGGCTCCAAAGTGAATCTAGCGAAGTTGTTTAGGTCCTAAATGTTTTTTAATATAATATATTATAATAAGTCTTAGGGACTCATTTTGAGATACAACAACACTTAAAAACTCACCTCGCGCAAAAACTAAGTCCTTATAACTAGTTTTGCCTAAATCGAGCCTTTAAATGGGTATTTTGGCTCAAGTGACTCTAGCAAAATTTTTTGATCCCCAATCAGTATTTGAACATATAATACATTAAAATAATTTGTAGGGACTCATTTTGAGCTCCAACAACACTTATAAACTCACCTCGCGCAAAAACTTAGTCCTTATAACTAGTTTTGCCTAAATTGAGCTCTAAAATGGGTATTTTGGATCCAAAGTGACTCTAGCAAAGTTGTTGCGATCCCAAATCAGTATTTGAACATCTAATACATTAATATAATTCATAGCGACTCATTTTGAGCTCTAACAACACTTACAAACTCACGTCGCGCAAAAACTAAGTCCTTATAACTTGTTTGCCTAAATCGAGCTTTTAACCCCGGTTTTTTGGCTCCAAGTGACTCTAGCAAACTAATTTTGATCCTAAATGAGTATTTGAACATATAATATATTATAATAAGTCTTAGGGACTCATTTTGAGATACAACAACACTTAAAAACTCACCTCGCGCAAAAACTAAGTCCTTATAACTAGTTTTGCCTAAATCGAGCCTTTAAATGGGTATTTTGGCTCCGAAGTGACTCTAGCAAAATTGTTTTGATCCCAAATCAGTATTTGAACATATAATACATTAAAATAATTCGTAGGGACTCATTTTGAGCTCCAACAACACTTATAAACTCACCTCGCGCAAAAACTAAGTCCTTGTAACTAGTTTTGCCTAAATTGAGCTCTAAAATGGGTATTTTGGATCAAAAGTGACTCTAGCAAAGTTGTTGCGATCCCAAATCAGTATTTGAACATATAATACATTAATATAATTGATAGGAACTCATTTTGAGCTCCAACAACTCTAAAAAACTCACGTCGCGAAAAAAACTAACTCCTTATAACTTGTTTTGCCTAAATCCAGTTTTAAACGGGTTTTGTTGGCTCAAGTGACTCTAGCAAACTAATTTTGATCCTAAATGAGTATTTGAACATATAATATATTATAATAAGTCTTAGAGACTCATTTTTAGCTCCAACAAGCCTTATAAGGTAACTTCGCACAAAAACTAAGTCTTTGTAACTAGTTTTCCCTAAATCGAGCCTTTAGATGGGTTTTTGGCTCCAAAGTGAATCTAGCGAGGTTGTTTAGGTCCTAAATGTTTTTTTAATATAATATATTATAATAAGTCTTAGGGACTCATTTTGAGATACAACAACACTTAAAAACTCACCTCGCGCAAAAACTAAGTCCTTATAACTAGTTTTGCCTAAATCGAGCCTTTAAATGGGTATTTTGGCTCCAAGTGACTCTAGCAAAATTTTTTTTGATCCCCAATCAGTATTTGAACATATAATACATTAAAATAATTTGTAGGGACTCATTTTGAGCTCCAACAACACTTATAAACTCACCTCGCGCAAAAACTTAGTCCTTATAACTAGTTTTGCCTAAATTGAGCTCTAAAATGGGTATTTTGGATCCGAAGTGACTCTAGCAAAGTTGTTGCGATCCCAAATCAGTATTTGAACATCTAATACATTAATATAATTCATAGCGACTCATTTTGAGCTCTAACAACACTTACAAACTCACGTCGCAAAAACTAAGTCCTTATAACTTGTTGTGCCTAAATCGAGCTTTTAAACCGTTTTTTTGGCTCAAGTGACTCTAGCAAACTAATTTTGATCCTAAATGAGTATTTGAACATATAATATATTATAATAAGTCTTAGGGACTCATTTTGAGATACAACAACACTTAAAAAACTCACCTCGCGCAAAAACTAAGTCCTTATAACTAGTTTTGCCTAAATCGAGCCTTTAAATGGGTATTTTGGCTCCGAAGTGACTCTAGCAAAATTGTTTTGATCCCAAATCAGTATTTGAACATATAATACATTAAAATAATTCGTAGGGACTCATTTTGAGCTCCAACAACACTTATAAACTCACCTCGTGCAAAAACTAAGTCCTTGTAACTAGTTTTGCCTAAATTGAGCTCTAAAATGGGTATTTTGGATCAAAAGTGACTCTAGCAAAGTTGTTGCGATCCCAAATTAGTATTTGAACATATAATACATTAATATAATTGATAGGAACTCATTTTGAGCTCCAACAACTCTAAAAAACTCACGTCGCACAAAAACTAACTCCTTATAACTTGTTTTGCCTAAATCCCAGTTTTAAACGGGTTTTGTTGGCTCCGAAGTGACTCTAGCAAACTAATTTTGATCCTAAATGAGTATTTGAACATATAATATATTATAATAAGTCTTAGAGACTCATTTGTAGCTCCAACAAGCCTTATAAGGTAACTTCGCACAAAAACTAAGTCTTTGTAACTAGTTTTCCCTAAATCGAGCCTTTAGATGGGTTTTTGGCTCCAAAGTGAATCTAGCGAAGTTGTTTAGGTCCTAAATGTGTTTTTTAATATAATATATTATAATAAGTCTTAGGGACTCATTTTGAGATACAACAACACTTAAAAACTCACCTCGCGCAAAAACTAAGTCCTTATAACTAGTTTTGCCTAAATCGAGCCTTTAAATGGGTATTTTGGCTCCGAAGTGACTCTAGCAAAATTTTTTTGATCCCCAATCAGTATTTGAACATATAATACATTAAAATAATTTGTAGGGACTCATTTTGAGCTCCAACAACACTTATAAACTCACCTCGCGCAAAAACTTAGTCCTTATAACTAGTTTTGCCTAAATTGAGCTCTAAAATGGGTATTTTGGATCCGAAGTGACTCTAGCAAAGTTGTTGCGATCCCAAATCAGTATTTGAACATCTAATACATTAATATAATTCATAGCGACTCATTTTGAGCTCTAACAACACTTACAAACTCACGTCGCAAAAACTAAGTCCTTATAACTTGTTGTGCCTAAATCGAGCTTTTAAACCGGGTTTTTTGGCTCCAAGTGACTCTAGCAAACTAATTTTGATCCTAAATGAGTATTTGAACATATAATATATTATAATAAGTCTTAGGGACTCATTTTGAGATACAACAACACTTAAAAAACTCACCTCGCGCAAAAACTAAGTCCTTATAACTAGTTTTGCCTAAATCGAGCCTTTAAATGGGTATTTTGGCTCAAGTGACTCTAGCAAAATTGTTTTGATCCCAAATCAGTATTTGAACATATAATACATTAAAATAATTCGTAGGGACTCATTTTGAGCTCCAACAACACTTATAAACTCACCTCGCGCAAAAACTAAGTCCTTGTAACTAGTTTTGCCTAAATTGAGCTCTAAAATGGGTATTTTGGATCAAAAGTGACTCTAGCAAAGTTGTTGCGATCCCAAATTAGTATTTGAACATATAATACATTAATATAATTGATAGGAACTCATTTTGAGCTCCAACAACTCTAAAAAACTCACGTCGCACAAAAACTAACTCCTTATAACTTGTTTTGCCTAAATCCAGTTTTAAACGGGTTTTTTGGCTCCAAGTGACTCTAGCAAACTAATTTTGATCCTAAATGAGTATTTGAACATATAATATATTATAATAAGTCTTAGAGACTCATTTGTAGCTCCAACAAGCCTTATAAGGTAACTTCGCACAAAAACTAAGTCTTTGTAACTAGTTTTCCCTAAATCGAGCCTTTAGATGGGTTTTTGGCTCCAAAGTGAATCTAGCAAAGTTGTTTAGGTCCTAAATGTTTATTTTTAATATAATATATTATAATAAGTCTTAGGGACTCATTTTGAGATACAACAACACTTAAAAACTCACCTCGCGCAAAAACTAAGTCCTTATAACTAGTTTTGCCTAAATCGAGCCTTTAAATGGGTATTTTGGCTCAAGTGACTCTAGCAAAATTTTTTTGATCCCCAATCAGTATTTGAACATATAATACATTAAAATAATTTGTAGGGACTCATTTTGAGCTCCAACAACACTTATAAACTCACCTCGCGCAAAAACTTAGTCCTTATAACTAGTTTTGCCTAAATTGAGCTCTAAAATGGGTATTTTGGATCCGAAGTGACTCTAGCAAAGTTGTTGCGATCCCAAATCAGTATTTGAACATCTAATACATTAATATAATTCATAGCGACTCATTTTGAGCTCTAACAACACTTACAAACTCACGTATGCGCAAAAACTAAGTCCTTATAACTTGTTTTGCCTAAATCGAGCTTTTAAACGGGTTTTTTGGCTCCAAGTGACTCTAGCAAACTAATTTTGATCCTAAATGAGTATTTGAACATATAATATATTATAATAAGTCTTAGGGACTCATTTTGAGATACAACAACACTTAAAAAACTCACCTCGCGCAAAAACTAAGTCCTTATAACTAGTTTTGCCTAAATCGAGCCTTTAAATGGGTATTTTGGCTCAAGTGACTCTAGCAAAATTGTTTTGATCCCAAATCAGTATTTGAACATATAATACATTAAAATAATTCGTAGGGACTCATTTTGAGCTCCAACAACACTTATAAACTCACCTCGCGCAAAAACTAAGTCCTTGTAACTAGTTTTGCCTAAATTGAGCTCTAAAATGGGTATTTTGGATCAAAAGTGACTCTAGCAAAGTTGTTGCGATCCCAAATCAGTATTTGAACATATAATACATTAATATAATTGATAGGAACTCATTTTGAGCTCCAACAAACTCTAAAAAACTCACGTCGCACAAAAACTAACTCCTTATAACTTGTTTTGCCTAAATCCGAGCTTTTAACCGGGTTTTTTGGCTCCAAGTGACTCTAGCAAACTAATTTTGATCCTAAATGAGTATTTGAACATATAATATATTATAATAAGTCTTAGAGACTCATTTGTAGCTCCAACAAGCCTTATAAGGTAACTTCGCACAAAAACTAAGTCTTTGTAACTAGTTTTCCCTAAATCGAGCCTTTAGATGGGTTTTTGGCTCCAAAGTGAATCTAGCGAGGTTGTTTAGGTCCTAAATGATTTTTTTAATATAATATATTATAATAAGTCTTAGGGACTCATTTTGAGATACAACAACACTTAAAAACTCACCTCGCGCAAAAACTAAGTCCTTATAACTAGTTTTGCCTAAATCGAGCCTTTAAATGGGTATTTTGGCTCCGAAGTGACTCTAGCAAAATTTTTTTGATCCCCAATCAGTATTTGAACATATAATACATTAAAATAATTCGTAGGGACTCATTTTGAGCTCCAACAACACTTATAAACTCACCTCGCGCAAAAACTTAGTCCTTATAACTAGTTTTGCCTAAATTGAGCTCTAAAATGGGTATTTTGGATCCGAAGTGACTCTAGCAAAGTTGTTGCGATCCCAAATCAGTATTTGAACATCTAATACATTAATATAATTCATAGCGACTCATTTTGAGCTCTAACAACACTTACAAACTCACGTCGTGCAAAAACTAAGTCCTTATAACTTGTTGTGCCTAAATCGAGCTTTTAAACGGGTTTTTTGGCTCCGAAGTGACTCTAGCAAACTAATTTTGATCCTAAATGAGTATTTGAACATATAATATATTATAATAAGTCTTAGGGACTCATTTTGAGATACAACAACACTTAAAAACTCACCTCGCGCAAAAACTAAGTCCTTATAACTAGTTTTGCCTAAATCGAGGCTTTAAATGGGTATTTTGGCTCCGAAGTGACTCTAGCAAAATTGTTTTGATCCCAAATCAGTATTTGAACATATAATACATTAAAATAATTCGTAGGGACTCATTTTGAGCTCCAACAACACTTATAAACTCACCTCGCGCAAAAACTAAGTCCTTGTAACTAGTTTTGCCTAAATTGAGCTCTAAAATGGGTATTTTGGATCAAAAGTGACTCTAGCAAAGTTGTTGCGATCCCAAATCAGTATTTGAACATATAATACATTAATATAATTGATAGGAACTCATTTTGAGCTCCAACAACTCTAAAAAACTCACGTCGCACAAAAACTAACTCCTTATAACTTGTTTTGCCTAAATCCAGGTTTTAAACGGGTTTTGTTGGCTCCGAAGTGACTCTAGCAAACTAATTTTGATCCTAAATGAGTATTTGAACATATAATATATTATAATAAGTCTTAGAGACTCATTTGTAGCTCCAACAAGCCTTATAAGGTAACTTCGCACAAAAACTAAGTCTTTGTAACTAGTTTTCCCTAAATCGAGCCTTTAGATGGGTTTTTGGCTCCAAAGTGAATCTAGCAAGGTTGTTTAGGTCCTAAATGTTTTTTTAATATAATATATTATAATAAGTCTTAGGGACTCATTTTGAGATACAACAACACTTAAAAACTCACCTCGCGCAAAAACTAAGTCCTTATAACTAGTTTTGCCTAAATCGAGCCTTTAAATGGGTATTTTGGCCCAAGTGACTCTAGCAAAATTTTTTTGATCCCCAATCAGTATTTGAACATATAATACATTAAAATAATTTGTAGGGACTCATTTTGAGCTCCAACAACACTTATAAACTCACCTCTCGCAAAAACTTAGTCCTTATAACTAGTTTTGCCTAAATTGAGCTCTAAAATGGGTATTTTGGATCCGAAGTGACTCTAGCAAAGTTGTTGCGATCCCAAATCAGTATTTGAACATCTAATACATTAATATAATTCATAGCGACTCATTTTGAGCTCTAACAACACTTACAAACTCACGTCGTGCAAAAACTAAGTCCTTATAACTTGTTGTGCCTAAATCGAGCTTTTAAACGGGTTTTTTGGCTCCAAGTGACTCTAGCAAACTAATTTTGATCCTAAATGAGTATTTGAACATATAATATATTATAATAAGTCTTAGGGACTCATTTTGAGATACAACAACACTTAAAAACTCACCTCGCGCAAAAACTAAGTCCTTATAACTAGTTTTGCCTAAATCGAGGCTTTAAATGGGTATTTTGGCTCAAGTGACTCTAGCAAAATTGTTTTGATCCCAAATCAGTATTTGAACATATAATACATTAAAATAATTCGTAGGGACTCATTTTGAGCTCCAACAACACTTATAAACTTATAAACTCACCTCGCAAAAACTAAGTCCTTGTAACTAGTTTTGCCTAAATTGAGCTCTAAAATGGGTATTTTGGATCAAAAGTGACTCTAGCAAAGTTGTTGCGATCCCAAATCAGTATTTGAACATATAATACATTAATATAATTGATAGGAACTCATTTTGAGCTCCAACAACTCTAAAAAACTCACGTCGCACAAAAACTAACTCCTTATAACTTGTTTTGCCTAAATCCGAGCTTTTAAACCGGTTTTGTTGGCTCAAGTGACTCTAGCAAACTAATTTTGATCCTAAATGAGTATTTGAACATATAATATATTATAATAAGTCTTAGAGACTCATTTGTAGCTCCAACAAGCCTTATAAGGTAACTTCGCACAAAAACTAAGTCTTTGTAACTAGTTTTCCCTAAATCGAGCCTTTAGATGGGTTTTTGGCTCCAAAGTGAATCTAGCGAGGTTGTTTAGGTCCTAAATGTGTTTTTTAATATAATATATTATAATAAGTCTTAGGGACTCATTTTGAGATACAACAACACTTAAAAACTCACCTCGCGCAAAAACTAAGTCCTTATAACTAGTTTTGCCTAAATCGAGCCTTTAAATGGGTATTTTGGCTCAAGTGACTCTAGCAAAATTTTTTTGATCCCCAATCAGTATTTGAACATATAATACATTAAAATAATTTGTAGGGACTCATTTTGAGCTCCAACAACACTTATAAACTCACCTCGCGCAAAAACTTAGTCCTTATAACTAGTTTTGCCTAAATTGAGCTCTAAAATGGGTATTTTGGATCCGAAGTGACTCTAGCAAAGTTGTTGCGATCCCAAATCAGTATTTGAACATCTAATACATTAATATAATTCATAGCGACTCATTTTGAGCTCTAACAACACTTACAAACTCACGTCGTGCAAAAACTAAGTCCTTATAACTTTTGTGCCTAAATCGAGCTTTTAAACGGGTTTTTTGGCTCAAGTGACTCTAGCAAACTAATTTTGATCCTAAATGAGTATTTGAACATATAATATATTATAATAAGTCTTAGGACTCATTTTGAGATACAACAACACTTAAAAACTCACCTCGCGCAAAAACTAAGTCCTTATAACTAGTTTTGCCTAAATCGAGCCTTTAAATGGGTATTTTGGCTCCGAAGTGACTCTAGCAAAATTGTTTTGATCCCAAATCAGTATTTGAACATATAATACATTAAAATAATTCGTAGGGACTCATTTTGAGCTCCAACAACACTTATAAACTCACCTCGCGCAAAAACTAAGTCCTTGTAACTAGTTTTGCCTAAATTGAGCTCTAAAATGGGTATTTTGGATCAAAAGTGACTCTAGCAAAGTTGTTGCGATCCCAAATCAGTATTTGAACATATAATACATTAATATAATTGATAGGAACTCATTTTGAGCTCCAACAACTCTAAAAAACTCACGTCGCACAAAAACTAACTCCTTATAACTTGTTTTGCCTAAATCCAGGTTTTAAACGGGTTTTGTTGGCTCCGAAGTGACTCTAGCAAACTAATTTTGATCCTAAATGAGTATTTGAACATATAATATATTATAATAAGTCTTAGAGACTCATTTGTAGCTCCAACAAGCCTTATAAGGTAACTTCGCACAAAAACTAAGTCTTTGTAACTAGTTTTCCCTAAATCGAGCCTTTAGATGGGTTTTTGGCTCCAAAGTGAATCTAGCAAGGTTGTTTAGGTCCTAAATGTGTTTTTTAATATAATATATTATAATAAGTCTTAGGGACTCATTTTGAGATACAACAACACTTAAAAACTCACCTCGCGCAAAAACTAAGTCCTTATAACTAGTTTTGCCTAAATCGAGCCTTTAAATGGGTATTTTGGCTCCGAAGTGACTCTAGCAAAATTTTTTTGATCCCCAATCAGTATTTGAACATATAATACATTAAAATAATTTGTAGGGACTCATTTTGAGCTCCAACAACACTTATAAACTCACCTCGCGCAAAAACTTAGTCCTTATAACTAGTTTTGCCTAAATTGAGCTCTAAAATGGGTATTTTGGATCCAAAGTGACTCTAGCAAAGTTGTTGCGATCCCAAATCAGTATTTGAACATCTAATACATTAATATAATTCATAGCGACTCATTTTGAGCTCTAACAACACTTACAAACTCACGTCGTACAAAAACTAAGTCCTTATAACTTTTTTGCCTAAATCGAGCTTTTAAACCGGTTTTTTTGGCTCAAGTGACTCTAGCAAACTAATTTTGATCCTAAATGAGTATTTGAACATATAATATATTATAATAAGTCTTAGGGACTCATTTTGAGATACAACAACACTTAAAAACTCACCTCGCGCAAAAACTAAGTCCTTATAACTAGTTTTGCCTAAATCGAGCCTTTAAATGGGTATTTTGGCTCCAAGTGACTCTAGCAAAATTGTTTTGATCCCAAATCAGTATTTGAACATATAATACATTAAAATAATTCGTAGGGACTCATTTTGAGCTCCAACAACACTTATAAACTCACCTCGCGCAAAAACTAAGTCCTTGTAACTAGTTTTGCCTAAATTGAGCTCTAAAATGGGTATTTTGGATCAAAAGTGACTCTAGCAAAGTTGTTGCGATCCCAAATCAGTATTTGAACATATAATACATTAATATAATTGATAGGAACTCATTTTGAGCTCCAACAACTCTTAAAAACTCACGTCGCACAAAAACTAACTCCTTATAACTTGTTTTGCCTAAATCCGAGCTTTTAAACGGGTTTTGTTGGCTCAAGTGACTCTAGCAAACTAATTTTGATCCTAAATGAGTATTTGAACATATAATATATTATAATAAGTCTTAGAGACTCATTTGTAGCTCCAACAAGCCTTATAAGGTAACTTCGCACAAAAACTAAGTCTTTGTAACTAGTTTTCCCTAAATCGAGCCTTTAGATGGGTTTTTGGCTCCAAAGTGAATCTAGCAAGGTTGTTTAGGTCCTAAATGTGTTTTTTAATATAATATATTATAATAAGTCTTAGGGACTCATTTTGAGATACAACAACACTTAAAAACTCACCTCGCGCAAAAACTAAGTCCTTATAACTAGTTTTGCCTAAATCGAGCCTTTAAATGGGTATTTTGGCTCAAGTGACTCTAGCAAAATTTTTTTGATCCCCAATCAGTATTTGAACATATAATACATTAAA
The DNA here is from genome assembly GCA_018132145.1 of Boehmeria nivea var. tenacissima. NCBI lineage: Eukaryota > Viridiplantae > Streptophyta > Magnoliopsida > Rosales > Urticaceae > Boehmeria > Boehmeria nivea. Next base: position 917,874 of record CM030881.1, on the reverse strand, counting down.
ATAATTTGTAGGGACTCATTTTGAGCTCCAACAACACTTATAAACTCACCTCGCGCAAAAACTTAGTCCTTATAACTAGTTTTGCCTAAATTGAGCTCTAAAATGGGTATTTTGGATCCGAAGTGACTCTAGCAAAGTTGTTGCGATCCCAAATCAGTATTTGAACATCTAATACATTAATATAATTCATAGCGACTCATTTTGAGCTCTAACAACACTTACAAACTCACGTCGTGCAAAAACTAAGTCCTTATAACTTGTTGTGCCTAAATCGAGCTTTTAAACGGGTTTTTTTGGCTCCGAAGTGACTCTAGCAAACTAATTTTGATCCTAAATGAGTATTTGAACATATAATATATTATAATAAGTCTTAGGGACTCATTTTGAGATACAACAACACTTAAAAACTCACCTCGCGCAAAAACTAAGTCCTTATAACTAGTTTTGCCTAAATCGAGGCTTTAAATGGGTATTTTGGCTCCCAAGTGACTCTAGCAAAATTGTTTTGATCCCAAATCAGTATTTGAACATATAATACATTAAAATAATTCGTAGGGACTCATTTTGAGCTCCAACAACACTTATAAACTCACCTCGCAAAAACTAAGTCCTTGTAACTAGTTTTGCCTAAATTGAGCTCTAAAATGGGTATTTTGGATCAAAAGTGACTCTAGCAAAGTTGTTGCGATCCCAAATCAGTATTTGAACATATAATACATTAATATAATTGATAGGAACTCATTTTGAGCTCCAACAACTCTAAAAAACTCACGTCGCACAAAAACTAACTCCTTATAACTTGTTTTGCCTAAATCCGAGTTTTAAACGGGTTTTGTTGGCTCAAGTGACTCTAGCAAACTAATTTTGATCCTAAATGAGTATTTGAACATATAATATATTATAATAAGTCTTAGAGACTCATTTGTAGCTCCAACAAGCCTTATAAGGTAACTCGCACAAAAACTAAGTCTTTGTAACTAGTTTTCCCTAAATCGAGCCTTTAGATGGGTTTTTGGCTCCAAAGTGAATCTAGCAAGGTTGTTTAGGTCCTAAATGTGTTTTTTAATATAATATATTATAATAAGTCTTAGGGACTCATTTTGAGATACAACAACACTTAAAAACTCACCTCGCGCAAAAACTAAGTCCTTATAACTAGTTTTGCCTAAATCGAGCCTTTAAATGGGTATTTTGGCTCAAGTGACTCTAGCAAAATTTTTTTGATCCCCAATCAGTATTTGAACATATAATACATTAAAATAATTTGTAGGGACTCATTTTGAGCTCCAACAACACTTATAAACTCACCTCGCGCAAAAACTTAGTCCTTATAACTAGTTTTGCCTAAATTGAGCTCTAAAATGGGTATTTTGGATCCGAAGTGACTCTAGCAAAGTTGTTGCGATCCCAAATCAGTATTTGAACATCTAATACATTAATATAATTCATAGCGACTCATTTTGAGCTCTAACAACACTTACAAACTCACGTCGTGCAAAAACTAAGTCCTTATAACTTTTGTGCCTAAATCGAGCTTTTAAACGGGTTTTTTGGCTCAAGTGACTCTAGCAAACTAATTTTGATCCTAAATGAGTATTTGAACATATAATATATTATAATAAGTCTTAGGGACTCATTTTGAGATACAACAACACTTAAAAACTCACCTCGCGCAAAAACTAAGTCCTTATAACTAGTTTTGCCTAAATCGAGCCTTTAAATGGGTATTTTGGCTCAAGTGACTCTAGCAAAATTGTTTTGATCCCAAATCAGTATTTGAACATATAATACATTAAAATAATTCTTAGGGACTCATTTTGAGCTCCAACAACACTTATAAACTCACCTCGTGCAAAAACTAAGTCCTTGTAACTAGTTTTGCCTAAATTGAGCTCTAAAATGGGTATTTTGGATCAAAAGTGACTCTAGCAAAGTTGTTGCGATCCCAAATCAGTATTTGAACATATAATACATTAATATAATTGATAGGAACTCATTTTGAGCTCCAACAACTCTAAAAACACCACGTCGCACAAAAACTAACTCCTTATAACTTGTTTTGCCTAAATCAGAGTTTTAAACGGGTTTTTTGGCTCAAGTGACTCTAGCAAACTAATTTTGATCCTAAATGAGTATTTGAACATATAATATATTATAATAAGTCTTAGAGACTCATTTGTAGCTCCAACAAGCCTTATAAGGTAACCTCGCACAAAAACTAAGTCTTTGTAACTAGTTTTCCCTAAATCGAGCCTTTAGATGGGTTTTTGGCTCCAAAGTGAATCTAGCAAGGTTGTTTAGGTCCTAAATGTGTTTTTTAATATAATATATTATAATAAGTCTTAGGGACTCATTTTGAGATACAACAACACTTAAAAACTCACCTCGCGCAAAAACTAAGTCCTTATAACTAGTTTTGCCTAAATCGAGCCTTTAAATGGGTATTTTGGCTCCGAAGTGACTCTAGCAAAATTTTTTTGATCCCCAATCAGTATTTGAACATATAATACATTAAAATAATTTGTAGGGACTCATTTTGAGCTCCAACAACACTTATAAACTCACCTCGCGCAAAAACTTAGTCCTTATAACTAGTTTTGCCTAAATTGAGCTCTAAAATGGGTATTTTGGATCCGAAGTGACTCTAGCAAAGTTGTTGCGATCCCAAATCAGTATTTGAACATCTAATACATTAATATAATTCATAGCGACTCATTTTGAGCTCTAACAACACTTACAAACTCACGTCGTGCAAAAACTAAGTCCTTATAACTTGTTGTGCCTAAATCGAGCTTTTAAACGGGTTTTTTTGGCTCCGAAGTGACTCTAGCAAACTAATTTTGATCCTAAATGAGTATTTGAACATATAATATATTATAATAAGTCTTAGGGACTCATTTTGAGATACAACAACACTTAAAAACTCACCTCGCGCAAAAACTAAGTCCTTATAACTAGTTTTGCCTAAATCGAGCTTTAAATGGGTATTTTGGCTCAAGTGACTCTAGCAAAATTGTTTTGATCCCAAATCAGTATTTGAACATATAATACATTAAAATAATTCGTAGGGACTCATTTTGAGCTCCAACAACACTTATAAACTCACCTCGCGCAAAAACTAAGTCCTTGTAACTAGTTTTGCCTAAATTGAGCTCTAAAATGGGTATTTTGGATCAAAAGTGACTCTAGCAAAGTTGTTGCGATCCCAAATCAGTATTTGAACATATAATACATTAATATAATTGATAGGAACTCATTTTGAGCTCCAACAACTCTAAAAAACTCACGTCGCACAAAAACTAACTCCTTATAACTTGTTTTGCCTAAATCCAGGTTTTAAACGGGTTTTGTTGGCTCCGAAGTGACTCTAGCAAACTAATTTTGATCCTAAATGAGTATTTGAACATATAATATATTATAATAAGTCTTAGAGACTCATTTGTAGCTCCAACAAGCCTTATAAGGTAACTTCGCACAAAAACTAAGTCTTTGTAACTAGTTTTCCCTAAATCGAGCCTTTAGATGGGTTTTTGGCTCCAAAGTGAATCTAGCAAAGTTGTTTAGGTCCTAAATGTGTTTTTTAATATAATATATTATAATAAGTCTTAGGGACTCATTTTGAGATACAACAACACTTAAAAACTCACCTCGCGCAAAAACTAAGTCCTTATAACTAGTTTTGCCTAAATCGAGCCTTTAAATGGGTATTTTGGCTCCGAAGTGACTCTAGCAAAATTGTTTTGATCCCCAATCAGTATTTGAACATATAATACATTAAAATAATTGTAGGGACTCATTTTGAGCTCCAACAACACTTATAAACTCACCTGCGCAAAAACTTAGTCCTTATAACTAGTTTTGCCTAAATTGAGCTCTAAAATGGGTATTTTGGATCCGAAGTGACTCTAGCAAAGTTGTTGCGATCCCAAATCAGTATTTGAACATCTAATACATTAATATAATTCATAGCGACTCATTTTGAGCTCTAACAACACTTACAAACTCACGTCGTGCAAAAACTAAGTCCTTATAACTTGTTTTGCCTAAATCGAGCTTTTAAACGGGTTTTTTGGCTCCGAAGTGACTCTAGCAAACTAATTTTGATCCTAAATGAGTATTTGAACATATAATATATTATAATAAGTCTTAGGGACTCATTTTGAGATACAACAACACTTAAAAACTCACCTCGCGCAAAAACTAAGTCCTTATAACTAGTTTTGCCTAAATCGAGCTTTAAATGGGTATTTTGGCTCCGAAGTGACTCTAGCAAAATTGTTTTGATCCCAAATCAGTATTTGAACATATAATACATTAAAATAATTCGTAGGGACTCATTTTGAGCTCCAACAACACTTATAAACTCACCTCGCGCAAAAACTAAGTCCTTGTAACTAGTTTTGCCTAAATTGAGCTCTAAAATGGGTATTTTGGATCAAAAGTGACTCTAGCAAAGTTGTTGCGATCCCAAATCAGTATTTGAACATATAATACATTAATATAATTGATAGGAACTCATTTTGAGCTCCAACAACTCTAAAAAACTCACGTCGCACAAAAACTAACTCCTTATAACTTGTTTTGCCTAAATCCAGCTTTTAAACGGGTTTTGTTGGCTCCGAAGTGACTCTAGCAAACTAATTTTGATCCTAAATGAGTATTTGAACATATAATATATTATAATAAGTCTTAGAGACTCATTTGTAGCTCCAACAAGCCTTATAAGGTAACTTCGCACAAAAACTAAGTCTTTGTAACTAGTTTTCCCTAAATCGAGCCTTTAGATGGGTTTTTGGCTCCAAAGTGAATCTAGCAAAGTTGTTTAGGTCCTAAATGTGTTTTTTAATATAATATATTATAATAAGTCTTAGGGACTCATTTTGAGATACAACAACACTTAAAAACTCACCTCGCGCAAAAACTAAGTCCTTATAACTAGTTTTGCCTAAATCGAGCCTTTAAATGGGTATTTTGGCTCCAAAGTGACTCTAGCAAAATTTTTTTGATCCCCAATCAGTATTTGAACATATAATACATTAAAATAATTTGTAGGGACTCATTTTGAGCTCCAACAACACTTATAAACTCACCTCGCAAAAACTTAGTCCTTATAACTAGTTTTGCCTAAATTGAGCTCTAAAATGGGTATTTTGGATCCAAAGTGACTCTAGCAAAGTTGTTGCGATCCCAAATCAGTATTTGAACATCTAATACATTAATATAATTCATAGCGACTCATTTTGAGCTCTAACAACACTTACAAACTCACGTCGCAAAAACTAAGTCCTTATAACTTGTTGTGCCTAAATCGAGCTTTTAAACGGGTTTTTTGGCTCCAAGTGACTCTAGCAAACTAATTTTGATCCTAAATGAGTATTTGAACATATAATATATTATAATAAGTCTTAGGGACTCATTTTGAGATACAACAACACTTAAAAACTCACCTCGCGCAAAAACTAAGTCCTTATAACTAGTTTTGCCTAAATCGAGCCTTTAAATGGGTATTTTGGCTCCAAGTGACTCTAGCAAAATTGTTTTGATCCCAAATCAGTATTTGAACATATAATACATTAAAATAATCTGTAGGGACTCATTTTGAGCTCCAACAACACTTATAAACTCACCTCGCAAAAACTAAGTCCTTGTAACTAGTTTTGCCTAAATTGAGCTCTAAAATGGGTATTTTGGATCAAAAGTGACTCTAGCAAAGTTGTTGCGATCCCAAATCAGTATTTGAACATATAATACATTAATATAATTGATAGGAACTCATTTTGAGCTCCAACAACTCTTAAAAAACTCACGTCGCACAAAAACTAAGTCCTTATAACTTGTTTTGCCTAAATCCCAGCTTTTAAACGGGTTTTTTGGCTCCAAGTGACTCTAGCAAACTAATTTTGATCCTAAATGAGTATTTGAACATATAATATATTATAATAAGTCTTAGAGACTCATTTGTAGCTCCAACAAGCCTTATAAGGTAACTTCGCACAAAAACTAAGTCTTTGTAACTAGTTTTCCCTAAATCGAGCCTTTAGATGGGTTTTTGGCTCCAAAGTGAATCTAGCAAAGTTGTTTAGGTCCTAAATGTGTTTTTTAACATAATATATTATAATAAGTCTTAGGGACTCATTTTGAGATACAACAACACTTAAAAACTCACCTCGCGCAAAAACTAAGTCCTTATAACTAGTTTTGCCTAAATCGAGCCTTTAAATGGGTATTTTGGCTCCGAAGTGACTCTAGCAAAATTGTTTTGATCCCAAATCAGTATTTGAACATATAATACATTAAAATAATTCGTAGGGACTCATTTTGAGCTCCAACAACACTTATAAACTCACCTCGCGCAAAAACTAAGTCCTTATAACTAGTTTTGCCTAAATTGAGCTCTAAAATGGGTATTTTGGATCCAAAGTGACTCTAGCAAAGTTGTTGCGATCCCAAATCAGTATTTGAACATATAATACATTAATATAATTCATAGCGACTCATTTTGAGCTCCAACAACACTTAAAAACTCACGTCGTGCAAAAACTAAGTCCTTATAACTTGTTTTGCCTAAATCGAGCTTTTAAACGGGTTTTGTTGGCTCAAGTGACTCTAGCAAACTAATTTTGATCCTAAATGAGTATTTGAACATATAATATATTATAATAAGTCTTAGAGACTCATTTGTAGCTCCAACAAGCCTTATAAGGTAACTTCGCACAAAAACTAAGTCTTTGTAACTAGTTTCCCTAAATCGAGCCTTTAGATGGGTTTTTTGGCTCCCAAAGTGAATCTAGCAAAGTTGTTTAGGTCCTAAATGTGTTTTTAATATAATATATTATAATAAGTCTTAGGGACTCATTTTGAGATACAACAACACTTAAAAACTCACCTCGCGCAAAAACTAAGTCCTTATAACTAGTTTTGCCTAAATCGAGCCTTTAAATGGGTATTTTGGCTCCGAAGTGACTCTAGCAAAATTGTTTTGATCCCAAATCAGTATTTGAACATATAATACATTAAAATAATTCGTAGGGACTCATTTTGAGCTCCAACAACACTTATAAACTCACCTCGCGCAAAAACTAAGTCCTTATAACTAGTTTTGCCTAAATTGAGCTCTAAAATGGGTATTTTGGATCCAAAGTGACTCTAGCAAAGTTGTTGCGATCCCAAATCAGTATTTGAACATATAATACATTAATATAATTCATAGGGACTCATTTTGAGCTCCAACAACACTTAAAATCTCACGTCGCACAAAAACTAAGTCCTTATAACTTGTTTTGCCTAAATCGAGCTTTTAAACGGGTTTTTTGGCTCCGAAGTGACTCTAGCAAACTAATTTTGATCCTAAATGAGTATTTGAACATATAATATATTATAATAAGTCTTAGAGACTCATTTGTAGCTCCAACAAGCCTTATAAGGTAACTTTGACAAAAACTAAGTCTTTGTAACTAGTTTTCCCTAAATCGAGCCTTTAGATGGGTTTTTGGCTCCGAAGTGAATCTAGCAAGGTTGTTTAGGTCCTAAATGTGTTTTTTAAATAATATATTATAATAAGTCTTAGGGACTCATTTTGAGATACAACAACACTTAAAAACTCACCTCGCGCAAAAACTAAGTCCTTATAACTAGTTTTGCCTAAATCGAGCCTTTAAATGGGTATTTTGGCCCAAGTGACTCTAGCAAAATTGTTTTGATCCCAAATCAGTATTTGAACATATAATACATTAAAATAATTCGTAGGGACTCATTTTGAGCTCCAACAACACTTATAAACTCACCTCGCGCAAAAACTAAGTCCTTATAACTAGTTTTGCCTAAATTGAGCTCTAAAATGGGTATTTTGGATCCAAAGTGACTCTAGCAAAGTTGTTGCGATCCCAAATCAGTATTTGAACATATAATACATTAATATAATTCATAGGACTCATTTTGAGCTCCAACAACACTTAAAAACTCACGTCGCACAAAAACTAAGTCCTTATAACTTGTTTTGCCTAAATCGAGCTTTTAAACGGGTTTTTTGGCTCCAAGTGACTCTAGCAAACTAATTTTGATCCTAAATGAGTATTTGAACATATAATATATTATAATAAGTCTTAGGGACTCATTTTGAGATCCAACAACACTTAAAAACTCACCTCGCGCAAAAACTAAGTCCTTGTAACTAGTTTTGCCTAAATCGAGCCTTTAAATGGGTATTTTGGCTCCAAAGTGACTCTAGCAAAAGTTGTTTTGGTCCCAAATCAGTATTTTAACATATAATACATTATAATAATTCTTAGGGACTCATTTTGAGCTACAACAACACTTATAAACTCACCTGCGCAAAAACTAAGTCCTTATAACTAGTTTTGCCTAAATTGAGCTCTAAAATGGGTATTTTGGATCCAAAGTGACTCTAGCAAAGTTGTTGTGATCCCAAATCAGTATTTGAACATATAATACATTAATATAATTCGTAGGGACTCATTTTGAGCTCCAACAACACTTAAAAACTCACGTCGCAAAAACTAAGTCCTTATAACTTGTTTTGCCTAAATCGAGCTTTTAAATGGGTTTTTTGGCTCCAAGTGACTCTAGCAAACTTATTTTGATCCTAAATGAGTATTTGAACATATAATACATTATAATAATTCTTAGAGACTCATTTTGAGCTCCAACAAGCCTTATAAACTCACTCGCACAAAAACTAAGTCCTTATAACTAGTTTTGCCTAAATCGAGCCTTTAAATGGGTTTTTGGCTCCCAAGTGACTCTAGCAAAGTTGTTTTGGTCCTAAATGTATTTGAACATATAATATATTATAATAAGTCTTAGGGACTCATTTTGAGATACAACAACACTTAAAAACTCACCTCGCGCAAAAACTAAGTCCTTATAACTAGTTTTGCCTAAATCGAGCCTTTAAATGGGTATTTTGGCTCCAAGTGACTCTAGCAAAATTGTTTTGATCCCAAATCAGTATTTGAACATATAATACATTAAAATAATTCGTAGGGACTCATTTTGAGCTCCAACAACACTTATAAACTCACCTCGCGCAAAAACTAAGTCCTTGTAACTAGTTTTGCCTAAATTGAGCTCTAAAATGGGTATTTTGGATCCAAAGTGACTCTAGCAAAGTTGTTGCGATCCCAAATCAGTATTTGAACATATAATACATTAATATAATTTATAGGACTCATTTTGAGCTCCAACAACTCTAAAAAACTCACGTCGCGCAAAAACTAAGTCCTTATAACTTGTTTTGCCTAAATCCGAGCTTTTAAACGGGTTTTTTGGCTCAAGTGACTCTAGCAAACTAATTTTGATCCTAAATGAGTATTTGAACATATAATATATTATAATAAGTCTTAGAGACTCATTTGTAGCTCCAACAAGCCTTATAAGTAACTTCGCACAAAAACTAAGTCTTTGTAACTAGTTTTCCCTAAATCGAGCCTTTAGATGGGTTTTTGGCTCCAAAGTGAATCTAGCAAAGTTGTTTAGGTCCTAAATGTGTTTTTTAATATAATATATTATAATAAGTCTTAGGGACTCATTTTGAGATACAACAACACTTAAAAACTCACCTCGCACAAAACTAAGTCCTTATAACTAGTTTTGCCTAAATCGAGCCTTTAAATGGGTATTTTGGCTCAAGTGACTCTAGCAAAATTGTTTTGATCCCAAATCAGTATTTGAACATATAATACATTAAAATAATTCGTAGGGACTCATTTTGAGCTCCAACAACACTTATAAACTCACCTTGCGCAAAAACTAAGTCCTTATAACTAGTTTTGCCTAAATTGAGCTCTAAAATGGGTATTTTGGATCCAAAGTGACTCTAGCAAAGTTGTTGCGATCCCAAATCAGTATTTGAACATATAATACATTAATATAATTCATAGGGACTCATTTTGAGCTCCAACAACTCTTAAAAACTCACGTCGCGCAAAAACTAAGTCCTTATAACTTGTTTTGCCTAAATCGAGCTTTAAAATTGGGTTTTTTGGCTCAAGTGACTCTAGCAAACTAATTTTGATCCTAAATGAGTATTTGAACATATAATATATTATAATAAGTCTTAGAGACTCATTTGTAGCTCCAACAAGCCTTATAAAGTAACTTCGCACAAAAACTAAGTCTTTGTAACTAGTTTTCCCTAAATCGAGCCTTTAAATGGGTTTTTGGCTCCAAGTGACTCTAGCAAAGTTGTTTTGGTCCCAAATGTGTTTTTTAACATATAATACATTATAATAAGTCTTAGGGACTCATTTTGAGATACAACAACACTTAAAAACTCACCTCGCGCAAAAACTAAGTCCTTATAACTAGTTTTGCCTAAATCGAGCCTTTAAATGGGTATTTTGGCTCCAAGTGACTCTAGCAAAGTTGTTTTGATCCCAAATCAGTATTTGAACATATAATACATTAAAATAATTCGTAGGGACTCATTTTGAGCTCCAACAACACTTATAAACTCACCTCGCGAAAAACTAAGTCCTTATAACTAGTTTTGCCTAAATTGAGCTCTAAAATTGGGTATTTTGGATCACAAGTGACTCTAGCAAAGTTGTTGTGATCCCAAATCAGTATTTGAACATATAATACATTAATATAATTCATAGGACTCATTTTGAGCTCCAACAACACTTAAAAACTCACGTCGCACAAAAACTAAGTCCTTATAACTTGTTTTGCCTAAATCGAGCTTTTAAATGGGTTTTTTGGCTCCAAGTGACTCTAGCAAACTAATTTTGATCCTAAATGAGTATTTGAACATATAATATATTATAATAAGTCTTAGAGACTCATTTTGTAGCTCCAACAAGCCTTATAAGGTAACCTCGCGACAAAAACTAAGTCTTTGTAACTAGTTTTGCCTAAATCGAGCCTTTAGATGGGTATTTTGGCTCCAAAGTGACTCTAGCAAAGTTGTTTTGGTCCCAAATCAGTATTTTAACATATAATACATTATAATAAGTCTTAGGGACTCATTTTGAGATACAACAACACTTAAAAACTCACCTCCGCGCAAAAACTAAGTCCTTATAACTAGTTTTGCCTAAATCGAGCCCTTAAATTGGGTATTTTGGCTCCAAGTGACTCTAGCAAAATTGTTTTGATCCCAAATCAGTATTTGAACATATAATACATTAAAATAATTCGTAGGGACTCATTTTGAGCTCCAACAACACTTATAAACTCACCGCGCAAAAACTAAGTCCTTATAACTAGTTTTGCCTAAATCGAGCCCTAAAATGGGTATTTTGGCTCCAAAGTGACTCTAGCAAAGTTGTTTGCGATCCCAAATCAGTATTTGAACATATAATACATTAATATAATTCTTAGGGACTCATTTTGAGCTCCAACAACACTTAAAAACTCACGTTGCGCAAAAACTAAGTCCTTATAACTAGTTTTGCCTAAATCGAGCCCTTAAATTGGGTATTTTGGCTCCAAGTGACTCTAGCAAACTATTTGTGATCCCAGAATCAGTATTTGAACATATAATACATTAATATAATTCGTAGGGGACTCATTTTGAGCTCCAACAACACTTAAAAAAACTCACCTCGCAGCAAAAACTAAGTCTTATAACTAGTTTGCCTAAATCGAGCCTAAATTGGGTATTTTGGCTCCGAAGTGACTCTAGCAAAGTTGTTGTGATCCCAAATCAGGATTTGAACATATAATACATTAATATAATTCGTAGGGACTCATTTTGAGCTCCAACAACACTTAAAAACTCACCCCGCGCAAAAACTAAGTCCTTATAACTAGTTTGCCTAAATCGAGCCCTAAATTGGGTATTTTGGCTCCGAAGTGACTCTAGCAAAGTTGTTGTGATCCCAAATCAGTATTTGAACATATAATACATTAATATAATTCGTAGGACTCATTTTGAGCTCCAACAACACTTAAAAACTCACCCGCGCAAAAACTAAGTCTTTATAACTAGTTTGCCTAAATCGAGCCCTAAATTGGGTATTTGGCTCCGAAGTGACTCTAGCAAAGTTGTTGTGATCCCAAATCAGTATTGAACATATAATACATTAATATAATTCGTAGGGACTCATTTTGAGCTCCAACAACACTTAAAAACTCACCCCGCGCAAAAACTAAGTCTTTATAACTAGTTTGCCTAAATCGAGCCCTAAATTGGGTATTTTGGCTCCGAAGTGACTCTAGCAAAGTTGTTGTGATCCCAAATCAGTATTTGAACATATAATACATTAATATAATTCGTAGGGACTCATTTTGAGCTCCAACAACACTTAGAAGCTCACCTCGCACAAAAACTAAGTCCTTATAACTAGTTTGCCTAAATCGAGCCCTAAATTGGTATTTTGGCTCCGAAGTGACTCTAGCAAAGTTGTTGTGATCCCAAATCAGTATTTGAACATATAATACATTAATATAATTCGTAGGGACTCATTTGAGCTCCAACAACACTTAAAAACTCACCTCGCGCAAAAACTAAGTCTTTATAACTAGTTTGCCTAAATCGAGCCCTAAATTGGGTATTTTGGCTCCGAAGTGACTCTAGCAAAGTTGTTGTGATCCCAAATCAGTATTTGAACATATAATACATTAATATAATTCGTAGGGACTCATTTTGAGCTCCAACAACACTTAAAAACTCACCCCGCGCAAAAACTAAGTCTTATAACTAGTTTTGCCTAAATCGAGCCCTAAATTGGGTATTTTGGCTCCGATGTGACTCTAGCAAAGTTGTTGTGATCCAAATCAGTATTTGAACATATAATACATTAATATAATTCGTAGGGACTCATTTTGAGCTACAACAACACTTAGAAAGCTCACCTCGCGACAAAAACTAAGTCCTTATAACTAGTTTGCCTAAATCGATCTCTAAATTGCGTATTTTGGCTCCGAAGTGACTCTAGCAAAGTTGTTGTGATCCCAAATCAGTATTTGAACATATAATACATTAATATAATTCGTAGGGACTCATTTTGAGCTCCAACAACACTTAAAACTCACCTCCGCGCAAAAACTAAGTCTTTATAACTAGTTTGCCGAAATCGAGCCCTAAATTGGGTATTTTGGCTCCGAAGTGACTCTAGCAAAGTTGTTGTGATCCCAAATCATATTTGAACATATAATACATTAATATAATTCGTAGGGACTCATTTTGAGCTCCAACAACACTTAAAAACTCACCCCGCGCAAAAACTAAGTCTTATAACTAGTTTGCCTAAATCGAGCCCTAATTGGGTATTTTGGCTCCGATGTGACTCTAGCAAAGTTGTTGTGATCCCAAATCAGTATTTGAACATATAATACATTAATATAATTCGTAGGGACTCATTTTGAGCTCCAACAACACTTAAAACTCACCTCCCGCGCAAAAACTAAGTCTTTATAACTAGTTTGCCTAAATCGAGCCTAAATTGGGTATTTTGGCTCCGATGTGACTCTAGCAAAGTTGTTGTGATCCCAAATCAGTATTTGAACATATAATACATTAATATAATTCGTAGGGACTCATTTTGAGCTCCAACAACACTTAAAAACTCACCCCGCGCAAAAACTAAGTCTTATAACTAGTTTGCCTAAATCGAGCCCTAAATTGGTATTTTGGCTCCGAAGTGACTCTAGCAAAGTTGTTGTGATCCCAAATCAGTATTGAACATATAATACATTAATATAATTCGTAGGGACTCATTTGAGCTCCAACAACACTTAAAAACTCACCTCCGCGCAAAAACTAAGTCCTTTATAACTAGTTTGCCTAAATCGAGCCCTAAATTGGTATTTTGGCTCCGAAGTGACTCTAGCAAAGTTGTTGTGATCCCAAATCAGTATTTGAACATATAATACATTAATATAATTCGTAGGGACTCATTTTGAGCTCCAACAACACTTAAAACTCACCTCCCGCGCAAAACTAAGTCTTTATAACTAGTTTTGCCTAAATCGAGCCCTTAAATGGGTATTTTGGCTCCGAAGTGACTCTAGCAAAGTTGTTGTGATCCCAAATCAGTATTTGAACATATAATACATTAATATAATTCGTAGGGACTCATTTTGAGCTACAACAACACTTAAAAACTCACCTCGCGCAAAACTAAGTCCTTATAACTAGTTTGCCTAAATCGAGCCCTAAATTGGGTATTTTGGCTCCGAAGTGACTCTAGCAAAGTTGTTGTGATCCCAAATCAGTATTTGAACATATAATACATTAATATAATTCGTAGGGACTCATTTTGAGCTCCAACAACACTTAAAAACTCACCTCGCGCAAAAACTAAGTCCTTATAACTAGTTTGCCTAAATCGAGCCCTAAATTGGGTATTTTGGCTCCGAAGTGACTCTAGCAAAGTTGTTGTGATCCCAAATCAGTATTTGAACATATAATACATTAATATAATTCGTAGGGACTCATTTTGAGCTCCAACAACACTTAAAAACTCACCTCCGCGCAAAAACTAAGTCCTTATAACTAGTTTGCCTAAATCGAGCCCTAAATTGGGTATTTTGGCTCCGAAGTGACTCTAGCAAAGTTGTTGTGATCCCAAATCAGTATTTGAACATATAATACATTAATATAATTCGTAGGGACTCATTTTGAGCTCCAACAACACTTAAAAACTCACCCCGCGCAAAAACTAAGTCTTTATAACTAGTTTGCCTAAATCGAGCCCTAAATTGGGTATTTTGGCTCCGAAGTGACTCTAGCAAAGTTGTTGTGATCCCAAATCAGTATTTGAACATATAATACATTAATATAATTCGTAGGGACTCATTTTGAGCTCCAACAACACTTAGAAACTCACCTCGCGCAAAAACTAAGTCCTTATAACAAGTTTGCCTAAATCGATCCCTAAATTGGGTATTTTGGCTCCGAAGTGACTCTAGCAAAGTTGTTGTGATCCCAAATCAGTATTTGAACATATAATACATTAATATAATTCGTAGGGACTCATTTTGAGCTCCAACAACACTTAAAAACTCACCTCGCGCAAAAACTAAGTCTTATAACTAGTTTGCCTAAATCGAGCCCTAAATTGGGTATTTTGGCTCCGAAGTGACTCTAGCAAAGTTGTTGTGATCCCAAATCAGTATTTGAACATATAATACATTAATATAATTCGTAGGGACTCATTTTGAGCTACAACAACACTTAAAACTCACCTCGCGCAAAAACTAAGTCCTTATAACTAGTTTGCCTAAATCGAGCCCTAAATTGGGTATTTTGGCTCCGAAGTGACTCTAGCAAAGTTGTTGTGATCCAAATCAGTATTTGAACATATAATACATTAATATAATTCGTAGGGACTCATTTTGAGCTCCAACAACACTTAAAAACTCACCTCGCGCAAAAACTAAGTCTTTATAACTAGTTTGCCTAAATCGAGCCCTAAATTGGGTATTTTGGCTCCGAAGTGACTCTAGCAAAGTTGTTGTGATCCCAAATCAGTATTTGAACATATAATACATTAATATAATTCGTAGGGACTCATTTTTGAGCTCCAACAACACTTAAAAGCTCACCTCGCGCAAAACTAAGTCTTATAACTAGTTTGCCTAAATCGAGCCCTAAATTGGGTATTTTGGCTCCGAAGTGACTCTAGCAAAGTTGTTGTGATCCCAAATCAGTATTTGAACATATAATACATTAATATAATTCGTAGGGACTCATTTTGAGCTCCAACAACACTTAAAAACTCACCTCCGCGCAAAAACTAAGTCCTTATAACTAGTTTGCCTAAATCGAGCCCTAAATTGGGTATTTTGGCTCCGAAGTGACTCTAGCAAAGTTGTTGTGATCCCAAATCAGTATTTGAACATATAATACATTAATATAATTCGTAGGGACTCATTTTGAGCTCCAACAACACTTAAAAGCTCACCCCGCGCAAAAACTAAGTCCTTTATAACTAGTTTGCCTAAATCGAGCCCTAAATTGGGTATTTTGGCTCCGAAGTGACTCTAGCAAAGTTGTTGTGATCCCAAATCAGTATTTGAACATATAATACATTAATATAATTCGTAGGGACTCATTTTGAGCTCCAACAACACTTAAAAACTCACCCCGCGCAAAAACTAAGTCTTTATAACTAGTTTGCCTAAATCGAGCCCTAAATTGGGTATTTTGGCTCCGAAGTGACTCTAGCAAAGTTGTTGTGATCCCAAATCAGTATTTGAACATATAATACATTAATATAATTCGTAGGGACTCATTTTGAGCTCCAACAACACTTAAAAACTCACCTCGCGCAAAAACTAAGTCCTTATAACTAGTTTGCCTAAATCGAGCCCTAAATTGGGTATTTTGGCTCCGAAGTGACTCTAGCAAAGTTGTTGTGATCCCAAATCAGTATTTGAACATATAATACATTAATATAATTCGTAGGGACTCATTTTGAGCTCCAACAACACTTAAAAACTCACCTCGCGCAAAAACTAAGTCCTTATAACTAGTTTGCCTAAATCGAGCCCTAAATTGGGTATTTTGGCTCCGAAGTGACTCTAGCAAAGTTGTTGTGATCCCAAATCAGTATTTGAACATATAATACATTAATATAATTCGTAGGGACTCATTTTGAGCTCCAACAACACTTAAAAACTCACCCGCGCAAAAACTAAGTCTTTATAACTAGTTTTGCCTAAATCGAGCCCTAAATTGGGTATTTTGGCTCCGAAGTGACTCTAGCAAAGTTGTTGTGATCCCAAATCAGTATTTGAACATATAATACATTAATATAATTCGTAGGGACTCATTTTGAGCTCCAACAACACTTAAAAACTCACCTCGCGCAAAAACTAAGTCTTTATAACTAGTTTGCCTAAATCGAGCCCTAAATTGGGTATTTTGGCTCCGAAGTGACTCTAGCAAAGTTGTTGTGATCCCAAATCAGTATTTGAACATATAATACATTAATATAATTCGTAGGGACTCATTTTGAGCTCCAACAACACTTAGAAAACTCACCCTCGCGCAAAAACTAAGTCCTTATAACTAGTTTGCCTAAATCGAGCCCTAAATTGGGTATTTTGGCTCCGAAGTGACTCTAGCAAAGTTGTTGTGATCCCAAATCAGTATTTGAACATATAATACATTAATATAATTCGTAGGACTCATTTTGAGCTACAACAACACTTAAAACTCACCTCGCGCAAAAACTAAGTCCTTATAACTAGTTTGCCTAAATCGAGCCCTAAATTGGGTATTTTGGCTCCGAAGTGACTCTAGCAAAGTTGTTGTGATCCCAAATCAGTATTTGAACATATAATACATTAATATAATTCGTAGGGACTCATTTGAGCTCCAACAACACTTAAAAACTCACCCCGCGCAAAAACTAAGTCTTTATAACTAGTTTGCCTAAATCGAGCCCTAAATTGGGTATTTTGGCTCCGAAGTGACTCTAGCAAAGTTGTTGTGATCCCAAATCAGTATTTGAACATATAATACATTAATATAATTCGTAGGGACTCATTTTGAGCTCCAACAACACTTAGAAACTCACCCCGCGCAAAAACTAAGTCCTTATAACTAGTTTGCCTAAATCGAGCCCTAAATTGGGTATTTTGGCTCCGAAGTGACTCTAGCAAAGTTGTTGTGATCCCAAATCAGTATTTGAACATATAATACATTAATATAATTCGTAGGGACTCATTTTGAGCTCCAACAACACTTAAAAACTCACCCCGCGCAAAAACTAAGTCTTTATAACTAGTTTGCCTAAATCGAGCCCTAAATTGGGTATTTTGGCTCCGAAGTGACTCTAGCAAAGTTGTTGTGATCCCAAATCAGTATTTGAACATATAATACATTAATATAATTCGTAGGGACTCATTTTGAGCTCCAACAACACTTAGAAGCTCACCCCGCGCAAAAACTAAGTCCTTATAACTAGTTTGCCTAAATCGAGCCCTAAATTGGGTATTTTGGCTCCGAAGTGACTCTAGCAAAGTTGTTGTGATCCCAAATCAGTATTTGAACATATAATACATTAATATAATTCGTAGGGACTCATTTTGAGCTCCAACAACACTTAAAAACTCACCCTCGCGCAAAAACTAAGTCTTATAACTAGTTTGCCTAAATCGAGCCCTAAATTGGGTATTTTGGCTCCGAAGTGACTCTAGCAAAGTTGTTGTGATCCCAAATCAGTATTTGAACATATAATACATTAATATAATTCGTAGGGACTCATTTTGAGCTCCAACAACACTTAAAAACTCACCCCGCGCAAAAACTAAGTCTTTATAACTAGTTTGCCTAAATCGAGCCCTAAATTGGGTATTTTGGCTCCGAAGTGACTCTAGCAAAGTTGTTGTGATCCCAAATCAGTATTTGAACATATAATACATTAATATAATTCGTAGGGACTCATTTTGAGCTACAACAACACTTAGAAGCTCACCTCGCGACAAAAACTAAGTCCTTATAACAAGTTTGCCTAAATCGATCTCTAAATTGCGTATTTTGGCTCCGAAGTGACTCTAGCAAAGTTGTTGTGATCCCAAATCAGTATTTGAACATATAATACATTAATATAATTCGTAGGGACTCATTTTGAGCTCCAACAACACTTAAAAACTCACCCCGCGCAAAAACTAAGTCTTTATAACTAGTTTGCCTAAATCGAGCCCTAAATTGGGTATTTTGGCTCCGAAGTGACTCTAGCAAAGTTGTTGTGATCCCAAATCAGTATTTGAACATATAATACATTAATATAATTCGTAGGGACTCATTTTGAGCTCCAACAACACTTAAAAACTCACCCCGCGCAAAAACTAAGTCTTTATAACTAGTTTGCCTAAATCGAGCCCTAAATTGGGTATTTTGGCTCCGATGTGACTCTAGCAAAGTTGTTGTGATCCCAAATCAGTATTTGAACATATAATACATTAATATAATTCGTAGGGACTCATTTTGAGCTACAACAACACTTAGAAGCTCACCTCGCGACAAAACTAAGTCCTTATAACAAGTTTGCCTAAATCGATCTCTAAATTGCGTATTTTGGCTCCGAAGTGACTCTAGCAAAGTTGTTGTGATCCCAAATCAGTATTTGAACATATAATACATTAATATAATTCGTAGGGACTCATTTTGAGCTCCAACAACACTTAAAAACTCACCCCGCGCAAAAACTAAGTCTTTATAACTAGTTTGCCGAAATCGAGCCCTAAATTGGGTATTTTGGCTCCGAAGTGACTCTAGCAAAGTTGTTGTGATCCCAAATCAGTATTTGAACATATAATACATTAATATAATTCGTAGGGACTCATTTTGAGCTCCAACAACACTTAAAAACTCACCCCGCGCAAAAACTAAGTCTTTATAACTAGTTTGCCTAAATCGAGCCCTAAATTGGGTATTTTGGCTCCGATGTGACTCTAGCAAAGTTGTTGTGATCCCAAATCAGTATTTGAACATATAATACATTAATATAATTCGTAGGGACTCATTTTGAGCTACAACAACACTTAGAAGCTCACCTCGCGACAAAACTAAGTCCTTATAACAAGTTTGCCTAAATCGATCTCTAAATTGCGTATTTTGGCTCCGAAGTGACTCTAGCAAAGTTGTTGTGATCCCAAATCAGTATTTGAACATATAATACATTAATATAATTCGTAGGGACTCATTTTGAGCTCCAACAACACTTAAAAACTCACCCCGCGCAAAAACTAAGTCTTTATAACTAGTTTGCCGAAATCGAGCCCTAAATTGGGTATTTTGGCTCCGAAGTGACTCTAGCAAAGTTGTTGTGATCCCAAATCAGTATTTGAACATATAATACATTAATATAATTCGTAGGGACTCATTTTGAGCTCCAACAACACTTAAAAACTCACCCCGCGCAAAAACTAAGTCTTTATAACTAGTTTGCCTAAATCGAGCCCTAAATTGGGTATTTTGGCTCCGATGTGACTCTAGCAAAGTTGTTGTGATCCCAAATCAGTATTTGAACATATAATACATTAATATAATTCGTAGGGACTCATTTTGAGCTCCAACAACACTTAAAAACTCACCTCGCGCAAAAACTAAGTCTTATAACAAGTTTGCCTAAATCGAGCCCTAAATTGGGTATTTTGGCTCCGAAGTGACTCTAGCAAAGTTGTTGTGATCCCAAATCAGTATTTGAACATATAATACATTAATATAATTCGTAGGGACTCATTTTGAGCTCCAACAACACTTAAAACTCACCTCGCGCAAAAACTAAGTCTTATAACTAGTTTGCCTAAATCGAGCCCTAAATTGGGTATTTTGGCTCCGAAGTGACTCTAGCAAAGTTGTTGTGATCCCAAATCAGTATTTGAACATATAATACATTAATATAATTCGTAGGGACTCATTTTGAGCTCCAACAACACTTAGAAGCTCACCTCGCGCAAAAACTAAGTCCTTATAACTAGTTTGCCTAAATCGAGCCCTAAATTGGGTATTTTGGCTCCGAAGTGACTCTAGCAAAGTTGTTGTGATCCCAAATCAGTATTTGAACATATAATACATTAATATAATTCGTAGGGACTCATTTTGAGCTCCAACAACACTTAAAAACTCACCCCGCGCAAAAACTAAGTCTTTATAACTAGTTTGCCTAAATCGAGCCCTAAATTGGGTATTTTGGCTCCGAAGTGACTCTAGCAAAGTTGTTGTGATCCCAAATCAGTATTTGAACATATAATACATTAATATAATTCGTAGGGACTCATTTTGAGCTCCAACAACACTTAAAAACTCACCTCGCGCAAAAACTAAGTCCTTATAACTAGTTTGCCTAAATCGAGCCCTAAATTGGGTATTTTGGCTCCGAAGTGACTCTAGCAAAGTTGTTGTGATCCCAAATCAGTATTTGAACATATAATACATTAATATAATTCGTAGGGACTCATTTTGAGCTCCAACAACACTTAAAAACTCACCTCGCGCAAAACTAAGTCTTATAACTAGTTTGCCTAAATCGAGCCCTAAATTGGGTATTTTGGCTCCGAAGTGACTCTAGCAAAGTTGTTGTGATCCCAAATCAGTATTTGAACATATAATACATTAATATAATTCGTAGGGACTCATTTTGAGCTCCAACAACACTTAAAAACTCACCCCGCGCAAAAACTAAGTCTTTATAACTAGTTTGCCTAAATCGAGCCCTAAATTGGGTATTTTGGCTCCGAAGTGACTCTAGCAAAGTTGTTGTGATCCCAAATCAGTATTTGAACATATAATACATTAATATAATTCGTAGGGACTCATTTTGAGCTCCAACAACACTTAAAAACTCACCCCGCGCAAAAACTAAGTTCTTATAACTAGTTTGCCTAAATCGAGCCCTAAATTGGGTATTTTGGCTCCGAAGTGACTCTAGCAAAGTTGTTGTGATCCCAAATCAGTATTTGAACATATAATACATTAATATAATTCGTAGGGACTCATTTTGAGCTCCAACAACACTTAAAAACTCACCTCGCGCAAAAACTAAGTTCTTATAACTAGTTTGCCTAAATCGAGCCCTAAATTGGGTATTTTGGCTCCGAAGTGACTCTAGCAAAGTTGTTGTGATCCCAAATCAGTATTTGAACATATAATACATTAATATAATTCGTAGGGACTCATTTTGAGCTCCAACAACACTTAAAAACTCACCCCGCGCAAAAACTAAGTCTTTATAACTAGTTTGCCTAAATCGAGCCCTAAATTGGGTATTTTGGCTCCGAAGTGACTCTAGCAAAGTTGTTGTGATCCCAAATCAGTATTTGAACATATAATACATTAATATAATTCGTAGGGACTCATTTTGAGCTCCAACAACACTTAAAAACTCACCCCGCGCAAAAACTAAGTCTTTATAACTAGTTTGCCTAAATCGAGCCCTAAATTGGGTATTTTGCTCCGAAGTGACTCTAGCAAAGTTGTTGTGATCCCAAATCAGTATTTGAACATATAATACATTAATATAATTCGTAGGGACTCATTTTGAGCTCCAACAACACTTAGAAGCTCACCTCGCGCAAAACTAAGTCCTTATAACTAGTTTGCCTAAATCGAGCCCTAAATTGGGTATTTTGGCTCCGAAGTGACTCTAGCAAAGTTGTTGTGATCCCAAATCAGTATTTGAACATATAATACATTAATATAATTCGTAGGGACTCATTTTGAGCTCCAACAACACTTAAAAACTCACCCCGCGCAAAAACTAAGTCTTATAACTAGTTTGCCTAAATCGAGCCCTAAATTGGGTATTTTGGCTCCGAAGTGACTCTAGCAAAGTTGTTGTGATCCCAAATCAGTATTTGAACATATAATACATTAATATAATTCGTAGGGACTCATTTTGAGCTCCAACAACACTTAAAACTCACCCCGCGCAAAAACTAAGTCTTTATAACTAGTTTGCCTAAATCGAGCCCTAAATTGGGTATTTTGGCTCCGAAGTGACTCTAGCAAAGTTGTTGTGATCCCAAATCAGTATTTGAACATATAATACATTAATATAATTCGTAGGGACTCATTTTGAGCTCCAACAACACTTAAAAACTCACCCCGCGCAAAAACTAAGTCTTTATAACTAGTTTGCCTAAATCGAGCCCTAAATTGGGTATTTTGGCTCCGATGTGACTCTAGCAAAGTTGTTGTGATCCCAAATCAGTATTTGAACATATAATACATTAATATAATTCGTAGGGACTCATTTTGAGCTACAACAACACTTAAAAGCTCACCTCGCGCAAAAACTAAGTCCTTATAACTAGTTTGCCTAAATCGATCCTCTAAATTGCGTATTTTGGCTCCGAAGTGACTCTAGCAAAGTTGTTGTGATCCCAAATCAGTATTTGAACATATAATACATTAATATAATTCGTAGGGACTCATTTTGAGCTCCAACAACACTTAAAAACTCACCCCGCGCAAAAACTAAGTCTTTATAACTAGTTTGCCTAAATCGAGCCCTAAATTGGGTATTTTGGCTCCGAAGTGACTCTAGCAAAGTTGTTGTGATCCCAAATCAGTATTTGAACATATAATACATTAATATAATTCGTAGGGACTCATTTTGAGCTCCAACAACACTTAAAAACTCACCTCCGCGCAAAAACTAAGTCTTTATAACTAGTTTGCCTAAATCGAGCCCTAAATTGGGTATTTTGGCTCCGAAGTGACTCTAGCAAAGTTGTTGTGATCCCAAATCAGTATTTGAACATATAATACATTAATATAATTCGTAGGGACTCATTTTGAGCTCCAACAACACTTAGAAGCTCACCTCGCGACAAAACTAAGTCCTTTATAACAAGTTTGCCTAAATCGAGCCCTAAATTGGGTATTTTGGCTCCGAAGTGACTCTAGCAAAGTTGTTGTGATCCCAAATCAGTATTTGAACATATAATACATTAATATAATTCGTAGGGACTCATTTTGAGCTCCAACAACACTTAAAAACTCACCCCGCGCAAAAACTAAGTCTTTATAACTAGTTTGCCTAAATCGAGCCCTAAATTGGGTATTTTGGCTCCGAAGTGACTCTAGCAAAGTTGTTGTGATCCCAAATCAGTATTTGAACATATAATACATTAATATAATTCGTAGGGACTCATTTTGAGCTCCAACAACACTTAAAAACTCACCTCGCGCAAAACTAAGTCCTTATAACTAGTTTGCCTAAATCGAGCCCTAAATTGGGTATTTTGGCTCCGAAGTGACTCTAGCAAAGTTGTTGTGATCCCAAATCAGTATTTGAACATATAATACATTAATATAATTCGTAGGGACTCATTTTGAGCTACAACAACACTTAAAAGCTCACCTCGCGCAAAACTAAGTCCTTATAACTAGTTTGCCTAAATCGATCTCTAAATTGGGTATTTTGGCTCCGAAGTGACTCTAGCAAAGTTGTTGTGATCCCAAATCAGTATTTGAACATATAATACATTAATATAATTCGTAGGGACTCATTTTGAGCTCCAACAACACTTAAAAACTCACCCCGCGCAAAAACTAAGTCCTTATAACTAGTTTGCCTAAATCGATCCCTAAATTGGGTATTTTGGCTCCGAAGTGACTCTAGCAAAGTTGTTGTGATCCCAAATCAGTATTTGAACATATAATACATTAATATAATTCGTAGGGACTCATTTTGAGCTCCAACAACACTTAAAAACTCACCTCGCGCAAAAACTAAGTCCTTATAACTAGTTTGCCTAAATCGAGCCCTAAATTGGGTATTTGGCTCCGAAGTGA
The DNA here is from genome assembly GCA_018132145.1 of Boehmeria nivea var. tenacissima. NCBI lineage: Eukaryota > Viridiplantae > Streptophyta > Magnoliopsida > Rosales > Urticaceae > Boehmeria > Boehmeria nivea. The sequence goes on along the minus strand of CM030881.1, from coordinate 893,654 downwards.
CTCTAGCAAAGTTGTTGTGATCCCAAATCAGTATTTGAACATATAATTCATTAATATAATTCGTAGGGACTCATTTTGAGCTCCAACAACACTTAAAAACTCACCTCGCGCAAAAACTAAGTCCTTATAACTAGTTTGCCTAAATCGAGCCTAAATTGGGTATTTTGGCTCCGAAGTGACTCTAGCAAAGTTGTTGTGATCCCAAATCAGTATTTGAACATATAATACATTAATATAATTCGTAGGGACTCATTTTGAGCTCCAACAACACTTAAAAACTCACCCTCGCGCAAAAACTAAGTCTTATAACTAGTTTGCCTAAATCGAGCCCTAAATTGGGTTTTTTGGCTCCGAAGTGACTCTAGGCAAAGTTGTTGTGATCCCAAATCAGTATTTGAACATATAATACATTAATATAATTCGTAGGGACTCATTTTGAGCTCCAACAACACTTAAAAACTCACCTCGCGCAAAAACTAAGTCCTTATAACTAGTTTTGCCTAAATCGAGCCCTAAATTGGGTATTTTGGCTCCGAAGTGACTCTAGCAAAGTTGTTGTGATCCCAAATCAGTATTTGAACATATAATACATTAATATAATTCGTAGGGACTCATTTTGAGCTCCAACAACACTTAAAAACTCACCTCGCGCAAAAACTAAGTCCTTATAACTAGTTTGCCTAAATCGAGCCCTAAATTGGGTATTTTGGCTCCGAAGTGACTCTAGCAAAGTTGTTGTGATCCAAATCAGTATTTGAACATATAATACATTATATAATTCGTAGGGACTCATTTTGAGCTCCAACAACACTTAAAAACTCACCCCGCGCAAAAACTAAGTCTTATAACTAGTTTGCCTAAATCGAGCCCTAAATGGGTATTTTGGCTCCGATGTGACTCTAGCAAAGTTGTTGTGATCCCAAATCAGTATTTGAACATATAATACATTAATATAATTCGTAGGACTCATTTTGAGCTACAACAAACACTTAAAACTCACCTCGCGACAAAAACTAAGTCCTTATAACTATTTTGCCTAAATCGAGCCCTAAATTGGGTATTTTGGCTCCGAAGTGACTCTAGCAAAGTTGTTGTGATCCCAAATCAGTATTTGAACATATAATACATTAATATAATTCGTAGGGACTCATTTTGAGCTCCAACAACACTTAAAAACTCACCCCGCGCAAAAACTAAGTCTTTATAACTAGTTTGCCTAAATCGAGCCCTAAATTGGGTATTTTGGCTCCGATGTGACTCTAGCAAAGTTGTTGTGATCCCAAATCAGTATTTTGAATCATATAATACATTAATATAATTCGTAGGGACTCATTTTGAGCTACAACACACTTAGAAGCTCACCTCTCGCCAAAAACTAAGTCTTATAACCTAGTTTGCCTAAATCGATCTCTAAATTGCGTATTTTGGCTCCGAAGTGACTCTAGCAAAGTTGTTGTGATCCCAAATCAGTATTTGAACATATAATACATTAATATAATTCGTAGGGACTCATTTTGAGCTCCAACAACACTTAAAAACTCACCCGCGCAAAAACTAAGTCTTTATAACTAGTTTGCCTAAATCGAGCCCTAAATTGGGTATTTGGCTCCGAAGTGACTCTAGCAAAGTTGTTGTGATCCCAAATCAGTATTTGAACATATAATACATTAATATAATTCGTAGGGACTCATTTTGAGCTCCAACAACACTTAAAACTCACCCCGCGCAAAAACTAAGTCTTATAACTAGTTTGCCTAAATCGAGCCCTAAATTGGGTATTTTGGCTCCGAAGTGACTCTAGCAAAGTTGTTGTGATCCCAAATCAGTATTTGAACATATAATACATTAATATAATTCGTAGGGACTCATTTTGAGCTCAACAACACTTAAAACTCACCCCGCGCACAAAACTAAGTCTTTATAACTAGTTTGCCTAAATCGAGCCCTAAATTGGGTATTTTGGCTCCGAAGTGACTCTAGCAAAGTTGTTGTGATCCCAAATCAGTATTTCGAACATATAATACATTAATATAATTCGTAGGACTCATTTTGAGCTCCAACAACACTTAAAAACTCACCCCGCGCAAAAACTAAGTCTTTATAACTAGTTTGCCTAAATCGAGCCCTAAATTGGGTATTTTGGCTCCGAAGTGACTCTAGCAAAGTTGTTGTGATCCCAAATCAGTATTTGAACATATAATACATTAATATAATTCGTAGGGACTCATTTGAGCTACAACAACACTTAAAACTCACCTCGCGCAAAACTAAGTCCTTATAACTAGTTTGCCTAAATCGATCCCTAAATTGGGTATTTTGGCTCCGAAGTGACTCTAGCAAAGTTGTTGTGATCCCAAATCAGTATTTGAACATATAATACATTAATATAATTCGTAGGGACTCATTTTGAGCTCCAACAACACTTAAAAACTCACCGCAAAAACTAAGTCCTTATAACTAGTTTGCCTAAATCGATCCCTAAATTGGGTATTTTGGCTCCGAAGTGACTCTAGCAAAGTTGTTGTGATCCCAAATCAGTATTTGAACATATAATACATTAATATAATTCGTAGGGACTCATTTTGAGCTCCAACAACACTTAAAAACTCACCTCGCGCAAAAACTAAGTCCTTATAACTAGTTTGCCTAAATCGACCCTAAATTGGGTATTTTGGCTCCGAAGTGACTCTAGCAAAGTTGTTGTGATCCCAAATCAGTATTTGAACATATAATACATTAATATAATTCGTAGGGACTCATTTTGAGCTCCAACAACACTTAAAAACTCACCTCGCGCAAAAACTAAGTCCTTTATAACTAGTTTGCCTAAATCGAGCCCTAAATTGGGTATTTTGGCTCCGAAGTGACTCTAGCAAAGTTGTTGTGATCCCAAATCAGTATTTGAACATATAATACATTAATATAATTCGTAGGGACTCATTTTGAGCTACAACAACACTTAAAAACTCACCTCGCGCAAAAACTAAGTCCTTATAACTAGTTTGCCTAAATCGAGCCCTAAATTGGGTATTTTGGCTCCGAAGTGACTCTAGCAAAGTTGTTGTGATCCCAAATCAGTATTTGAACATATAATACATTAATATAATTCGTAGGGACTCATTTTGAGCTCCAACAACACTTAAAAACTCACCTCGCGCAAAAACTAAGTCCTTATAACTAGTTTGCCTAAATCGGACCCTAAATTGGGTATTTTGGCTCCGAAGTGACTCTAGCAAAGTTGTTGTGATCCCAAATCAGTATTTGAACATATAATACATTAATATAATTCGTAGGGACTCATTTTGAGCTCCAACAACACTTAAAAACTCACCTCGCGCAAAAACTAAGTCCTTATAACTAGTTTGCCTAAATCGATCCCTAAATTGGGTATTTTGGCTCCAAGTGACTCTAGCAAAGTTGTTGTGATCCCAAATCAGTATTTGAACATATAATACATTAATATAATTCGTAGGGACTCATTTTGAGCTCCAACAACACTTAAAAACTCACCCCGCGCAAAAACTAAGTCTTTATAACTAGTTTGCCTAAATCGAGCCCTAAATTGGGTATTTTGGCTCCGAAGTGACTCTAGCAAAGTTGTTGTGATCCCAAATCAGTATTTGAACATATAATACATTAATATAATTCGTAGGGACTCATTTAAGCTCCAAAACACTTAAAACTCACCTCGCGCAAAAACTAAGTCCTTATAACTAGTTTGCCTAAATCGATCCCTAAATTGGGTATTTTGGCTCCGAAGTGACTCTAGCAAAGTTGTTGTGATCCCAAATCAGTATTTGAACATATAATACATTAATATAATTCGTAGGGACTCATTTTGAGCTCCAACAACACTTAAAAACTCACCTCGCGCAAAAACTAAGTCCTTATAACTAGTTTGCCTAAATCGATCCCCAAATTGGGTTTTTGGCTCCGAAGTGACTCTAGCAAAGTTGTTGTGATCCCAAATCAGTATTTGAACATATAATACATTAATATAATTCGTAGGGACTCATTTTGAGCTCCAACAACACTTAAAAACTCACCTCGCGCAAAAACTAAGTCCTTATAACTAGTTTGCCTAAATCGAGCCCCTAAATTGGGTATTTTGGCTCCAAGTGACTCTAGCAAAGTTGTTGTGATCCCAAATCAGTATTTGAACATATAATACATTAATATAATTCGTAGGGACTCATTTTGAGCTCCAACAACACTTAAAACTCACCTGCGCAAAAACTAAGTCCTTATAACTAGTTTGCCTAAATCGAGCCCCAAATTTGGGTTTTTGGCTCCAAGTGACTCTAGCAAAGTTGTTGTGATCCCAAATCAGTATTTGAACATATAATACATTAATATAATTCGTAGGGACTCATTTTGAGCTCCAACAACACTTAAAAACTCACCTCGCGCAAAAACTAAGTCTTTATAACTAGTTTTCCTAAATCGAGCCCTAAATTTGGGTATTTTGGCTCCAAGTGACTCTAGCAAAGTTGTTGTGATCCCAAATCAGTATTTGAACATATAATACATTAATATAATTCGTAGGGACTCATTTTGAGCTCCAACAACACTTAAAAACTCACCTCGCGCAAAAACTAAGTCCTTATAACTAGTTTGCCTAAATCGAGCCCCAAAATTGGGTATTTTGGCTCCAAGTGACTCTAGCAAAGTTGTTGTGATCCCAAATCAGTATTTGAACATATAATACATTAATATAATTCGTAGGGACTCATTTTGAGCTCCAACAACACTTAGAAACTCACCTCGCGCAAAAACTAAGTCCTTATAACTAGTTTGCCTAAATCGATCCCTAAATTGGGTATTTTGGCCCCAAGTGACTCTAGCAAAGTTGTTGTGATCCCAAATCAGTATTTGAACATATAATACATTAATATAATTCGTAGGGACTCATTTTGAGCTCCAACAACACTTAAAAACTCACCTGCGCAAAAACTAAGTCCTTATAACTAGTTTGCCTAAATCGATCCCTAAAATTGGGTATTTTGGCTCGAGTGACTCTAGCAAAGTTGTTGTGATCCCAAATCAGTATTTGAACATATAATACATTAATATAATTCGTAGGGACTCATTTTGAGCTCCAACAACACTTAAAAACTCACCGCGCAAAAACTAAGTCCTTATAACTAGTTTGCCTAAATCGAGCCCCAAAATTGGGTTTTTGGCTCCAAGTGACTCTAGCAAAGTTGTTGTGATCCCAAATCAGTATTTGAACATATAATACATTAATATAATTCGTAGGGACTCATTTTGAGCTCCAACAACACTTAAAAACTCACCTGCGCGAAAAACTAAGTCCTTATAACTAGTTTGCCTAAATCGAGCCCCTAAATTGGGTTTTTGGCTCCAAGTGACTCTAGCAAAGTTGTTGTGATCCCAAATCAGTATTTGAACATATAATACATTATAATAATTCGTAGGGACTCATTTTGAGCTCCAACAACACTTAAAACTCACCTCGCGCAAAAACTAAGTCCTTATAACTAGTTTGCCTAAATCGAGCCCCTAAATTGGGTATTTTGGCTCCAAGTGACTCTAGCAAAGTTGTTGTGATCCCAAATCAGTATTTGAACATATAATACATTAATATAATTCGTAGGGACTCATTTTGAGCTCCAACAACACTTAAAAACTCACCTCGCGCAAAAACTAAGTCCTTATAACTAGTTTGCCTAAATCGATCCCTAAATTGGGTATTTTGGCTCCAAGTGACTCTAGCAAAGTTGTTGTGATCCCAAATCAGTATTTGAACATATAATACATTAATATAATTCGTAGGGACTCATTTTGAGCTCCAACAACACTTAAAAACTCACCCGCGCAAAACTAAGTCCTTATAACTAGTTTGCCTAAATCGAGCCCTTAAATTGGGTTTTTGGCTCCAAGTGACTCTAGCAAAGTTGTTGTGATCCCAAATCAGTATTTGAACATATAATACATTATAATAATTCGTAGGGACTCATTTTGAGCTCCAACAACACTTAAAAACTCACCTCGCGCAAAAACTAAGTCCTTATAACTAGTTTGCCTAAATCGAGCCCCAAAATTGGGTATTTTGGCTCCAAGTGACTCTAGCAAAGTTGTTGTGATCCCAAATCAGTATTTGAACATATAATACATTAATATAATTCGTAGGGACTCATTTTGAGCTCCAACAACACTTAAAAACTCACCCGCGCAAAAACTAAGTCCTTATAACTAGTTTGCCTAAATCGATCCCTAAATTGGGTATTTTGGCTCCAAGTGACTCTAGCAAAGTTGTTGTGATCCCAAATCAGTATTTGAACATATAATACATTAATATAATTCGTAGGGACTCATTTTGAGCTCCAACAACACTTAAAAACTCAACCCGCGCAAAAACTAAGTCCTTATAACTAGTTTGCCTAAATCGAGCCCCAAAATTGGGTATTTTGGCTCCAAGTGACTCTAGCAAAGTTGTTGTGATCCCAAATCAGTATTTGAACATATAATACATTAATATAATTCGTAGGGACTCATTTTGAGCTCCAACAACACTTAAAAACTCACCTCGCGCAAAAACTAAGTCCTTATAACTAGTTTGCCTAAATCGAGCCCTTAAATTGGGTATTTTGGCTCCAAGTGACTCTAGCAAAGTTGTTGTGATCCCAAATCAGTATTTGAACATATAATACATTAATATAATTCGTAGGGACTCATTTTGAGCTCCAACAACACTTAAAAACTCACCTCGCGCAAAAACTAAGTCCTTATAACTAGTTTGCCTAAATCGAGCCCTTAAATTGGGTATTTTGGCTCCGAAGTGACTCTAGCAAAGTTGTTTTGATCCCAAATCAGTATTTGAACATATAATACATTAATATAATTCGTAGGGACTCATTTTGAGCTCCAACAACACTTAAAAAACTCACCTCGCGCAAAAACTAAGTCCTTATAACTAGTTTGCCTAAATCGAGCCCCTAAATTGGGTATTTTGGCTCCAAGTGACTCTAGCAAAGTTGTTGTGATCCCAAATCAGTATTTGAACATATAATACATTAATATAATTCGTAGGGACTCATTTTGAGCTCCAACAACACTTAAAAACTCACCTCGCGCAAAAACTAAGTCCTTATAACTAGTTTGCCTAAATCGAGCCCTTAATTTGGGTATTTTGGCTCCAAGTGACTCTAGCAAAGTTGTTGTGATCCCAAATCAGTATTTGAACATATAATACATTATTATAATTCGTAGGGACTCATTTTGAGCTCCAACAACACTTAAAAACTCACCTCGCGCAAAAACTAAGTCCTTATAACTAGTTTGCCTAAATCGAGCCCTAAATTGGGTATTTTGGCTCCAAGTGACTCTAGCAAAGTTGTTGTGATCCCAAATCAGTATTTGAACATATAATACATTAATATAATTCGTAGGGACTCATTTTGAGCTCCAACAACACTTAAAAACTCACCTCGCGCAAAAACTAAGTCCTTATAACTAGTTTGCCTAAATCGAGCCCTTAATTTGGGTATTTTGGCTCAAGTGACTCTAGCAAAGTTGTTGTGATCCCAAATCAGTATTTGAACATATAATACATTAATATAATTCGTAGGGACTCATTTTGAGCTCCAACAACACTTAGAAACCCCACTTGCGCGCAAAACTAAGTCCTTATAACTAGTTTGCCTAAATCGAGCCCCTAATTTGGGTATTTTGGCTCCAAGTGACTCTAGCAAAGTTGTTGTGATCCCAAATCAGTATTTGAACATATAATACATTAATATAATTCGTAGGGACTCATTTTGAGCTCCAACAACACTTAAAAAACTCACCCCGCGCAAAAACTAAGTCCTTATAACTAGTTTGCCTAAATCGAGCCCCTAAATTGGGTATTTTGGCTCCAAGTGACTCTAGCAAAGTTGTTGTGATCCCAAATCAGTATTTGAACATATAATACATTAATATAATTCGTAGGGACTCATTTTGAGCTCCAACAACACTTAAGAAACTCACCGCGCAAAAACTAAGTCCTTATAACTAGTTTGCCTAAATCGAGCCCTAAATTGGGTATTTTGGCTCCAAGTGACTCTAGCAAAGTTGTTTTGATCCCAAATCAGTATTTGAACATATAATACATTAATATAATTCTTAGGGACTCATTTTGAGCTCCAACAACACTTAAAAAACTCACCTCGCGCAAAAACTAAGTCCTTATAACTAGTTTGCCTAAATCGAGCCCCTTAATTTGGGTATTTTGGCTCCAAGTGACTCTAGCAAAGTTGTTGTGATCCCAAATCAGTATTTGAACATATAATACATTAATATAATTCTTAGGGACTCATTTTGAGCTCCAACAACACTTAGAAACTCACCTCGCGCAAAAACTAAGTCCTTATAACTAGTTTGCCTAAATCGAGCCCCAAAATGGGTATTTTGGCTCCAAGTGACTCTAGCAAAGTTGTTGTGATCCCAAATCAGTATTTGAACATATAATACATTAATATAATTCGTAGGGACTCATTTTGAGCTCCAACAACACTTAAAAACTCACCTCGCGCAAAAACTAAGTCCTTATAACTAGTTTGCCTAAATCGAGCCCTAAATTGGGTATTTTGGCTCCAAGTGACTCTAGCAAAGTTGTTGTGATCCCAAATCAGTATTTGAACATATAATACATTAATATAATTCGTAGGGACTCATTTTGAGCTCCAACAACACTTAAAACTCACCTCGCAAAAACTAAGTCCTTATAACTAGTTTTGCCTAAATCGAGCTCTAAATGGGTTTTTGGCTCAAGTGACTCTAGCAAAGTTTTTTGATCCTAAATAGTATTTGAACATATAATATATTATAATAAGTCTTAGAGACTCATTTTGAGCTCCAACAACACTTATAAAGGCTCACTCGCGCAAAAACTAAGTCCTTATAACTAGTTTTGCCTAAATCGAGCCTTTAAATGGGTATTTTGGCTCCAAGTGACTCTAGCAAAGTTGTTTTGATCCCAAATCAGTATTTGAACATATAATACATTAAAATAAGTCTTAGGGACTCATTTTGAGCTCCAACAACACTTAAAAAACTCACCTCGCGCAAAAACTAAGTCCTTATAACTAGTTTTGCCTAAATCGAGCCTTTAAATGGGTATTTTGGCTCAAAAGTGACTCTAGCAAAGTTGTTTTGATCCCAAATCAGTATTTGAACATATAATACATTAAAATAATTCTTAGGGACTCATTTTGAGCTCCAACAACACTTAAAACTCACCTCGCGCAAAAACTAAGTCCTTATAACTAGTTTTGCCTAAATCGAGCCTTTAAATGGGTATTTTGGCTCAAGTGACTCTAGCAAAATTGTTTTGATCCCAAATCAGTATTTGAACATATAATACATTAAAATAATTCTTAGGAGACTCATTTTGAGCTCCAACAATACTTATAAACTCACCTCGCGCAAAAACTAAGTCCTTATAACTAGTTTTGCCTAAATTGAGCCCTAAGATGGGTATTTTGGATCCCAAAGTGACTCTAGCAAAGTTGTTTTGATCCCAAATCAGTATTTGAACATATAATACATTAATATAATTCATAGGGACTCATTTTGAGCTCCAACAACACTTAAAACTCACGTCGCAAAAACTAAGTCCTTATAACTAGTTTTGCCTAAATCGAGCTTTTAAATGGGTATTTTGGCTCAAGTGACTCTAGCAAAATAATTTTGATCCCAAATCAGTATTTGAACATATAATACATTAAAATAATTCTTAGGGACTCATTTGAGCTCCAACAACACTTATAAAACTCACCTCGCACAAAACTAAGTCCTTATAACTAGTTTTGCCTAAATCGAGCCCTTAAATGGGTATTTTGGATCAAAAGTGACTCTAGCAAAGTTGTTGCGATCCCAAATCAGTATTTGAACATATAATACATTATATAATTCATAGGGACTCATTTTGAGCTCCAACAACTCTTAAAAACTCACCTCGCAAAAAACTAAGTCCTTATAACTTTTTTGCCTAAATCGAGCTTTTAAATGGGTTTTTGGCTCGAAGTGACTCTAGCAAACTAATTTTGATCCTAAATGAGTATTTGAACATATAATATATTATAATAAGTCTTAGAGACTCATTTGTAGCTCCAACAAGCCTTATAAGGTCACTTCGCACAAAAACTAAGTCCTTGTAACTAGTTTTCCCTAAATCGAGCCTTTAGATGGGTTTTTGGATCCAAGTGAATCTAGCAAAGTTGTTTAGGTCCCAAATGGGTTTTTAAATATAATATATTATAATAAGTCTTAGGGACTCATTTTGAGCTACAACAACACTTAAAAACTCACCTCGACAAAAACTAAGTCCTTATAACTAGTTTTGCCTAAATCGAGCCTTTAAATGGGTATTTTGGCTCCAAGTGACTCTAGCAAAATTTTTTGATCCCAAATCAGTATTTGAACATATAATACATTAAAATAATTCTTAGGGACTCATTTTGAGCTCCAACAACACTTATAAACTCACCTCGCGCAAAAACTAAGTCCTTATAACTAGTTTTGCCTAAATCGACCTCTTAAATGGGTATTTTGGCTCAAAAGTGACTCTAGCAAAGTTGTTGTGATCCCAAATCAGTATTTGAACATATAATACATTATAATAATTCATAGGGACTCATTTTGAGCTCCAACAACTCTTAAAAACTCACGTCGCACAAAAACTAAGTCCTTATAACTTTTTTGCCTAAATCGAGCCTTTAAATGGGTATTTTGGCTCCAAGTGACTCTAGCAAAATTATTTTGATCCCAAATGAGTATTTGAACATATAATATATTAAAATAAGTCTTAGGGACTCATTTTGAGCTCCAACAACACTTATAAACTCACCTCGTGCAAAAACTAAGTCCTTATAACTAGTTTTGCCTAAATCGAGCCTTTAGATGGGTATTTTGGCTCCAAAGTGACTCTAGCAAAGTTGTTTAGGTCCCAAATCAGTATTTGAACATATAATACATTAATATAATTCTTAGGGACTCATTTTGAGATACAACAACACTTAAAAAACTCACCTCGCGCAAAAACTAAGTCCTTATAACTAGTTTTGCCTAAATCGAGCTTTAAATGGGTATTTTGGCTCAAGTGACTCTAGCAAAATAATTTTGATCCCAAATCAGTATTTGAACATATAATACATTAAAATAATTCTTAGGGACTCATTTTGAGCTCCAACAACCCTTATAAACTCACCTCGCGCAAAAACTAAGTCCTTATAACTAGTTTTGCCTAAATCGAGCTCTAAAATGGGTATTTTGGCTCAAAAGTGACTCTAGCAAAGTTATTTTGATCCTAAATGAGTATTTGAACATATAATACATTAATATAATTCTTAGGGACTCATTTTGAGCTCCAACAACACTTAAAAACTCACGTCGCGCAAAAACTAAGTCCTTATAACTTGTTTTGCCTAAATCGAGCCTTTAAATGGGTTTTTGGCTCCAAGTGACTCTAGCAAAATTGTTTTGATCCCAAATGAGTATTTGAACATATAATATATTATAATAAGTCTTAGGGACTCATTTTGAGCTCCAACAACACTTAATAAACTCACCTTGCGACAAAAACTAAGTCCTTATAACTAGTTTTGCCTAAATCGAGCCTTTAAATGGGTATTTTGGCTCCGAAGTGACTCTAGCAAAATTATTTTGATCCCAAATCAGTATTTGAACATATAATACATTAAAATAATTCGTAGGGACTCATTTTGAGCTCCAACAACACTTATAAACTCACCTCGCGCAAAAACTAAGTCCTTATAACTAGTTTTGCCTAAATTGAGCTCTAAAATGGGTATTTTGGATCAAAAGTGACTCTAGCAAAGTTGTTGCGATCCCAAATCAGTATTTGAACATATAATACATTAATATAATTCATAGGGACTCATTTTGAGCTCCAACAACTCTAAAAAACTCACGTCGCACAAAAACTAAGTCCTTATAACTTTTTGCCTAAATCGAGCTTTTAAATGGGTTTTTTGGCTCCAAGTGACTCTAGCAAAGTAATTTTGATCCTAAATGAGTATTTGAACATATAATATATTATAATAAGTCTTAGAGACTCATTTTGAGCTCCAACAAGCCTTAAAAGTAACCTCGCGCAAAAACTAAGTCTTTGTAACTAGTTTTCCCTAAATCGAGCCTTTAGATGGGTTTTTGGCTCCGAAGTGAATCTAGCAAAGTTGTTTAGGTCCTAAATGGGTTTTTTAATATAATATATTATAATAAGTCTTAGGGACTCATTTTGAGATACAACAACACTTAAAAACTCACCTCGCGCAAAAACTAAGTCCTTATAACTAGTTTTGCCTAAATCGAGCCTTTAAATGGGTATTTTGGCTCCAAGTGACTCTAGCAAAATTGTTTTGATCCCAAATCAGTATTTGAACATATAATACATTAAAATAATTCTTAGGGACTCATTTTGAGCTCCAACAACACTTATAAACTCACCTCGCGCAAAAACTAAGTCCTTATAACTAGTTTTGCCTAAATTGAGCCCCTAAAATGGGTATTTTGGATCCAAAGTGACTCTAGCAAAGTTGTTGCGATCCCAAATCAGTATTTGAACATATAATACATTAATATAATTCATAGGGACTCATTTTGAGCTCCAACAACTCTTAAAAACTCACGTCGCACAAAAACTAAGTCCTTATAACTTCTTTTGCCTAAATCGAGCTTTTAAACGGGTTTTTTGGCTCCAAGTGACTCTAGCAAACTAATTTTGATCCTAAATGAGTATTTGAACATATAATATATTATAATAAGTCTTAGAGACTCATTTTGAGCTCCAACAAGCCTTATAAGGTAATTCACTAAAAACTAAGTCTTTGTAACTAGTTTTCCCTAAATCGAGCCTTTAGATGGGTTTTTGGCTCCGAAGTGACTCTAGCAAAGTTGTTTAGGTCCTAAATGGGTATTTTAAATATAATATATTATAATAAGTCTTAGGGACTCATTTTGAGATACAACAACACTTAAAAACTCACCTCGCGCAAAAACTAAGTCCTTATAACTAGTTTTGCCTAAATCGAGCCTTTAAATGGGTATTTTGGCTCCAGAGTGACTCTAGCAAAATTATTTTGATCCCAAATCAGTATTTGAACATATAATACATTAAAATAATTCGTAGGGACTCATTTTGAGCTCCAACAACACTTATAAACTCACCTCGCGCAAAAACTAAGTCCTTATAACTAGTTTTGCCTAAATTGAGCTCTAAAATGGGTATTTTGGATCAAAAGTGACTCTAGCAAAGTTGTTGCGATCCCAAATCAGTATTTGAACGTATAATACATTAATATAATTCATAGGGACTCATTTTGAGCTCCAACAACTCTAAAAAACTCACGTCGCACAAAAACTAAGTCCTTATAACTTCTTTTGCCTAAATCGAGCTTTTAAACGGGTTTTTTGGCTCAAGTGACTCTAGCAAACTAATTTTGATCCTAAATGAGTATTTGAACATATAATATATTATAATAAGTCTTAGAGACTCATTTGGTAGCTCCAACAAGCCTTATAAAGTAACCTCGCACAAAAACTAAGTCTTTGTAACTAGTTTTCCCTAAATCGAGCCTTTAGATGGGTTTTTGGCTCCAAGTGAATCTAGCAAAGTTGTTTAGGTCCTAAATGGGTTTTTTTATATAATATATTATAATAAGTCTTAGGGACTCATTTTGAGATACAACAACACTTAAAAACTCACCTCGCGCAAAAACTAAGTCCTTATAACTAGTTTTGCCTAAATCGAGCCTTTAAATGGGTATTTTGGCTCCAAGTGACTCTAGCAAAATTATTTTGATCCCAAATCAGTATTTGAACATATAATACATTAAAATAATTCGTAGGGACTCATTTTGAGCTCCAACAACACTTATAAACTCACTTGTGCAAAAACTAAGTCCTTATAACTAGTTTTCTAAATTGAGCTCTAAAATGGGTATTTTGGATCAAAAGTGACCCTAGCAAAGTTGTTGCGATCCCAAATCAGTATTTGAACATATAATACATTAATATAATTCATAGGGACTCATTTTGAGCTCCAACAACTCTAAAAAACTCAGCGTCGCAAAAAAACTAAGTCCTTATAACTTCTTTTGCCTAAATCGAGCTTTTAAACGGGTTTTTGGCTCAAGTGACTCTAGCAAACTAATTTTGATCCTAAATGAGTATTTGAACATATAATATATTATAATAAGTCTTAGAGACTCATTTTGAGCTCCAACAAGCCTTATAAGGTAACCTTGCACAAAAACTAAGTCTTTGTAACTAGTTTTCCCTAAATCGAGCCTTTAGATGGGTTTTTGGCTCCGAAGTGAATCTAGCAAGGTTGTTTAGGTCCTAAATGGGTTTTTTAATATAATATATTATAATAAGTCTTAGGGACTCATTTTAAGATACAAAAACACTTAAAAACTCACCCCGCCAAATAATCCTTATAATTTTTTCCTAAATCACTATTCCATCTAAATTTTTGTCCCAATCAGTATTTGAACATATAAAACATTATAATAAGTCTTAGGGACTCATTTTGAACTCCAACAATACTTATAAACTCACCTCGCGCAAAAACTAAGTCCTTATAACTAGTTTTGCCTAAATCGAGCCTTTAAATGGGTATTTTGGCTCCGAAGTGACTCTAGCAAAATTATTTTGATCCCAAATCAGTATTTGAACATATAATACATTAAAATAATTCGTAGGGACTCATTTTGAGCTCCAACAACACTTATAAACTCACCTCGCGCAAAAACTAAGTCCTTATAACTAGTTTTGCCTAAATTGAGCTCTAAAATGGGTATTTTGGATCAAAAGTGACTCTAGCAAAGTTGTTGCGATCCCAAATCAGTATTTGAACATATAATACATTAATATAATTCATAGGGACTCATTTTGAGCTCCAACAACTCTAAAAAACTCACGTCGCACAAAAACTAAGTCCTTATAACTTCTTTTGCCTAAATCGAGCTTTTAAACGGGTTTTTGGCTCCCAAGTGACTCTAGCAAACTAATTTTGATCCTAAATGAGTATTTGAACATATAATATATTATAATAAGTCTTAGAGACTCGTTTGTAGCTCCAACAAGCCTTATAAGGTAACTTCGCACAAAAACTAAGTCTTTGTAACTAGTTTTCCCTAAATCGAGCCTTTAGATGGGTTTTTGGACCCGAAGTGAATCTAGCGAAGTTGTTTAGGTCCTAAATGGGTTTTTTAATATAATATATTATAATAAGTCTTAGGGACTCATTTTGAGATACAACAACACTTAAAAACTCACCTCGCAAAAAACTAAGTCCTTATAACTAGTTTTGCCTAAATCGAGCCTTTAAATGGGTATTTTGGCTCAAGTGACTCTAGCAAAATTGTTTTGATCCCAAATCAGTATTTGAACATATAATACATTAAAATAATCTTAGGGACTCATTTTGAGCTCCAACAACACTTATAAACTCACCTCGTGCAAAAACTAAGTCCTTATAACTAGTTTTGCCTAAATTGAGCCCTAAAATGGGTATTTTGGATCAAAAGTGACTCTAGCAAAATTGTTTTGATCCCAAATCAGTATTTGAACATATAATACATTAATATAATTCATAGGGACTCATTTTGAGCTCCAACAATTCTAAAAACTCACCTCGTGCAAAAACTAAGTCCTTATAACTACTTTTGCCTAAATTGAGCTCTAAAATGGGTATTTTGGCTCAAAAGTGACTCTAGCAAACTTGTTTTGATCCCAAATCAGTATTTGAACATATAATACATTATAATAAGTCTCATAGGGACTCGTTTTGAGCCCCAACAACTCTTAAATAACCCGCGCACAAAAACTAAGTCCTTATAACTTGTTTTGCCTAAATCGAGCTTTTAAATGGGTTTTTGGCTCAAGTGACTCTAGCAAACTAATTTTGATCCTAAATGAGTATTTGAACATATAATATATTATAATAAGTCTTAGAGACTCATTTGTTAGCTCCAAAAAACTTATAAGGTAACTCGCACAAAAACTAAGTCTTTGTAACTAGTTTTCCCTAAATCGAGCTTTTAGATGGGTTTTTGGCTCAAGTGACTCTAGCAAAGTTGTTTAGGTCCCAAATGGTTTTTTTAATATAATATATTATAATAAGTCTTAGGGACTCATTTTGAGATACAACAACACTTAAAAACTCACCTCGCGCAAAAACTAAGTCCTTATAACTAGTTTTGCCTAAATCGAGCCTTTAAATGGGTATTTTGGCTCCAAGTGACTCTAGCAAAATTATTTTGATCCCAAATCAGTATTTGAACATATAATACATTAAAATAATTCTTAGGGACTCATTTTGAGCTCCAACAACACTTATAAACTCACCTCGCGCAAAAACTAAGTCCTTATAACTAGTTTTGCCTAAATTGAGCTCTAAAATGGGTATTTTGGATCAAAAGTGACTCTAGCAAAGTTGTTGCGATCCCAAATCAGTATTTGAACATATAATACATTAATTTAATTCATAGGGACTCATTTTGAGCTCCAACAACTCTCTAAAAACTCACGTCGCACAAAAACTAAGTCCTTATAACTTCTTTTGCCTAAATCGAGCTTTTAAACGGGTTTTTGGCTCCGAAGTGACTCTAGCAAACTAATTTTGATCCTAAATGAGTATTTGAACATATAATATATTATAATAAGTCTTAGAGACTCATTTGTAGCTCCAACAAGCCTTATAAGGTACCTCGCACAAAAACTAAGTCTTTGTAACTAGTTTTCCCTAAATCCAGCCTTTAGATGGGTTTTTGGCCCAAGTGAATCTAGCGAGGTTGTTTAGGTCCTAAATGGGTTTTTTAATATAATATATTATAATAAGTCTTAGGGACTCATTTGAAGATACAACAACACTTAAAAACTCACCTCGCGCAAAAACTAAGTCCTTATAACTAGTTTTGCCTAAATCGAGCCTTTAAATGGGTATTTTGGCTCCGAAGTGACTCTAGCAAAATTATTTTGATCCCAAATCAGTATTTGAACATATAATACATTAAAATAATTCGTAGGGACTCATTTTGAGCTCCAACAACACTTATAAACTCACCTCGTGCAAAAACTAAGTCCTTATAACTAGTTTTGCCTAAATTGAGCTCTAAAATGGGTATTTTGGATCAAAAGTGACTCTAGCAAAGTTGTTGCGATCCCAAATCAGTATTTGAACGTATAATACATTAATATAATTCATAGGGACTCATTTTGAGCTCCAACAACTCTAAAAAACTCACGTCGCACAAAAACTAAGTCCTTATAACTTCTTTTGCCTAAATCGAGCTTTTAAAGGGGTTTTTTGGCTCCGAAGTGACTCTAGCAAACTAATTTTGATCCTAAATGAGTATTTGAACATATAATATATTATAATAAGTCTTAGAGACTCGTTTGTAGCTCCAACAAGCCTTATAAGGTAACTTCGCACAAAAACTAAGTCTTTGTAACTAGTTTTCCCTAAATCGAGCCTTTAGATGGGTTTTTGGCTCCGAAGTGAATCTAGCGAAGTTGTTTAGGTCCTAAATGGGTTTTTTAATATAATATATTATAATAAGTCTTAGGGACTCATTTTGAGATACAACAACACTTAAAAACTCACCTCGCGCAAAAACTAAGTCCTTATAACTAGTTTTGCCTAAATCGAGCCTTTAAATGGGTATTTTGGCTCCGAAGTGACTCTAGCAAAATTGTTTTGATCCCAAATCAGTATTTGAACATATAATACATTAAAATAATTCGTAGGGACTCATTTTGAGCTCCAACAACACTTATAAACTCACCTCGTGCAAAAACTAAGTCCTTATAACTAGTTTTGCCTAAATTGAGCTCTAAAATGGGTATTTTGGATCAAAAGTGACTCTAGCAAAGTTGTTTCGATCCCAAATCAGTATTTGAACGTATAATACATTAATATAATTCATAGGGACTCATTTTGAGCTCCAACAACTCTAAAAAACTCACGTGGCGCACAAAAACTAAGTCCTTATAACTTCTTTTGCCTAAATCGAGCTTTTTAAACGGGTTTTTGGCTCCCAAGTGACTCTAGCAAACTAATTTTGATCCTAAATGAGTATTTGAACATATAATATATTATAATAAGTCTTAGAGACTCATTTGGTAGCTCCAACAAGCCTTATAAGGTAACTCGCACAAAAACTAAGTCTTTGTAACTAGTTTTCCCTAAATCGAGCCTTTAGATGGGTTTTTGGCTCCAAGTGAATCTAGCAAAGTTGTTTAGGTCCTAAATGGGTTTTTTAAATATAATATATTATAATAAGTCTTAGGGACTCATTTTGAGATACAACAACACTTAAAAACTCACCTCGCAAAAAACTAAGTCCTTATAACTAGTTTTGCCTAAATCGAGCCTTTAAATGGGTATTTTGGCTCACAAAGTGACTCTAGCAAAGTTGTTTTGATCCAAATCGTATTTAAATATAATATATTATAATAATTCTTAGGACTCATTTTGACTCAACAACACTTAAAATATGCGCAAAAACTAAGTCCTTATAACTAGTTTTGCCTAAATCGAGCCTTTAAATGGGTATTTTGGCTCAAGTGACTCTAGCAAAATTATTTTGATCCCAAATCAGTATTTGAACATATAATACATTAAAATAATTCGTAGGGACTCATTTTGAGCTCCAACAACACTTATAAACTCACCTCGCGCAAAAACTAAGTCCTTATAACTAGTTTTGCCTAAATTGAGCTCTAAAATGGGTATTTTGGATCAAAAGTGACTCTAGCAAAGTTGTTGCGATCCCAAATCAGTATTTGAACGTATAATACATTAATATAATTCATAGGGACTCATTTTGAGCTCCAACAACTCTAAAAAACTCACGTCGCACAAAAACTAAGTCCTTATAACTTCTTTTGCCTAAATCGAGCTTTTAAAGGGGTTTTTTGGCTCCGAAGTGACTCTAGCAAACTAATTTTGATCCTAAATGAGTATTTGAACATATAATATATTATAATAAGTCTTAGAGACTCATTTGGTAGCTCCAACAAGCCTTATAAGGTAACTCCGCACAAAAACTAAGTCTTTGTAACTAGTTTTCCCTAAATCGAGCCTTTAGATGGGTTTTTGGCTCCGAAGTGAATCTAGCGAGGTTGTTTAGGTCCTAAATGGGTTTTTTAATATAATATATTATAATAAGTCTTAGGGACTCATTTTGAGATACAACAACACTTAAAAACTCACCTCGCGCAAAAACTAAGTCCTTATAACTAGTTTTGCCTAAATCGAGCCTTTAAATGGGTATTTTGGCTCCGAAGTGACTCTAGCAAAATTATTTTGATCCCAAATCAGTATTTGAACATATAATACATTAAAATAATTCGTAGGGACTCATTTTGAGCTCCAACAACACTTATAAACTCACCTTGCGCAAAAACTAAGTCCTTATAACTAGTTTTGCCTAAATTGAGCTCTAAAATGGGTATTTTGGATCAAAAGTGACTCTAGCAAAGTTGTTGCGATCCCAAATCAGTATTTGAACGTATAATACATTAATATAATTCATAGGGACTCATTTTGAGCTCCCAACAACTCCTAAAAAACTCACGTCGCACAAAAACTAAGTCCTTATAACTTCTTTTGCCTAAATCGAGCTTTTAAACGGGTTTTTTGGCTCCGAAGTGACTCTAGCAAACTAATTTTGATCCTAAATGAGTATTTGAACATATAATATTATAATAAGTCCTTAGAGACTCATTTGTAGCTCCAACAAGCCTTGTAAGGTAACTTCGCACAAAAACTAAGTCTTGTAACTAGTTTTCCCTAAATCGAGCCTTTAGATGGGTTTTTGGCTCCGAAGTGAATCTAGCGAAGTTGTTTAGGTCCTAAAGTGTTTTTTAATATAATATATTATAATAAGTCTTAGGGACTCATTTTGAGATACAACAACACTAAAAACTCACCTCGCGCAAAAACTAAGTCCTTATAACTAGTTTTGCCTAAATCGAGCCTTTAAATGGGTTATTTTGGCTCCGAAGTGACTCTAGCAAAATTATTTTGATCCCAAATCAGTATTTGAACATATTATACTTTAAAATAATTCGTTAGGGACTCATTTTGAGCTCCAACAAACACTTATAAACTCACCTGCGCAAAAACTAAGTCCTTATAACTAGTTTGCCTAAATTGAGCTCTAAAATGGGTATTTTGGATCAAAAATGACTCTAGCAAAGTTGTTGCGATCCCAAATCAGTATTTGAACGTATAATACATTAATATAATTCATAGGGACTCATTTTGAGCTCCAACAACTCTAAAAAACTCACGTCGCACAAAAACTAAGTCCTTATAACTTCTTTTGCCTAAATCGAGCTTTTAACGGGTTTTTTTGGCTCCGAAGTGACTCTAGCAAACTAATTTTGATCCTAAATGAGTATTTGAACATATAATATATTATAATAAGTCTTAGAGACTCGTTTGTAGCTCCAACAAGCCTATAAGGTAACTTTCGCACAAAAACTAAGTCTTTGTACTAGTTTTTCCCTAAATCGAGCCTTTAGATGGGTTTTTGGCTCCGAAGTGAATCTAGCGAAGTTGTTTAGGTCCTAAATGTGTTTTTTAATATAATATATTATAATAAGTCTTAGGGACTCATTTTTGAGATACAACAACACTTAAAAACTCACCTCGCGCAAAAACTAAGTCCTTATAAACTAGTTTTGGCCTAAATCGAGCCTTTAAATGGGTACTTTTGGCTCCGAAGTGACTCTAGCAAAATTATTTTGATCCCAAATCAGTATTTGAACATATAATACATTAAAATAATTCGTAGGGGACTCATTTTGAGCTCCAACAACACTTATAAACTCACCTCGCGCAAAAACTAAGTCCTTATAACTAGTTTTGCCTAAATTGAGCTCTAAAATGGGTATTTTGGATCAAAAGTGACTCTAGCAAAGTTGTTGCGATCCCAGCCCAAATCAGTATTTGAACGTATAATACATTAATATAATTCATAGGGACTCATTTTGAGCTCCAACAACTCTAAAAAACTCACGTCGCACAAAAACTAAGTCCTTATAACTTCTTTTGCCTAAATCGAGCTTTTAAACGGGTTTTTTGGCTCCGAAGTGACTCTAGCAAACTAATTTTGATCCTAAATGAGTATTTGAACATATAATATATTATAATAAGTCTTAGAGACTCGTTTGTAGCTCCAACAAGCCTTATAAGGTAACTTCGCACAAAAACTAAGTCTTTGTAACTAGTTTTCCCTAAATCGAGCCTTTAGATGGGTTTTTGGCTCCGAAGTGAATCTAGCGAAGTTGTTTAGGTCCTAAATGTGTTTTTTAATATAATATATTATAATAAGTCTTAGGGACTCATTTTGAGATACAACAACACTTAAAAACTCACCTCGCGCAAAAACTAAGTCCTTATAACTAGTTTTGCCTAAATCGAGCCTTTAAATGGGTATTTTGGCTCCGAAGTGACTCTAGCAAAATTGTTGTGATCCCAAATCAGTATTTAAACATATAATACATTAAAATAATTCGTAGGGACTCATTTTGAGCTCCAACAACACTTATAAACTCACCTCGCGCAAAAACTAAGTCCTTATAACTAGTTTTGCCTAAATTGAGCTCTAAAATGGGTATTTTGGATCAAAAGTGACTCTAGCAAAGTTGTTGCGATCCCAAATCAGTATTTGAACGTATAATACATTAATATAATTCATAGGGACTCATTTTGAGCTCCAACAACTCTAAAAAACTCACGTCGCACAAAAACTAAGTCCTTATAACTTCTTTTGCCTAAATCGAGCTTTTAAACGGGTTTTTTGGCTCCGAAGTGACTCTAGCAAACTAATTTTGATCCTAAATGAGTATTTGAACATATAATATATTATAATAAGTCTTAGAGACTCTTTTGTAGCTCCAACAAGCCTTATAAGGTAACTTCGCACAAAAACTAAGTCTTTGTAACTAGTTTTCCCTAAATCGAGCCTTTAGATGGGTTTTTGGCTCCGAAGTGAATCTAGCGAAGTTGTTTAGGTCCTAAATGTGTTTTTTAATATAATATATTATAATAAGTCTTAGGGACTCATTTTGAGATACAACAACACTTAAAAAACTCACCTCGCGCAAAAACTAAGTCCTTATAACTAGTTTTGCCTAAATCGAGCCTTTAAATGGGTATTTTGGCTCCGAAGTGACTCTAAGCAAATTATTTTGATCCCAAATCAGTATTTGAACATATAATACATTAAAATAATTCGTAGGGACTCATTTTGAGCTCCAACAACACTTATAAACTCACCTTCGCGCAAAAACTAAGTCCTTATAACTAGTTTTGCCTAAATTGAGCTCTAAAATGGGTATTTTGGATCAAAAAGTGACTCTAGCAAAGTTGTTGCGATCCCAAATCAGTATTTGAACTTATAATACATTAATATAATTCATAGGACTCATTTTGAGCTCCAACAACTCTAAAAAAACTCACGTCGCACAAAAACTAAGTCCTTATAACTTCTTTTGCCTAAATCGAGCTTTTAAAACGGGTTTTTTGGCTCCGAAGTGACTCTAGCAAACTAATTTGATCCTAAATGAGTATTTGAACATATAATATATTATAATAAGTCTTAGAGACTCGTTTGTAGCTCCAACAAGCCTTATAAGGTAACTTCGCACAAAAACTAAGTCTTTGTAACTAGTTTTCCCTAATCGAGCCTTTAGATGGTTTTTGGATCCGAAGTGAATCTAGCGAAGTTGTTAGGACCTAAATGTGTTTTTTTAATATAATATATTATAATAAGTCTTAGGGACTATTTTGAGATACAACAACACTTAAAAACTCACCTCGCGCAAAAACTAAGTCCTTATAACTAGTTTT
Source organism: Boehmeria nivea var. tenacissima (assembly GCA_018132145.1). Lineage (NCBI taxonomy): Eukaryota > Viridiplantae > Streptophyta > Magnoliopsida > Rosales > Urticaceae > Boehmeria > Boehmeria nivea. The sequence continues at coordinate 870,763 of CM030881.1, read as the reverse complement.
GCCTAAATCGAGCCTTTAAATGGGTATTTTGCTCCGAAGTGACTCTACAAATTTTTTGATCCCAAATCAGTATTTGAACATATAATTACATTAAAATAATTCGTAGGGACTCATTTTGAGCTCCAACAACACTTATAAACTCACTCGCGCATAAAACTAAGTCCTTATAACTAGTTTTGCCTAATTGAGCCTCTAAAATGGGTATTTTGGATCAAAAGTGACTCTAGCAAAGTTGTTGCGATCCCAAATCAGTATTTGAACTATATAAATACATTCATATAATTCATAGGAACTCATTTTGAGCTCCAACAACTCTAAAAAACTCACGTCGCACAAAAACTAAGTCCTTATAACTTCTTTTGCCTAAATCGAGCTTTTAAACGGGGTTTTTTGGCTCCGAAGTGACTCTAGCAAACTAATTTTGATCCTAAATGAGTATTTGAACATATAATATATTATAATAAGTCTTAGAGACTCAGTTTGTAGCTCCAACAAGCCTTATAAGGTAACTTCGCACAAAAAACTAAGTCTTTGTAACTAGTTTTCCCTAAATCGAGCCTTTAGATGGGTTTTTGGCTCCGAAGTGAATCTAGCGAAGTTGTTTAGGTCCTAAATGTGTTTTTTAATATAATATATTATAATAAGTCTTAGGGACTCATTTTGAGATACAACAACACTTATAAACTCACCTCGCGCAAAAACTAAGTCCTTATAACTAGTTTTGCCTAAATCGAGCCTTTAAATGGGTATTTTGGCTCCGAGTGACTTAGCAAAATTATTTGATCCCAAATCAGTATTTGAACATATAATACATTAAAATAATTCGTAGGGACTCATTTTGAGCTCCAACAACACTTATAAACTCACGTCGCGCAAAAACTAAGTCCTTATAACTAGTTTTGCCTAAATTGAGCTCTAAAATGGGTATTTTGGATCAAAAGTGACTCTAGCAAAGTTGTTGCGATCCCAAATCAGTATTTGAAACTATAATACATTAATATAATTCATAGGAACTCATTTTGAGCTCCAACAACTCTAAAAAACTCACGTCGCACAAAAACTAAGTCCTTATAACTTCTTTTGCCTAAATCGAGCTTTTAAACGGGTTTTTTGGCTCCGAAGTGACCCTAGCAAACTAATTTTGATCCTAAATGAGTATTTGAACATATAATATATTATAATAAGTCTTAGAGACTCGTTTGTAGCTCCAACAAGCCTTATAAGGTAACTTCGCACAAAAACTAAGTCTTTGTAACTAGTTTTCCCTAAATCGAGCCTTTAGATGGGTTTTTGGCTCCGAAGTGAATCTAGCGAAGTTGTTTAGGTCCTAAATGTGTTTTTTAATATAATATATTATAATAAGTCTTAGGGACTCATTTTGAGATACAAAAACACTTAAAAACTCACCTCGCGACAAAAACTAAGTCCTTATAACTAGTTTTGCCTAAATCGAGCCTTTAAATGGGTATTTTGGCTCCGAAGTGACTCTAGCAAAATTATTTTGATCCCAAATCAGTATTTGAACATATAATACATTAAAATAATTCGTAGGGACTCATTTGAGCTCCAACAACACTTATAAACTCACCTCGCAAAAACTAAGTCCTTATAACTAGTTTTGCCTAAATTGAGCTCTAAAATGGGTATTTTGATCAAAAGTGACTCTAGCAAAGTTGTTAGCGATCCCAAATCATATTTGACCGATATAATACATTAATATAATTGATAGGACTCATTTTGAGCTCCAACAACTCTAAAAAACTCACTCGCACAAAAACTAAGTCCTTATAACTTCTTTTGCCTAAATCGAGCTTTAAACGGGTTTTTGGCTCCGAAGTGACTCTAGCAAACTAATTTGATCCTAAATGAGTAATTGAACATATAATATATTATAATAGTCTTAGAGACTCATTTGTAGCTCTAACAAGCCTTATAAGGTAACTTCGCACAAAAACTAAGTCTTTGTAACTAGTTTTCCCTAAATCGAGCCTTTAGATGGGTTTTTGGCTCCGAAGTGAATCTAGCGAAGTTGTTTAGGTCCTAAATGTGTTTTTAATATAATATATTATTATAAGTCTTAGGGACTCATTTTGAGATACAACACTTAAAAACTCACCTCGCGCAAAAACTAAGTCCTTATAACTAGTTTTGCCTAAATCGAGCCTTTAAATGGGTATTTTGGCTCCGGAAGTGACTCTAGCAAAATTATTTTGATCCCAAATCAGTATTTGAACATATAATACATTATAATAATTCGTAGGGACTCATTTTGAGCTCCAACAACACTTATAAACTCACGTCGCGCAAAAACTAAGTCCTTATAACTAGTTTTGCCTATATTGAGCTCTAAAATGGGTATTTTGGATCAAAAGTGACTCTAGCAAAGTTGTTGCGATCCCAAATCAGTATTTGAACATATAATACATTCAGATAATTGATAGGAACTCATTTTGAGCTCCAACAACTCTAAAAAACTCACGTCGCAGCAAAAACTAAGTCCTTATAACTTCTTTTGCCTAAATCGAGCTTTTAACGGGTTTTTGGCTCCGAAGTGACTCTAGCAAACTAATTTTGATCCTAAATGAGTATTTGGAAATATAATATATTATAATAAGTCTTAGAGACTCATTTGTAGCTCTAACAAGCCTTATAAGGTAACTTCGCACAAAAACTAAGTCTTTGTAACTAGTTTTCCCTAAATCGAGCCTTTAGATGGGTTTTTGGATCCGAAGTGAATCTAGCGAAGTTGTTTAGGTCCTAAATGTGTTTTTTAATATAATATATTATAATAAGTCTTAGGGACTCATTTTGAGATACAACAACACTTAAAAACTCACCTCGCGCAAAAACTAAGTCCTTATACTAGTTTTGCCTAAATCGAGCCTTTAAATGGTATTTTGGCTCCGCAGTGACTCTAGCAAAATTATTTTGATCCAAATCAGTATTTGAACATATAATACATTAAAAACATTCGTAGGGACTCATTTTGAGCTCCAACAACACTATAAACTCACCTCGCGCATAAACTAAGTCCTTATAACTAGTTTTGCCTGATTGAGCTCTAAAAATGGGTATTTTGGATCAAAAGTGACTCTAGCAAAGTTGTTGCGATCCCAAATCAGTATTTGAACCTAATAATACATTAGTATAATTCGATAGGAACTCATTTTGAGCTCCAACAACTCTAAAAAACTCACGTCGCACAAAAACTAAGTCCTTATAACTTCTTTTGCCTAAATCGAGCTTTTAAACGGGTTTTTTTGGCTCCGAAGTGACTCTAGCAAACTAATTTTGATCCTAAATGAGTATTTGAACATATAATATATTATAATAAGTCTTAGAGACTCGTTTGTAGCTCGAACAAGCCTTATAAGGTAACTTCGCACAAAAACTAAGTCTTTGTAACTAGTTTTCCCTAAATCGAGCCTTTAGATGGGTTTTTGGCTCCGAAGTGAATCTAGCGAAGTTGTTTAGGTCCTAAATGGGTTTTTTAATATAATATATTATAATAAGTCTTAGGGACTCATTTTGAGATACAAAAACACTTAAAAACTCACCTCGCGCAAAAACTAAGTCCTTATAACTAGTTTTGCCTAAATCGAGCCTTTAAATGGGTATTTTGGCTCCGAAGTGACTCTAGCAAAATTATTTTGATCCCAAATCAGTATTTGAACATATAATACATTAAAATAATTCGTAGGGACTCATTTTGAGCTCCAACAACACTTATAAACTCACCTGTCGCAAAAACTAAGTCCTTATAACTAGTTTTGCCTAAATTGAGCTCTAAAATGGGTATTTTGGATCAAAAGTGACTCTAGCAAAGTTGTTGCGATCCCAAATCAGTATTTGAAGATATAATACATTAATATAATTCATAGGAACTCATTTTGAGCTCCAACAACTCTAAAAAACTCACGTCGCACAAAAACAAAGTCCTTATAACTTCTTTTGCCTAAATCGAGCTTTTAAAACGGGTTTTTTTGGCTCCGAAGTGACGCTAGCAAACTAATTTTGATCCTAAATGAGTATTGTAACATATATATATATTATAATAAGTCTTAGAGACTCGTTTGTAGCTCGAACAAGCCTTATAAGGTAACCTTCGCACAAAAACTAAGTCTTTGTAACTAGTTTTCCCTAAATCGAGCCTTTAGATGGGTTTTTGGCTCCGAAGTGAATCTAGCGAAGTTGTTTAGGTCCTAAATGGGTTTTTTAATATAATATATTATAATAAGTCTTAGGGACTCATTTTGAGATACAACAACACTTAAAAACTCACCTCGCGCAAAAACTAAGTCCTTATAACTAGTTTTGCCTAAATCGAGCTCTTAAATGGGTATTTTGGATCAAAAGTGACTCTAGCAAAGTTGTTTTGATCCCAAATCAGTATTTGAACATATAATACATTAAAATAATTCATAGGGACTCATTTTGAGCTCCAACAACTCTAAAAAACTCACGTCGCACAAAAACTAAGTCCTTATAACTTCTTTTGCCTAAATCGAGCTTTTAAATGGGTTTTTGGCTCAAGTGACTCTAGCAAACTAATTTTGATCCTAAATGAGTATTTGAACATATAATATATTATAATAAGTCTTAGAGACTCGTTTGTAGCTCCAACAAGCCTTATAAAGTAACTCGCACAAAAACTAAGTCTTTGTAACTAGTTTTCCCTAAATCGAGCCTTTAGATGGGTTTTTGGCTCCAAGTGAATCTAGCAAGGTTGTTTAGGTCCTAAATGGGTTTTTAATATAATATATTATAATAAGTCTTAGGGACTCATTTTGAGATACAACAACACTTAAAAACTCACCTCGCGCAAAAACTAAGTCCTTATAACTAGTTTTGCCTAAATCGAGTCTTTAAATGGGTACTTTGGCTCCGAAGTGACTCTAGCATATTTTGATCCCAAATCAGTATTTGAACATATAATACATTAAAATAATTCGTAGGGACTCATTTTGAGCTCCAACAACACTTATAAACGCACCTCGCGCAAAAACTAAGTCCTTATAACTAGTTTTGCCTAAATTGAGCTCTAAAATGGGTATTTTGGATCAAAAGTGACTCTAGCAAAGTTGTTGCGATCCCAAATCAGTATTTGAACGTATAATACATTAATATAATTCATAGGGACTCATTTTGAGCTCCAACAACTCTAAAAAACTCACGTCGCACAAAAACTAAGTCCTTATAACTTCTTTTGCCTAAATCGAGCTTTTAAACGGGTTTTTTGGCTCCGAAGTGACTCTAGCAAACTAATTTTGATCCTAAATGAGTATTTGAACATATAATATATTATAATAAGTCTTAGAGACTAGTTTGTAGCTCCAACAAGCCTTATAAGGTAACTTCGCACAAAAACTAAGTCTTTGTAACTAGTTTTCCCTAAATCGAGCCTTTAGATGGGTTTTTGGCTCCGAAGTGAATCTAGCGAAGTTGTTTAGGTCCTAAATGTGTTTTTAATATAATATATTATAATAAGTCTTAGGGACTCATTTTGAGATACAACAACACTTAAAAACTCACCTCGCGCAAAAACTAAGTCCTTATAACTAGTTTTGCCTAAATCGAGCCTTTAAATGGGTATTTTGGCTCCGAAGTGACTCTAGCAAAATTGTTTTGATCCCAAATCAGTATTTGAACATATAATACATTAAAATAATTCTTAGGGACTCATTTTGAGCTCCAACAATACTTTATAAACTCACTTGCGCAAAAACTAAGTCCTTATAACTAGTTTTGCCTAAATCGAGCCTTTAAATGGGTATTTTGGCTCAGTGATTAGAAAATTATTTTGATCCCAAATCAGTATTTGAACATATAATACATTAAAATAATTCGTAGGGACTCATTTTGAGCTCCAACAACACTTATAAACTCACCTCGTACAAAAACTAAGTCCTTATAACTAGTTTTGCCTAAATTGAGCTCTAAAATGGGTATTTTGGATCAAAAGTGACTCTAGCAAAGTTGTTGCGATCCCAAATCAGTATTTGAACGTATAATACATTAATATAATTCATAGGGACTCATTTTGAGCTCCAACAACTCTAAAAAACTCACGTCGCACAAAAACTAAGTCCTTATAACTTCTTTTGCCTAAATCGAGCTTTTAAACGGGTTTTTTGGCTCCGAAGTGACTCTAGCAAACTAATTTTGATCCTAAATGAGTATTTGAACATATAATATATTATAATAAGTCTTAGAGACTCGTTTGTAGCTCCAACAAGCCTTATAAGGTAACTTCGCACAAAAACTAAGTCTTTGTAACTAGTTTTCCCTAAATCGAGCCTTTAGATGGTTTTTGGCTCCGAAGTGAATCTAGCGAAGTTGTTTAGGTCCTAAATTGGTTTTTTAATATAATATATTATAATAAGTCTTAGGGATTCATTTGAGATACAAACAACACTTAAAAACTCACCTCGCGCAAAAACTAAGTCCTTATAACTAGTTTTGCCTAAATCGAGTCTTTAAATGGGTACTTTGGCTCCGAAGTGACTCTAGCAAAATTGTTTTGATCCAAATCAGTATTTGAACATATAATTCATTAAAATAATTCGTAGGGACTCATTTGAGCTCCAACAACACTTATAAACGCACCATCGGCGCAAAAACTAAGTCCTTATAACTAGTTTTGCCTAAATTGAGCTCTAAAATGGGTATTTTGGATCAAAAGTGACTCTAGCAAAGTTGTTGCGATCGCCAAATAAGTATTTGAACGTATAATACATTAATATAAATTCATAGGACTCATTTTGAGCTCCAACAACTCTAAAAAACTCACGTCGCACAAAAACTAAGTCCTTATAACTTCTTTTGCCTAAATCGAGCTTTTAAACGGGTTTTTTGGCTCCGAAGTGACTCTAGCAAACTAATTTTTGATCCTAAATGAGTATTTGAACATATAATATATTATAATAAGGTCTTAGAGACTCGTTTGTAGCTCCAACAAGCCTTATAAGGTAACTTCGCACAAAAACTAAGTCTTTGTAACTAGTTTTCCCTAAATCGAGCCTTTAGATGGGTTTTTGGCTCCGAAGTGAATCTAGCGAAGTTGTTTAGGTCCTAAATGGTTTTTTAATATAATATATTATAATAAGTCTTAGGGACTCATTTTGAGATACAAAAACACTTAAAACTCACCTCGCGCAAAACTAAGTCCTTATAACTAGTTTGCCTAAATCGAGGCCTTTAAATGGGTATTTTGGCTCCGAAGTGACTCTAGCAAAATTATTTTGATCCCAAATCAGTATTTGAACATATAATACATTAAAATAATTCGTAGGGAACTCATTTTGAGCTCCAACAACACTTATAAACTCACCTCGCGCAAAACTAAGTCCTTATAACTAGTTTTGCCTAAATTGAGCTCTAAAATGGGTATTTTGGATCAAAAGTGACTCTAGCAAAGTTGTTGCGATCCCAAATCAGTATTTGAACGTATAATACATTAATATAATTCATAGGGACTCATTTTGAGCTCCAACAACTCTAAAAAACTCACGTCGCACAAAAACTAAGTCCTTATAACTTCTTTTGCCTAAATCGAGCTTTTAAAACGGGTTTTTTGGCTCCGAAGTGACTCTAGCAAACTAATTTTGATCCTAAATGAGTATTTGAACATATAATATATTATAATAAGTCTTAGAGACTCGTTTGTAGCTCCAACAAGCCTTATAAGGTAACTTCGCACAAAAACTAAGTCTTTGTAACTAGTTTTCCCTAAATCGAGCCTTTAGATGGGTTTTTGGCTCCGAAGTGAATCTAGCGAAGTTGTTTAGGTCCTAAATGTGTTTTTTAATATAATATATTATAATAAGTCTTAGGGACTCATTTTGAGATACAACAACACTTAAAAACTCACCTCGCGCAAAAACTAAGTCCTTATAACTAGTTTTGCCTAAATCGAGTCTTTAAATGGGTATTTTGGCTCCGAAGTGACTCTAGCAAATTTTGATCCCAAATCAGTATTTGAACATATAATACATTAAAATAATTCGTAGGGACTCATTTTGAGCTCCAACAACACTTATAAACTCACCTCGCGCAAAAACTAAGTCCTTATAACTAGTTTTGCCTAAATTGAGCTCTAAAATGGGTATTTGGATCAAAAGTGACTCTAGCAAAGTTGTTTGCGATCCCAAATCAGTATTTGAACATATAATACATTAATATAATTCATAGGGACTCATTTTGAGGCTCCAACAACTCTAAAAAAACTCACGTCGCACAAAAACTATGTCCTTATAACTTCTTTTGCCTAAATCGAGCTTTTAAACGGGTTTTTTGGCTCCGAAGTGACTCTAGCAAACTAATTTTGATCCTAAATGGAGTATTTGAACATATAATATATATAATAAGTCTTAGAGACTCGTTTGTAGCTCAACAAGCCTTATAAGGTAACTTCGCACAAAACTAAGTCTTTGTAACTAGTTTTCCCTAAATCGAGCCTTTAGATGGGTTTTGGCTCCGAAGTGAATCTAGCGAAGTTGTTTAGGTCCTAAATGTGTTTTTTAATATAATATATTATAATAAGTCTTAGGGACTCATTTTGAGATACAACAACCCTTAAAACTCACCTCGCGCAAAAACTAAGTCCTTATAACTAGTTTTGCCTAAATCGAGTCCTTTAAATGGGTACTTTGCTCCGAAGTGACTCTAGCAAAATTGTTTTGATCCCAAATCAGTATTTGAACATATAATACATTAAAATAATTCGTAGGGACTCATTTTGAACTCCAACAACACTTATAAACTCACCTCGCGCAAAAACTAAGTCCTTATAACTAGTTTTGCCTAAATTGAGCTCTAAAATGGGTATTTTGGATCAAAAGTGACTCTAGCAAAGTTGTTGCGATCCCAAATCAGTATTTGAACGTATAATACATTAAGTTAATTCATAGGGACTCATTTTGAGCTCCAACAACTCTAAAAAACTCACGTCACAAAAAACTAAGTCCTTATAACTTCTTTTGCCTAAATCGAGCTTTTAAACGGGTTTTTTGGCTCCGAAGTGACTCTAGCAAACTAATTTTGATCCTAAATGAGTATTTGAACATATAATATATTATAATAAGTCTTAGAGACTCGTTTGTAGCTCCAACAAGCTTATAAGGTAACTTCGCACAAAAACTAAGTCTTTGTAACTAGTTTTCCCTAAATCGAGCCTTTAGATGGGTTTTTGGCTCCGAAGTGAATCTAGCGAAGTTGTTTAGGTCCTAAATGGGTTTTTTAATATAATATATTATAATAAGTCTTAGGGACTCATTTTGAGATACAACAACACTTAAAAACTCACCTCGCGCAAAAAACTAAGTCCTTATAACTAGTTTTGCCTAAAATCGAGTCTTTTAAATGGGTACTTTGGCTCCGAAGTGACTCTAGCAAATTTTTTGATCCCAATCAGTATTTGAACATATATACATTAAATAATTCGTAGGGACTCATTTTGAGCTCCCACAACACTTATAAACGCACCTCGCGCAAAAACTAAGTCCTTATAACTAGTTTTGCCTAAATTGAGCTCTAAAATGGGTATTTTGGATCAAAAGTGACTCTAGCAAAGTTGTTGACGATCCCAAATCAGTATTTGAACGTATAATACATTAATATAATTCATAGCGACTCATTTTGAGCTCCAACAACTCTAAAAAACTCACGTCGCACAAAAACTAAGTCCTTATAACTTCTTTTGCCTAAATCGAGCTTTTAAACGGGTTTTTTGGCTCCGAAGTGACTCTAGCAAACTAATTTTGATCCTAAATGAGTATTTGAACATATAATATATTATAATAAGTCTTAGAGACTCGTTTGTAGCTCCAACAAGCCTTATAAGGTAACTTCGCACAAAAACTAAGTCTTTGTAACTAGTTTTCCCTAAATCGAGCCTTTAGATGGGTTTTTGGCTCCGAAGTGAATCTAGCGAAGTTGTTTAGGTCCTAAATGGGTTTTTTAATATAATATATTATAATAAGTCTTAGGGACTCATTTTGAGATACAAACACACTTAAAAACTCACCTCGCGCAAAAACTAAGTCCTTATAACTAGTTTTGCCTAAATCGAGCCTTTAAATGGGTATTTTGGCTCCGAAGTGACTGTAGCAAAATTATTTTGATCCCAAATCAGTATTTGAACATATAATACATTAAAATAATTCGTAGGGACTCATTTTGAGCTCCAACAACACTTATAAACTCACCTCGCGCAAAAACTAAGTCCTTATAACTAGTTTTGCCTAAATTGAGCTCTAAAATGGGTATTTTGGATCAAAAGTGACTCTAGCAAAGTTGTTGCGATCCCAAATCAGTATTTGAACGTATAATACATTAATATAATTCATAGGAACTCATTTTGAGCTCCAACAACTCTAAAAAACTCACGTCGCACAAAAACTAAGTCCTTATAACTTCTTTTGCCTAAATCGAGCTTTTAAACGGGTTTTTTTGGCTCCGAAGTGACTCTAGCAAACTAATTTTGATCCTAAATGAGTATTTGAACATATAATATATTATAATAAGTCTTAGAGACTCGTTTGTAGCTCCAACAAGCCTTATAAGGTAACTTCGCACAAAAACTAAGTCTTTGTAACTAGTTTTCCCTAAATCGAGCCTTTAGATGGGTTTTTGGCTCCGAAGTGAATCTAGCGAAGTTGTTTAGGTCCTAAATGTGTTTTTTAATATAATATATTATAATAAGTCTTAGGGACTCATTTTGAGATACAACAACACTTAAAAACTCACCTCGCGGACTAAAACTAAGTCCTTATAACTAGTTTTGCCTAAATCGAGCCCTTTAAATGGGTATTTTGGCTCGAAGTGACCTGTAGCAAAAATTATTTTGATCCCAAATCAGTATTTGAAACATATAATACATTAAAATAATCGTAGGGACTCATTTTGAGCTCCAACATTTCTTATAAACTCACCTCGCGCAAAAACTAAGTCCTTATAACTAGTTTTGCCTAAGTTGAGCTCTAAAATGGGTATTTTGGATCAAAAGTGACTCTAGCAAAGTTGTTGCGATCCCAAATCAGTATTTGAACATATAATACATTAATATAATTCATAGGAACTCATTTCGAGCTCCAACAACTCTAAAAAACTCACGTCGCACAAAAACTAAGTCCTTATAACTTCTTTTGCCTAATTCGAGCTTTTAAACGGGTTTTTGGCTCCGAAGTGACTCTAGCAAACTAATTTTGATCCTAAATGAGTATTTGAACATATAATATATTATAATAAGTCTTAGAGACTCGTTTGTAGCTCCAACAAGCCTTAGAAGGTAACTTCGCACAAAAACTAAGTCTTTGTAACTAGTTTTCCCTAAATCGAGCCTTTAGATGGGTTTTTGGCTCCGAAGTGAATCTAGCGATGTTGTTTAGGTCCTAAATGTGTTTTTTAATATAATATATTATAATAAGTCTTAGGGACTCATTTTGAGATACAAAAACACTTAAAAACTCACCTCGCGCAAAAACTAAGTCCTTATAACTAGTTTTGCCTAAATCGAGCCTTTAAATGGGTATTTTGGCTCCGAAGTGACTCTAGCAAAATTGTTTTGATCCCAAATCAGTATTTGAACATATAATACATTAAATAATTCGTAGGGACTCATTTTGAGCTCCAACAACACTTATAAACTCACCTCGCGCAAAAACTAAGTCCTTATAACTAGTTTTGCCTAAATTGAGCTCTAAAATGGGTATTTTGGATCAAAAGTGACTCTAGCAAAGTTGTTGCGATCCCAAATCAGTATTTGACAGTATAATACATTAAGTTAATTCATAGGGACTCATTTTGAGCTCCAACAACTCTAAAAACTCACGTCGCACAAAAACTAAGTCCTTATAACTTCTTTTGCCTAAATCGAGCTTTTAAACGGGTTTTTTGGCTCCGAAGTGACTCTAGCAAACTAATTTTGATCCTAAATGAGTATTTGAACATATAATATATTATAATAAGTCTTAGAGACTCGTTTGTAGCTCCAACAAGCCTTATAAGGTAACTTCGCACAAAAACTAAGTCTTTGTAACTAGTTTTCCCTAAATCGAGCCTTTAGATGGGTTTTTGGCTCCGAAGTGAATCTAGCGAAGTTGTTTAGGTCCTAAATGGGTTTTTTAATATAATATATTATAATAAGTCTTAGGGACTCATTTTGAGATACAAAAACACTTAAAAACTCACCTCGCACAAAAACTAAGTCCTTATAACTAGTTTTGCCTAAATCGAGCCTTTAAATGGGTATTTTGGCTCGGAAGTGACTGTAACTAAAGTAGTTTTGATCCAAATCAGTATTTGAACATATAATACATTAAAATAATTTCGTAGGGACTCATTTTGAGCTCCAACAACACTTATAAACTCACCTTCGCGCAAAAACTAAGTCCTTATAACTAGTTTTGCTTAATTGAGCTCTAAAATGGTATTTTGGATCAAAAGTGACTCTAGCAAAGTTGTTGCGATCCCAAATCAGTATTTGAACGTATAATACATTAAGTTAATTCATAGGACACATTTTGAGCTCCAACAACTCTAAAAAACTCACGTCGCACAAAAACTAAGTCCTTATAACTTCTTTTGCCTAAATCGAGCTTTTAAAAACGGGTTTTTTGGCTCCGAAGTGACATCTAGCTAACTAATTTTGATCCTAAATGAGTATTTGAACATATAATATATTATAATAAGTCTTAGAGACTCATTTGTAGCTCCTAACAAGCCTTATAAGGTAACTTCGCACAAAACTAAGTCTTTGTAACTAGTTTTCCCTAATCGAGCTTTAGATGGGTTTTTGGCTCGAAGTGAATCTAGCGAAGTTGTTTAGGTCCTTAATGTGTTTTTTATATAATATATTATAATAAGTCTTAGGGACTCATTTTGAGATACAAAAACACTTAAAAACTCACCTCGCGCAAAAACTAAGTCCTTATAACTAGTTTTGCCTAAATCGAGCCTTCAAATGGGTATTTTGGCTCCGAAGTGACTCTAGCAAAAATGTTTTGATCCCAAATCAGTATTTGAACATATAATACATTAAATAATTCGTAGGACTCATTTTGAGCTCCAACAATACTTATAAACTCACCGTGCGCATAAACTAAGTCCTTATAACTAGTTTTGCCTAAATTGAGCTCTAAAATGGGTATTTTGGATCAAAAGTGACTCTAGCAAAGTTGTTGCGATCCCAAATCAGTATTTGAACGTATAATACATTAAGTTAATTCATAGGGACTCATTTTGAGCTCCAACAACTCTAAAAAACTCACGTCGCACAAAAACTAAGTCCTTATAACTTCTTTTGCCTAAATCGAGCTTTTAAACGGGTTTTTGGCTCCGAAGTGACTCTAGCAAACTAATTTTGATCCTAAATGAGTATTTGAACATATAATATATTATAATAAGTCTTAGAGACTCGTTTGTAGCTCCAACAAGCCTTATAAGGTAACTTCGCACAAAAACTAAGTCTTTGTAACTAGTTTTCCCTAAATCGAGCCTTTAGATGGGTTTTGGCTCCGAAGTGAATCTAGCGAAGTTGTTTAGGTCCTAAATGTGTTTTTTAATATAATATATTATAATAAGTCTTAGGGACTCATTTTGAGATACAACAACACTTAAAAACTCACCTCGCGCAAAAACTAAGTCCTTATAACTAGTTTTGCCTAAATCGAGCCTTTAAATGGGTATTTGGCTCCGGAAGTGACTGCTACAAAATGTTTTGATCCCAAATCAGTATTTGAACATATAATACATTAAAATAATTCGTAGGGACTCATTTTGAGCTCCAACAACACTTATAAACTCACCTCGCGCAAAAACTAAGTCCTTATAACTAGTTTTGCTTAAATTGAGCTCTAAAATGGGTATTTTGATCAAAAGTGACTCTAGCAAAGTTGTTGCGATCCCAAATCAGTATTTGAACGTATAATACATTAAGTTAATTCATAGGGACTCATTTTGAGCTCCAACAACTCTAAAAAACTCACGTCGCACAAAAACTAAGTCCTTATAACTTCTTTTGCCTAAATCGAGCTTTTAAACGGGTTTTTTGGCTCCGAAGTGACTCTAGCAAACTAATTTTGATCCTAAATGAGTATTTGAACATATAATATATTATAATAAGTCTTAGAGACTCGTTTGTAGCTCCAACAAGCCTTATAAGGTAACTTCGCACAAAAACTAAGTCTTTGTAACTAGTTTTCCCTAAATCGAGCCTTTAGATGGGTTTTTGGCTCCGAAGTGAATCTAGCGAAGTTGTTTAGGTCCTAAATGTGTTTTTTAATATAATATATTATAATAAGTCTTAGGGACTCATTTTGAGATACAACAACACTTAAAAACTCACCTCGCGCAAAAACTAAGTCCTTATAACTAGTTTTGCCTAAATCGAGCCTTTAAATGGGTATTTTGGCTCCGAAGTGACTCTAGCAAAATTTTTTGATCCCAAATCAGTATTTGAACATATAATACATTAAAATAATTCGTAGGGACTCATTTTGAGCTCCAACAACACTTATAAACTCACCTCGCGCAAAAACTAAGTCCTTATAACTAGTTTTGCCTAAATTGAGCTCTAAAATGGGTATTTTGGATCAAAAGTGACTCTAGCAAAGTTGTTGCGATCCCAAATCAGTATTTGAACGTATAATACATTAAGTTAATTCATAGGGACTCATTTTGAGCTCCAACAACTCTAAAAAACTCACGTCGCACAAAAACTAAGTCCTTATAACTTCTTTTGCCTAAATCGAGCTTTTAAACGGGTTTTTTGGCTCCGAAGTGACTCTAGCAAACTAATTTTGATCCTAAATGAGTATTTGAACATATAATATATTATAATAAGTCTTAGAGACTCGTTTGTAGCTCCAACAAGCCTTATAAGGTAACTTCGCACAAAAACTAAGTCTTTGTAACTAGTTTTCCCTAAATCGAGCCTTTAGATGGGTTTTTGGCTCCGAAGTGAATCTAGCGAAGTTGTTTAGGTCCTAAATTGGTTTTTTAATATAATATATTATAATAAGTCTTAGGGACTCATTTTGAGATACAACAACACTTAAAAACTCACCTCGCGCAAAAACTAAGTCCTTATAACTAGTTTTGCCTAAATCGAGCCTTTAAATGGGTATTTTGGCTCCGAAGTGACTGTAACAAAATTATTTTGATCCCAAATCAGTATTTGAACATATAATACATTAAAATAATTCGTAGGGACTCATTTTGAGCTCCAACAACACTTATAAACTCACCTCGCGCAAAAACTAAGTCCTTATAACTAGTTTTGCTTAAATTGAGCTCTAAAATGGGTATTTTGGATCAAAAGTGACTCTAGCAAAGTTGTTGCGATCCCAAATCAGTATTTGAACGTATAATACATTAAGTTAATTCATAGGGACTCATTTTGAGCTCCAACAACTCTAAAAAACTCACGTCGCACAAAAACTAAGTCCTTATAACTTCTTTTGCCTAAATCGAGCTTTTAAACGGGTTTTTTGGCTCCGAAGTGACTCTAGCAAACTAATTTTGATCCTAAATGAGTATTTGAACATATAATATATTATAATAAGTCTTAGAGACTCGTTTGTAGCTCCAACAAGCCTTATAAGGTAACTTCGCACAAAAACTAAGTCTTTGTAACTAGTTTTCCCTAAATCGAGCCTTTAGATGGGTTTTTGGCTCCGAAGTGAATCTAGCGAAGTTGTTTAGGTCCTAAATGTGTTTTTAATATAATATATTATAATAAGTCTTAGGGACTCATTTTGAGATACAACAACACTTAAAAACTCACCTCGCGCAAAAACTAAGTCCTTATAACTAGTTTTGCCTAAATCGAGCCTTTAAATGGGTATTTTGGCTCGAAGTGACTGCTAACAAAATTTTTTGATCCCAAATCAGTATTTGAACATATAATACATTAAAATAATTCGTAGGGACTCATTTGAGCTCCAACAACACTTATAAACTCACCTCGCGCAAAAACTAAGTCCTTATAACTAGTTTTGCCTAAATTGAGCTCTAAAATGGGTATTTTGGATCAAAAGTGACTCTAGCAAAGTTGTTGCGATCCCAAATCAGTATTTGAACGTATAATACATTAATATAATTCATAGGGACTCATTTTGAGCTCCAACAACTCTAAAAAACTCACGTCGCACAAAAACTAAGTCCTTATAACTTCTTTTGCCTAAATCGAGCTTTTAAACGGGTTTTTTGGCTCCGAAGTGACTCTAGCAAACTAATTTTGATCCTAAATGAGTATTTGAACATATAATATATTATAATAAGTCTTAGAGACTCGTTTGTAGCTCCAACAAGCCTTATAAGGTAACTTCGCACAAAAACTAAGTCTTTGTAACTAGTTTTCCCTAAATCGAGCCTTTAGATGGGTTTTTGGCTCCGAAGTGAATCTAGCGAAGTTGTTTAGGTCCTAAATGTGTTTTTTAATATAATATATTATAATAAGTCTTAGGGACTCATTTTGAGATACAACAACACTTAAAAACTCACCTCGCGCAAAAACTAAGTCCTTATAACTAGTTTTGCCTAAATCGAGCCTTTAAATGGGTATTTTGGCTCCGAAGTGACTCTAGCAAAATTTGATCCCAAATCAGTATTTGAACATATAATACATTAAAATAATTCGTAGGGACTCATTTTGAGCTCCAACAACACTTATAAACTCACCTCGCGCAAAAACTAAGTCCTTATAACTAGTTTTGCCTAAATTGAGCTCTAAAATGGGTATTTTGGATCAAAAGTGACTCTAGCAAAGTTGTTGCGATCCCAAATCAGTATTTGAACTTATAATACATTAAGTTAATTCATAGGACTCATTTTGAGCTCCAACAACTCTAAAAAACTCACGTCGCACAAAAACTAAGTCCTTATAACTTCTTTTGCCTAAATCGAGCTTTTAAACGGGTTTTTGGCTCCGAAGTGACTCTAGCAAACTAATTTTGATCCTAAATGAGTATTTGAACATATAATATATTATAATAAGTCTTAGAGACTCGTTTGTAGCTCCAACAAGCCTTATAAGGTAACTTCGCACAAAAACTAAGTCTTTGTAACTAGTTTTCCCTAAATCGAGCCTTTAGATGGGTTTTTGGCTCCGAAGTGAATCTAGCGAAGTTGTTTAGGTCCTAAATGTGTTTTTTAATATAATATATTATAATAAGTCTTAGGGACTCATTTTGAGATACAACAAACACTTAAAAACTCACCTCGCGCAAAAACTAAGTCCTTATAACTAGTTTTGCCTAAATCGAGCCTTTAAATGGGTATTTTGGCTCCGAAGTGACTCTAGCAAAATTATTTTGATCCCAAATCAGTATTTGAACATATAATACATTAAAATAATTCGTAGGGACTCATTTTGAGCTCCAACAACACTTATAAACTCACCTCGCGCAAAAACTAAGTCCTTATAACTAGTTTTGCCTAAATTGAGCTCTAAAATGGGTATTTTGGATCAAAAGTGACTCTAGCAAAGTTGTTGCGATCCCAAATCAGTATTTGAACATATAATACATTAATATAATTCATAGGACTCATTTTGAGCTCCAACAACTCTAAAAAACTCACGTCGCACAAAAACTAAGTCCTTATAACTTCTTTTGCCTAAATCGAGCTTTTAAACGGGTTTTTTGGCTCCGAAGTGACTCTAGCAAACTAATTTTGATCCTAAATGAGTATTTGAACATATAATATATTATAATAAGTCTTAGAGACTCGTTTGTAGCTCCAACAAGCCTTATAAGGTAACTTCGCACAAAAACTAAGTCTTTGTAACTAGTTTTCCCCTAAATCGAGCCTTTAGATGGGTTTTTTGGCTCCGAAGTGAATCTAGCGAAGTTGTTTAGGTCCTAAATGGGTTTTTTAATATAATATATTATAATAAGTCTTAGGGACTCATTTTGAGATACAACAACACTTAAAAACTCACCTCGCACAAAAACTAAGTCCTTATAACTAGTTTTGCCTAAATCGAGCCTTTAAATGGGTATTTTGGCTCCGAAGTGACTCTAGCAAAATTATTTTGATCCCAAATCAGTATTTGAACATATAATACATTAAAATAATTCGTAGGGACTCATTTTGAGCTCCAACAACACTTATAAACTCACCTCGCGCAAAAACTAAGTCCTTATAACTAGTTTTGCCTAAATTGAGCTCTAAAATGGGTATTTTGGATCAAAAGTGACTCTAGCAAAGTTGTTGCGATCCCAAATCAGTATTTGAACATATAATACATTAATATAATTCATAGGAACTCATTTTGAGCTCCAACAACTCTAAAAAACTCACGTCGCACAAAAACTAAGTCCTTATAACTTCTTTTGCCTAAATCGAGCTTTTAAACGGTTTTTTGGCTCCGAAGTGACTCTAGCAAACTAATTTTGATCCTAAATGAGTATTTGAACATATAATATATTATAATAAGTCTTAGAGACTCGTTTGTAGCTCCAACAAGCCTTATAAGGTAACTTCGCACAAAAACTAAGTCTTTGTAACTAGTTTTCCCTAAATCGAGCCTTTAGATGGGTTTTTGGCTCCGAAGTGAATCTAGCGAAGTTGTTTAGGTCCTAAATGTGTTTTTTAATATAATATATTATAATAAGTCTTAGGGACTCATTTTGAGATACAACAACACTTAAAAACTCACCTCGCGCAAAAACTAAGTCCTTATAACTAGTTTTGCCTAAATCGAGCCTTTAAATGGGTATTTTGGCTCCGAAGTGACTCTAGCAAAATTATTTTGATCCCAAATCAGTATTTGAACATATAATACATTAAAATAATTCGTAGGGACTCATTTTGAGCTCCAACAACACTTATAAACTCACCTCGCGCAAAAACTAAGTCCTTATAACTAGTTTTGCCTAAATTGAGCTCTAAAATGGGTATTTTGGATCAAAAGTGACTCTAGCAAAGTTGTTGCGATCCCAAATCAGTATTTGAACATATAATACATTAATATAATTCATAGGACTCATTTTGAGCTCCAACAACTCTAAAAAACTCACGTCGCACAAAAACTAAGTCCTTATAACTTCTTTTGCCTAAATCGAGCTTTTAAACGGGTTTTTTGGCTCCGAAGTGACTCTAGCAAACTAATTTTGATCCTAAATGAGTATTTGAACATATAATATATTATAATAAGTCTTAGAGACTCGTTTGTAGCTCCAACAAGCCTTATAAGGTAACTTCGCACAAAAACTAAGTCTTTGTAACTAGTTTTCCCTAAATCGAGCCTTTAGATGGGTTTTTGGCTCCGAAGTGAATCTAGCGAAGTTGTTTAGGTCCTAAATGTGTTTTTTAATATAATATATTATAATAAGTCTTAGGGACTCATTTTGAGATACAACAACACTTAAAAACTCACCTCGCGCAAAAACTAAGTCCTTATAACTAGTTTTGCCTAAATCGAGCCTTTAAATGGGTATTTTGGCTCCGAAGTGACTCTAGCAAAATTTGATCCCAAATCAGTATTTGAACATATAATACATTAAAATAATTCGTAGGGACTCATTTTGAGCTCCAACAACACTTATAAACTCACCTCGCGCAAAAACTAAGTCCTTATAACTAGTTTTGCCTAAATTGAGCTCTAAAATGGGTATTTTGGATCAAAAGTGACTCTAGCAAAGTTGTTGCGATCCCAAATCAGTATTTGAACGTATAATACATTAATATAATTCATAGGAACTCATTTTGAGCTCCAACAACTCTAAAAAATCACGTCGCACAAAAACTAAGTCCTTATAACTTCTTTTGCCTAAATCGAGCTTTTAAACGGGTTTTTTGGCTCCGAAGTGACTCTAGCAAACTAATTTTGATCCTAAATGAGTATTTGAACATATAATATATTATAATAAGTCTTAGAGACTCGTTTGTAGCTCCAACAAGCCTTATAAGGTAACTTCGCACAAAAACTAAGTCTTTGTAACTAGTTTTCCCTAAATCGAGCCTTTAGATGGGTTTTTGGCTCCGAAGTGAATCTAGCGAAGTTGTTTAGGTCCTAAATGTGTTTTTTAATATAATATATTATAATAAGTCTTAGGGACTCATTTTGAGATACAACAACACTTAAAAACTCACCTCGCGCAAAAACTAAGTCCTTATAACTAGTTTTGCCTAAATCGAGCCTTTAAATGGGTATTTTGGCTCCGAAGTGACTCTAGCAAAATTATTTTGATCCCAAATCAGTATTTGAACATATAATACATTAAAATAATTCGTAGGGACTCATTTTGAGCTCCAACAACACTTATAAACTCACCTCGCGCAAAAACTAAGTCCTTATAACTAGTTTTGCCTAAATTGAGCTCTAAAATGGGTATTTTGGATCAAAAGTGACTCTAGCAAAGTTGTTGCGATCCCAAATCAGTATTTGAACATATAATACATTAATATAATTCATAGGACTCATTTTGAGCTCCAACAACTCTAAAAAACTCACGTCGCACAAAAACTAAGTCCTTATAACTTCTTTTGCCTAAATCGAGCTTTTAAACGGGTTTTTTGGCTCCGAAGTGACTCTAGCAAACTAATTTTGATCCTAAATGAGTATTTGAACATATAATATATTATAATAAGTCTTAGAGACTCAGTTGTAGCTCCAACAAGCCTTATAAGGTAACTTCGCACAAAAACTAAGTCTTTGTAACTAGTTTTCCCTAAATCGAGCCTTTAGATGGGTTTTTGGCTCCGAAGTGAATCTAGCGAAGTTGTTTAGGTCCTAAATGTGTTTTTTAATATAATATATTATAATAAGTCTTAGGGACTCATTTTGAGATACAACAACACTTAAAAACTCACCTCGCGCATAAACTAAGTCCTTATAACTAGTTTTGCCTAAATCGAGCCTTTAAATGGGTATTTTGGCTCCGAAGTGACTCTAGCAAAATTATTTTGATCCCAAATCAGTATTTGAACATATAATACATTAAAATAATTCGTAGGGACTCATTTGAGCTCCAACAACACTTATAAACTCACCTCGCGCAAAAACTAAGTCCTTATAACTAGTTTTGCCTAAATTGAGCTCTAAAATGGGTATTTTGGATCAAAAGTGACTCTAGCAAAGTTGTTGCGATCCCAAATCAGTATTTGAACGTATAATACATTAAGTTAATTCATAGGGCTCCAACAACTCTAAAAAACTCACGTCGCACAAAAACTAAGTCCTTATAACTTCTTTTGCCTAAATCGAGCTTTTAAACGGGTTTTTTGGCTCCGAAGTGACTCTAGCAAACTAATTTTGATCCTAAATGAGTATTTGAACATATAATATATTATAATAAGTCTTAGAGACTCGTTTGTAGCTCCAACAAGCCTTATAAGGTAACTTCGCACAAAAACTAAGTCTTTGTAACTAGTTTTCCCTAAATCGAGCCTTTAGATGGGTTTTTGGCTCCGAAGTGAATCTAGCGAAGTTGTTTAGGTCCTAAATGTGTTTTTTAATATAATATATTATAATAAGTCTTAGGGACTCATTTTGAGATACAACAACACTTAAAAACTCACCTCGCGCAAAAACTAAGTCCTTATAACTAGTTTTGCCTAAATCGAGCCTTTAAATGGGTATTTTGGCTCCGAAGTGACTCTAACAAAATTATTTTGATCCCAAATCAGTATTTGAACATATAATACATTAAAATAATTCGTAGGGACTCATTTTGAGCTCCAACAACACTTATAAACTCACCTCGCGCAAAAACTAAGTCCTTATAACTAGTTTTGCCTAAATTGAGCTCTAAAATGGGTATTTTGGATCAAAAGTGACTCTAGCAAAGTTGTTGCGATCCCAAATCAGTATTTGAACATATAATACATTAATATAATTCATAGACTCATTTGAGCTCCAACAACTCTAAAAAACTCACGTCGCACAAAAACTAAGTCCTTATAACTTCTTTTGCCTAAATCGAGCTTTAAAACGGGTTTTTGGCTCCGAAGTGACTCTAGCAAACTAATTTTGATCCTAAATGAGTATTTGAACATATAATATATTATAATAAGTCTTAGAGACTCATTTGTAGCTCCAACAAGCCTTATAAGGTAACTTCGCACAAAAACTAAGTCTTTGTAACTAGTTTTCCCTAAATCGAGCCTTTAGATGGGTTTTTGGATCCGAAGTGAATCTAGCGAAGTTGTTTAGGTCCTAAATGTGTTTTTTAATATAATATATTATAATAAGTCTTAGGGACTCATTTTGAGATACAACAACACTTAAAAACTCACCTCGCGCAAAAACTAAGTCCTTATAACTAGTTTTGCCTAAATCGAGCCTTTAAATGGGTATTTTGGCTCCGCAGTGACTCTAGCAAAATTATTTTGATCCCAAATCAGTATTTGAACATATAATACATTAAAATAATTCGTAGGGACTCATTTTGAGCTCCAACAACACTTATAAACTCACGTCGCGCAAAAACTAAGTCCTTATAACTAGTTTTGCCTAAATTGAGCTCTAAAATGGGTATTTTGGATCAAAAGTGACTCTAGCAAAGTTGTTGCGATCCCAAATCAGTATTTGAACATATAATACATTAATATAATTGATAGGACTCATTTTGAGCTCCAACAACTCTAAAAAAACTCACGTCGCACAAAAACTAAGTCCTTATAACTTCTTTTGCCTAAATCGAGCTTTTAAACGGGTTTTTGGCTCCGAAGTGACTCTAGCAAACTAATTTTGATCCTAAATGAGTATTTGAACATATAATATATTATAATAAGTCTTAGAGACTCGTTTGTAGCTCTAACAAGCCTTATAAGGTAACTTCGCACAAAAACTAAGTCTTTGTAACTAGTTTTCCCTAAATCGAGCCTTTAGATGGGTTTTTGGCTCCGAAGTGAATCTAGCGAAGTTGTTTAGGTCCTAAATGGGTTTTTTAATATAATATATTATAATAAGTCTTAGGGACTCATTTTGAGATACAACAAACTTAAAAACTCACCTCGCGCAAAAACTAAGTCCTTATAACTAGTTTTGCCTAAATCGAGCCTTTAAATGGGTATTTTGGCTCCGAAGTGACTCTAGCAAAATTATTTTGATCCCAAATCAGTATTTGAACATATAATACATTAAATAATTCGTAGGGACTCATTTTGAGCTCCAACAACACTTATAAACATCACCTCGCGCAAAAACTAAGTCCTTATAACTAGTTTTGCCTATATTAGGCTCTAAAATGGTATTTTGGATCAAAAGTGACTCTAGCAAAGTTGTTGCGATCCCAAATCAGTATTTGAACATATAATACATTAATATAATTCATAGGGAACTCATTTGAGCTCCAACAACTCTAAAAAAACTCACGTCGCACAAAAACTAAGTCCTTATAACTTCTTTTGCCTAAATCGAGCTTTTAAACGGGTTTTTTGGCTCCGAAGTGACTCTAGCAAACTAATTTTGATCCTAAATAGGATTTGAACATATAATATATTATAATAAGTCTTAGAGACTCGTTTGTAGCTCTAACAAGCGCTTATAAGGTAACTTCGCACAAAAACTAAGTCTTTGTAACTAGGTTTCCCTAAATCGAGCCTTTAGATGGGTTTGTTGGATCCGAAGTGAATCTAGCGAAGTTGTTTAGGTCCTAAATGGGTTTGTTTTTAATATAATATATTATAATAAGTCTTAGGGGACTCATTTTGAGATACAAAAACACTTAAAAAACTCACCTCGCCAAAAAACTAAGTCCTTATAACTAGTTTTGCCTATATCGAGCCTTTAAATGGGTATTTTTGGCTCCTGCAGGACTGTAACAAAATTATTTTGATCCCAAATCAGTATTTGAACATATAATACATTAAAATAATTTCGTAGGGACTCATTTTGAGGCTCCAACAACACTTATAAACTCACCTCGCGCAAAAACTAAGTCCTTATAACTAGTTTTGCCTTAAATTGAGCTCTAAAATGGGTATTTTGGATCAAAGTGACTCTAGCAAAGTTGTTTGCGATCCCAAATCAGTATTTGAACGTATAATACATTAAGTATAATTCATAGGGACTCATTTTGAGCTCCTAACAACTCTAAAAAACTCACGTCGCACCAAAAACTAAGTCCTTATAACTTCTTTTGCCTAAATCGAGCTTTTAAACGGGTTTTTGGCTCCGAAGTGACTCTAGCAAACAATTTTGATCCTAAATGAGTATTTGAAAAATATAATATATTATAATAAGTCTTAGAGACTCTTTGTAGCTCCAACAAGCCTTATAAGGTAACTTCGCCACAAAAACTAAGTCTTTGTTACTAGTTTTCCCTAAATCGAGCCTTTAGATGGGTTTTTGCTCCGAAGTGAATCTAGCGAAGTTGTTTAGGTCCTAAATGGGTTTTTTAATATAATATATATAATAAGTCTTTAGGGACTCATTTTGAGATACAACAACACTTAAAAACTCACCTCGCGCATAAACTAAGTCCTTATAACTAGTTTTGCCTAAATCGAGCCTTTAAATGGGTATTTTGGCTCCTGAAGTGACTCTAGCAAAATTATTTTGATCGCCCAATCAGTATTATATTGAACATATAATACATTAAAATAATTCGTAGGGACTCATTTTGAGCTCCAACAACACTTATAAACTCACCTCGTGCAAAAACTAAGTCCTTATAACTAGTTTTGCCTAAATTGAGCTCTAAAATGGGTATTTTGGATCAAAACTGACTCTAGCAAAGTTGTTGCGATCCCAAATCAGTATTTGAAACGTATAATACATTAATATAATTCATAGGACTCATTTTGAGCTCCAACAACTCTAAAAAACTCACGTCGCACAAAAACTAAGTCCTTATAACTTCTTTTGCCTAAATCGAGCTTTTAAACGGGTTTTTTGGCTCCGAAGTGACTCTAGCAAACTAATTTTGATCCTAAATGAGTATTTGAACATATAATATATTATAATAAGTCTTAGAGACTCGTTTGTAGCTCCAACAAGCCTTATAAGGTAACTTCGCACAAAAACTAAGTCTTTGTAACTAGTTTTCCCTAAATCGAGCCTTTAGATGGGTTTTTGGCTCCGAAGTGAATCTAGCGAAGTTGTTTAGGTCCTAAATGGGTTTTTTAATATAATATATTATAATAAGTCTTAGGGACTCATTTTGAGATACAACAACACTTAAAAACTCACCTCGCGCAAAAACTAAGTCCTTATAACTAGTTTTGCCTAAATCGAGCCTTTAAATGGGTATTTTGGCTCCGAAGTGACTCGTAGCAAAATTTTTTGATCCCAAATCAGTATTTGAACATATAATACATTAAAATAATTCGTAGGGACTCATTTTGAACTCCAACAATACTTATAAACTCACCTTGTGCAAAAACTAAGTCCTTATAACTAGTTTTGCCTAAATTGAGCTCTAAAATGGGTATTTTGGATCAAAAGTGACTCTAGCAAAGTTGTTGCGATTCCAAATCAGTATTAGAAACGTATAAATACATTAATATAATTCATAGTGACTCATTTGAGCTCCAACAACTCTAAAAAACTCACGTCGCACAAAAACTAAGTCCTTATAACTTCTTTTGCCTAAATCGAGCTTTTAAACGGGTTTTTGGCCCAAGTGACTCTAGCAAACTAATTTTGATCCTAAATGAGTATTTGAACATATAATATATTATAATAAGTCTTAGAGACTCGTTTGTAGCTCCAACAAGCCTTATAAGGTAACTTCGCACAAAAACTAAGTCTTTGTAACTAGTTTTCCCTAAATCGAGCCTTTAGATGGGTTTTTGGCTCCGAAGTGAATCTAGCGAAGTTGTTTAGGTCCTAAATGGGTTTTTTAATATAATATATTATAATAAGTCTTAGGGACTCATTTTGAGATACAACAACACTTAAAAACTCACCTCGCGCAAAAACTAAGTCCTTATAACTAGTTTTGCCTAAATCGAGCCTTTAAATGGGTATTTTGGCTCCGAAGTGACTCTAGCAAAATTATTTTGATCCCAAATCAGTATTTGAACATATAATACATTAAAATAATTCGTAGGGACTCATTTTGAGCTCCAACAACACTTATAAACTCACCTCGCGCAAAAACTAAGTCCTTATAACTAGTTTTGCCTAAATTGAGCTCTAAAATGGGTATTTTGGATCAAAAGTGACTCTAGCAAAGTTGTTGCGATCCCAAATCAGTATTTGAACGTATAATACATTAATATAATTCATAGGGACTCATTTTGAGCTCCAACAACTCTAAAAAACTCACGTCGCACAAAAACTAAGTCCTTATAGCTTCTTTTGCCTAAATCGAGCTTTTAAACGGGGTTTTTGGCTCCGAAGTGACTCTAGCAAACTAATTTTGATCCTAAATGAGTATTTGAACATATAATATATTATAATAAGTCTTAGAGACTCGTTTGTAGCTCCAACAAGCCTTATAAGGTAACTTCGCACAAAAACTAAGTCTTTGTAACTAGTTTTCCCTAAATCGAGCCTTTAGATGGGTTTTTGGCTCCAAGTGAATCTAGCGAAGTTGTTTAGGTCCTAAATGGTTTTTTAATATAATATATTATAATAAGTCTTAGGGACTCATTTTGAGATACAACAACACTTAAAAACTCACCTCCGCAAAAACTAATCCTTATAATAGTTTTTAAATGATTAGGGTAGAAAAAAATAAAACTAAGTCCTTATAACTAGTTTTGCCTAAATCGAGCCTTTAAATGGGTATTTTGGCTCCGAAGTGACTCTAGCAAAATTATTTTGATCCCAAATCAGTATTTGAACATATAATACATTAAAATAATTCGTAGGGACTCATTTTGAGCTCCAACAACACTTATAAAACTCACCCTGCGCAAAAACTAAGTCCTTATAACTAGTTTTGCCTAAATTGAGCTCTAAAATGGGTATTTTGGATCAAAAGTGACTCTAGCAAAGTTGTTGCGATCCCAAATCAGTATTTGAACGTATAATACATTAATATAATTCATAGGGACTCATTTTGAGCTCCAACAACTCTAAAAAACTCACGTCGCACAAAAACTAAGTCCTTATAACTTCTTTTGCCTAAATCGAGCTTTTAAACGGGTTTTTTGGCTCCGAAGTGACTCTAGCAAACTAATTTTGATCCTAAATGAGTATTTGAACATATAATATATTATAATAAGTCTTAGAGACTCGTTTGTAGCTCCAACAAGCCTTATAAGGTAACTTCGCACAAAAACTAAGTCTTTGTAACTAGTTTTCCCTAAATCCAGCCTTTAGATGGGTTTTTGGCTCCGAAGTGAATCTAGCGAAGTTGTTTAGGTCCTAAATGGTTTTTTAATATAATATATTATAATAAGTCTTAGGGACTCATTTTGAGATACAACAACACTTAAAAACTCACCTCGCGCAAAAACTAAGTCCTTATAACTAGTTTTGCCTAAATCGAGCCTTTAAATGGGTATTTTGGCTCCGGAGTGACTCTAGCATATTTTGATCCCAAATCAGTATTTGAACATATAATACATTAAAATAATTCGTAGGGACTCATTTTGAGCTCCAACAACACTTATAAACTCACCTCGCGCAAAAACTAAGTCCTTATAACTAGTTTTGCCTAA
Organism: Boehmeria nivea var. tenacissima; assembly: GCA_018132145.1. Lineage (NCBI taxonomy): Eukaryota > Viridiplantae > Streptophyta > Magnoliopsida > Rosales > Urticaceae > Boehmeria > Boehmeria nivea. Next base: position 843,199 of record CM030881.1, on the reverse strand, counting down.
ATTGAGCTCTAAAATGGGTATTTTGGATCAAAAGTGACTCTAGCAAAGTTGTTGCGATCCCAAATCAGTATTTGAACGTATAATACATTAATATAATTCATAGGGACTCATTTTGAGCTCCAACAACTCTAAAAAACTCACGTCGCACAAAAACTAAGTCCTTATAACTTCTTTTGCCTAAATCGAGCTTTTAAAGGGGTTTTTGGCTCAAGTGACTCTAGCAAACTAATTTTGATCCTAAATGAGTATTTGAACATATAATATATTATAATAAGTCTTAGAGACTCGTTTGTAGCTCCAACAAGCCTTATAAGGTAACTTCGCACAAAAACTAAGTCTTTGTAACTAGTTTTCCCTAAATCGAGCCTTTAGATGGGTTTTTGGCTCCGAAGTGAATCTAGCGAAGTTGTTTAGGTCCTAAATGGGTTTTTTAATATAATATATTATAATAAGTCTTAGGGACTCATTTTGAGATACAACAACACTTAAAAACTCACCTCGCGCAAAAACTAAGTCCTTATAACTAGTTTTGCCTAAATCGAGCCTTTAAATGGGTATTTTGGCTCCAAGTGACTCTAGCAAAATTATTTTGATCCCAAATCAGTATTTGAACATATAATACATTAAAATAATTCGTAGGGACTCATTTTGAGCTCCAACAACACTTATAAACTCACCTCGCGCAAAAACTAAGTCCTTATAACTAGTTTTGCCTAAATTGAGCTCTAAAATGGGTATTTTGGATCAAAAGTGACTCTAGCAAAGTTGTTGCGATCCCAAATCAGTATTTGAACGTATAATACATTAATATAATTCATAGGGACTCATTTTGAGCTCCAACAACTCTAAAAAACTCACGTCGCACAAAAACTAAGTCCTTATAACTTCTTTTGCCTAAATCGAGCTTTTAAACGGGTTTTTTGGCTCTGAAGTGACTCTAGCAAACTAATTTTGATCCTAAATGAGTATTTGAACATATAATATATTATAATAAGTCTTAGAGACTCGTTTGTAGCTCCAACAAGCCTTATAAGGTAACTTCGCACAAAAACTAAGTCTTTGTAACTAGTTTTCCCTAAATCGAGCCTTTAGATGGGTTTTTGGCTCCGAAGTGAATCTAGCGAAGTTGTTTAGGTCCTAAATGGGTTTTTTAATATAATATATTATAATAAGTCTTAGGGACTCATTTTGAGATACAACAACACTTAAAAACTCACCTCGCGCAAAAACTAAGTCCTTATAACTAGTTTTGCCTAAATCGAGCCTTTAAATGGGTATTTTGGCTCCAAGTGACTCTAGCAAAATTATTTTGATCCCAAATCAGTATTTGAACATATAATACATTAAAATAATTCGTAGGGACTCATTTTGAGCTCCAACAACACTTATAAACTCACCTCGCGCAAAAACTAAGTCCTTATAACTAGTTTTGCCTAAATTGAGCTCTAAAATGGGTATTTTGGATCAAAAGTGACTCTAAAGATTGTTGTCGATCCCAAATCAGTATTTGAACGTATAATACATTAATATAATTCATAGGGACTCATTTTGAGCTCCAACAACTCTAAAAATCACGTCGCACAAAAACTAAGTCCTTATAACTTCTTTTGCCTAAATCGAGCTTTTAAACGGGGTTTTTGGCTCAAGTGACTCTAGCAAACTAATTTTGATCCTAAATGAGTATTTGAACATATAATATATTATAATAAGTCTTAGAGACTCGTTTGTAGCTCCAACAAGCCTTATAAGGTAACTCGCACAAAAACTAAGTCTTTGTAACTAGTTTTCCCTAAATCGAGCCTTTAGATGGGTTTTTGGCTCCAAGTGAATCTAGCGAAGTTGTTTAGGTCCTAAATGGGTTTTTTAATATAATATATTATAATAAGTCTTAGGGACTCATTTTGAGATACAACAACACTTAAAAACTCACCTCGCGCAAAAACTAAGTCCTTATAACTAGTTTTGCCTAAATCGAGCCTTTAAATGGGTATTTTGGCTCCGAAGTGACTCTAGCAAAATTATTTTGATCCCAAATCAGTATTTGAACATATAATACATTAAAATAATTAGTAGGGACTCATTTTGAGCTCCAACAACACTTATAAACTCACCTCGCGCAAAAACTAAGTCCTTATAACTAGTTTTGCCTAAATTGAGCTCTAAAATGGGTATTTTGGATCAAAAGTGACTCTAGCAAAGTTGTTGCGATCCCAAATCAGTATTTGAACGTATAATACATTAAGTTAATTCATAGGGCTCCAACAACTCTACAAAACTCACGTCGCACAAAAACTAAGTCCTTATAACTTCTTTTGCCTAAATCAGGCTTTTAAACGGGTTTTTTGGCTCCGAAGTGACTCTAGCAAACTAATTTTGATCCTAAATGAGTATTTGAACATATAATATATTATAATAAGTCTTAGAGACTCGTTTGTAGCTCCAACAAGCCTTATAGGTAACTTCGCACAAAAACTAAGTCTTTGTAACTAGTTTTCCCTAATCGAGCCTTTAGATGGGTTTTTGGCTCCGAAGTGAATCTAGCGAAGTTGTTTAGGTCCTAAATGTGTTTTTTAATATAATATATTATAATAAGTCTTAGGGAATCATTTTGAGATACAACAACACTTAAAAACTCACCTCGCGCAAAAACTAAGTCCTTATAACTATTTTGCCTAAATCGATCTTTAAATGGTACTTTGGCTCCGAAGTGACTCTAGCAAAATTGTTTTGATCCCAAATCAGTATTTGAACATATAATACATTAAATAATTCGTAGGGACTCATTTTGAGCTCCAACAACACTTATAAACTCACCTCGCGCAAAACTAAGTCCTTATAACTAGTTTTGCCTAAATTGAGCTCTAAAATGGGTATTTTGGATCAAAAGTGACTCTAGCAAAGTTGTTGCGATCCCAAATCAGTATTTGAACATATAATACATTAATATAATTCATAGGGACTCATTTTGAGCTCCAACAACTCTAAAAAACTCACGTCGCACAAAAACTAAGTCCTTATAGCTTCTTTTGCCTAAATCGAGCTTTTAAAGGGGTTTTTTGGCTCCGAAGTGACTCTAGCAAACTAATTTTGATCCTAAATGAGTATTTGAACATATAATATATTATAATAAGTCTTAGAGACTCGTTTGTAGCTCCAACAAGCCTTATAAGGTAACTTCGCACAAAAACTAAGTCTTTGTAACTAGTTTTCCCTAAATCGAGCCTTTAGATGGGTTTTTGGCTCCGAAGTGAATCTAGCGAAGTTGTTTAGGTCCTAAATGGGTTTTTTAATATAATATATTATAATAAGTCTTAGGGACTCATTTTGAGATACAACAACACTTAAAAACTCACCTCGCGCAAAAACTAAGTCCTTATAACTAGTTTTGCCTAAATCGAGCCTTTAAATGGGTATTTTGGCTCCGAAGTGACTCTAGCAAAATTATTTTGATCCCAAATCAGTATTTGAACATATAATACATTAAAATAATTCGTAGGGACTCATTTTGAGCTCCAACAACACTTATAAACTCACCTCGCGCAAAAACTAAGTCCTTATAACTAGTTTTGCCTAAATTGAGCTCTAAAATGGGTATTTTGGATCAAAAGTGACTCTAGCAAAGTTGTTGCGATCCCAAATCAGTATTTGAACGTATAATAATTACATAGGGACTCATTTTGAGCTCCAACAACTCTAAAAAACTCACGTCGCACAAAAACTAAGTCCTTATAACTTCTT
>CM030881.1:756845-838961 GCA_018132145.1 Boehmeria nivea var. tenacissima | reverse complement strand
TTGTAAGTGTTGTTAGAGCTCAAAATGAGTCGCTATGAATTATATTAATGTATTATATGTTCAAATACTGATTTGGGATCGCAACAACTTTGCTAGAGTCACTTCGGATCCAAAATACCCATTTTAGAGCTCAATTTAGGCAAAACTAGTTATAAGGACTTAGTTTTTGCAATTTATAAGTGTTGTTGGACCTCAAAATGAGTCCCTACGAATTATTTTAATGTATTATATGTTCAGATACTGATTTGGGATCAAAACAATTTTGCTAGAGTCACTTGAGCCAAAATACCCATTTAAAGGCTCGATTTAGGCAAAACTAGTTATAAGGACTTAGTTTTTGCGCGAGCTGAGTTTTTAAGTGTTGTTGTATCTCAAAATGAGTCCCTAAGACTTATTATAATATATTATATTGAAAAACGATTGGGGATTTTAGCCATTTTAAGCTCATGTTTCAAAATTTAGCCACAGTTTCAATTTAAGGAATTAACATTTAGTTATTAGGACTTAGTTTTTTGTTAGGCGAGTTATTGTAAGTTTTGTTACCCGTACAAAAAGAGTTGTTTGAATTATATTAAAATTTGTAATGTAACAAAATTTTTACAGGATCAAAAATTGTTACTGAGCCAAAAACATGGCTAAACTTTAGCAAACTAGTTATAAGACTAGTTTTGACTGATGAATTTTTAAAAAATAACTCAAAAATTTGGCCAGAATTATCCTTAAAAATCTATATGTTCAAACACATTTAGGACCTAAACAACTTTGCTAGATTCACTTTGGAGCCAAAAACCCATCTAAAGGCTCGATTTAGAGAAAACTAGTTACAAAGACATAGTTTTTGTGCGAAGGTTACCTTATAAGGGTTGTTGGAGCTACAAACGAGTCTCTATGACTTATTATAATATATTATATGTTCAAATACTCATTTAGGATCAAAATTAGTTTGCTAGAGTCACTTCCAAGCCAAAAAACCCGTTTAAAAGCTTGATTTAGGCAAAACAAGTTATAAGGACTTAGTTTTTGCGCGACGTGAGTTTGTAAGTGTTGTTAGAGCTCAAAATGAGTCGCTATGAATTATATTAATGTATTATATGTTCAAATACTGATTTGGGATCGCAACAACTTTGCTAGAGTCACTTGGATCCAAAATACCCATTTTAGAGCTCAATTTAGGCAAAACTAGTTATAAGGACTTAGTTTTTGCAATTTATAAGTGTTGTTGGAGCTCAAAATGAGTCCTATTGAATTATTTTAATGTATTATATGTTCAGATACTGATTTGGGATCAAAACAATTTTGCTAGAGTCACTTGAGCCAAAATACCCATTTAAAGGCTCGATTTAGGCAAAACTAGTTATAAGGACTTAGTTTTTGCGCAGCTGAGTTTTTAAGTGTTGTTGTATCTCAAAATGAGTCCCTAAGACTTATTATAATATATTATATTAAAAAACACATTTAGGACCTAAACAACTTCGTTAGATTCACTTTGGAGCCAAAAACCCATCTAAAGGCTCGATTTAGGGAAAACTAGTTACAAAGACTTAGTTTTTGTGCGAAGTTACCTATAAGGCTTGTGAGAGCTACAAATGAGTCCCTATGACTTATTATAATATATTATATGTTCAAATACTCATTTAGGATCAAAATTAGTTTGCTAGAGTCACTTCGGAGCCAAAAAAACCCGTTTAAAAGCTTGATTTAGGCAAAACAAGTTATAAGGACTTAGTTTTTGCGCGACGTGAGTTTGTAAGTGTTGTTAGAGCTCAAAATGAGTCGCTATGAATTATATTAATGTATTATATGTTCAAATACTGATTTGGGATCGCAACAACTTTGCTAGAGTCACTTGGATCCAAAATACCCATTTTAGAGCTCAATTTAGGCAAAACTAGTTATAAGGACTTAGTTTTTGCAATTTATAAGTGTTGTTGGACCTCAAAATGAGTCCGTATGAATTATTTTAATGTATTATATGTTCAGATACTGATTTGGGATCAAAACAATTTTGCTAGAGTCACTTGGAGCCAAAATACCCATTTAAAGGCTCGATTTAGGCAAAACTAGTTATAAGGACTTAGTTTTTTACGCGAGTGAGTTTTTAAGTGTTGTTGTATCTCAAAATGAGTCCCTAAGACTTATTATAATATATTATATGTTAAAAAGGATCATTTGGGACTTAGCCATTTTTTAAGCTCACTTGTGCCAAAAAATTTAAGCCTCGATTTAGGCAAACTAGTTATAAGGACTTAGCTTTTTGCGAGGTGAGTTTGTAAGTTTTGGAGCTCAACACGAGTCAACCAATTTTTTTCGTATTATATGTTCAAATACTGATTTGGGATCACAACAACTTTGCTAAGTCACTTGGGCAAAATACCCGTGTTACAAGGATCGATTTTACAAACTGTTATAAGGACTTAGTTTTTCAGGTGAACTATCTAATTCTTAAAAGTAACTCAAAATTTTGTCCCTAAATTATCCTTAAAAATTATATTAACAAACACATTTAGGACCTAAACAACTTCGCTAGATTCACTTTGGAGCCAAAAACCCATCTAAAGGCTCGATTTAGGAAAACTAGTTACAAAGACATAGTTTTTGTGCGAGGTTACTTATAAGGCTTGTTGGAGCTCAAAATGAGTCTCTATGACTTATTATAATATATTATATGTTCAAATACTCATTTAGGATCAAAATTAGTTTGCTAGAGTCACTTGGAGCCAAAAAACCCGTTTAAAAGCTTGATTTAGGCAAAACAAGTTATAAGGACTTAGTTTTTGCGCGACGTGAGTTTGTAAGTGTTGTTAGAGCTCAAAATGAGTCGCTATGAATTATATTAATGTATTATATGTTCAAATACTGATTTGGGATCGCAACAACTTTGCTAGAGTCACTTCGGATCCAAAATACCCATTTTAGAGCTCAATTTAGGCAAAACTAGTTATAAGGACTTAGTTTTTGCAATTTATAAGTGTTGTTGGACCTCAAAATGAGTTCGTATGAATTATTTTAATGTATTATATGTTCAGATACTGATTTGGGATCAAAACAATTTTGCTAGAGTCACTTGGAGCCAAAATACCCATTTAAAGGCTCGATTTAGGCAAAACTAGTTATAAGGACTTAGTTTTTGCGCGAGCTGAGTTTTTAAGTGTTGTTGTATCTCAAAATGAGTCCCTAAGACTTATTATAATATATTATATTAAAAGGGAAGATTTGGGTTTTAGCCATTTTTTAAGCTCACTGGTTCCAAAATTTAGCCATAGTTTTCAATTTAAGGAATTAGCCATTTTACTTAGTTTAACAGTTTTTGTTACGACGTGTAACAATTTTTGTTACCCGTATAACAAAATTATTGTTACTGGCTTATATGTTCAAATATTTGTTACGGGATCACAAAATTTGTTAACGTGTAACAAAATATTTGTTACATTTACGCAAAAATGGACTTAATTTTTAAATTGGTGAAACTTTGACTAATTCTTAAAAAATAACCAAAAATTTGGCTAAATCCCTAAAAATCTCTATTAACAAACACATTTAGGACCTAAACAACTTCGCTAGATTCACTTTGGAGCCAAAAACCCATCTAAAGGCTCGATTTAGGGAAAACTAGTTACAAAGACATAGTTTTTGTGCGAAGTTACCTTATAAGGCTTGTTGGAGCTACAAATGAGTCTCTATGACTTATTATAATATATTATATGTTCAAATACTCATTTAGGATCAAAATTAGTTTGCTAGAGTCACTTCAAGCCAAAAAAACCCGTTTAAAAGCTTGATTTAGGCAAAACAAGTTATAAGGACTTAGTTTTTGCGCGACGTGAGTTTGTAAGTGTTGTTAGAGCTCAAAATGAGTCGCTATGAATTATATTAATGTATTATATGTTCAAATACTGATTTGGGATCGCAACAACTTTGCTAGAGTCACTTCGGATCCAAAATACCCATTTTAGAGCTCAATTTAGGCAAAACTAGTTATAAGGACTTAGTTTTTGCAATTTATAAGTGTTGTTGGAGCTCAAAATGAGTCCCTATGAATTATTTTAATGTATTATATGTTCAGATACTGATTTGGGATCAAAACAATTTTGCTAGAGTCACTTCAGAGCCAAAATACCCATTTAAAGGCTCGATTTAGGCAAAACTAGTTATAAGGACTTAGTTTTTGCGCGAGCTGAGTTTTTAAGTGTTGTTGTATCTCAAAATGAGTCCCTAAGACTTATTATAATATATTATATTAAAAAACACATTTAGGACCTAAACAACTTCGCTAGATTCACTTTGGAGCCAAAAACCCATCTAAAGGCTCGATTTAGGGAAAACTAGTTACAAAGACTTAGTTTTTGTGCGAAGTTACCTATAAGCTTGAGAGCTACAAACGAGTCTCTATGACTTATTATAATATATTATATGTTCAAATACTCATTTAGGATCAAAATTAGTTTGCTAGAGTCACTTCGGAGCCAAAAAACCCGTTTAAAAGCTTGATTTAGGCAAAACAAGTTATAAGGACTTAGTTTTTGCGCGACGTGAGTTTGTAAGTGTTGTTAGAGCTCAAAATGAGTCGCTATGAATTATATTAATGTATTATATGTTCAAATACTGATTTGGGATCGCAACAACTTTGCTAGAGTCACTTCGGATCCAAAATACCCATTTTAGAGCTCAATTTAGGCAAAACTAGTTATAAGGACTTAGTTTTTGCAATTTATAAGTGTTGTTGGACCTCAAAATGAGTCCGTATGAATTATTTTAATGTATTATATGTTCAGATACTGATTTGGGATCAAAACAATTTTGCTAGAGTCACTTGAGCCAAAATACCCATTTAAAGGCTCGATTTAGGCAAAACTAGTTATAAGGACTTAGTTTTTGGTGCGCTGAGTTTTTAAGTGTTGTTGTATCTCAAAATGAGTCCCTAAGACTTATTATAATATATTATATTAAAAGGAAGATTTGGGTTTAGCCATTTTTAAGCTCATGTTTCAAAAATTGAGCCAAATTTTTACCCAATTTAAGGAATTAGCCATTTTCAAACTAGTTATGGACTTGTTTGTTACGGACGTGTAACTATTTTTTGTTGAGCCCGTATAACAAAATATTATTAAATTATTGCAATACTGATTTGGGATCACAAAATTTGTTACGGGTAATCAAAATTTGTTACACGTGTAGCAAAAATTGTTACATAAGAAATGCTAATTTTTAAATTCGTGAAACTATTTTAATGTTAAAAAAATAACCAAAAATTTGGCTAAATCCTTAAAAATCTCTATTAACAAACACATTTAGGACCTAAACAACTTTGCTAGATTCACTTTGGAGCCAAAAACCCATCTAAAGGCTCGATTTAGGGAAAACTAGTTACAAAGACATAGTTTTTGTGCGAGGTTACCTTATAAGGCTTGTGGGAGCTCAAAATGAGTCTCTATGACTTATTATAATATATTATATGTTCAAATACTCATTTAGGATCAAAATTAGTTTGCTAGAGTCACTTCCAAGCCAAAAAAACCCGTTTTAAAAGCTTGATTTAGGCAAAACAAGTTATAAGGACTTAGTTTTTGCGCGACGTGAGTTTGTAAGTGTTGTTAGAGCTCAAAATGAGTCGCTATGAATTATATTAATGTATTATATGTTCAAATACTGATTTGGGATCGCAACAACTTTGCTAGAGTCACTTCGGATCCAAAATACCCATTTTAGAGCTCAATTTAGGCAAAACTAGTTATAAGGACTTAGTTTTTGCAATTTATAAGTGTTGTTGGAGCTCAAAATGAGTCCTATGAATTATTTTAATGTATTATATGTTCAAATACTGATTTGGGATCAAAACAATTTTGCTAGAGTCACTTGGAGCCAAAATACCCATTTAAAGGCTCGATTTAGGCAAAACTAGTTATAAGGACTTAGTTTTTTGCGAGTGAGTTTTTAAGTGTTGTTGTATCTCAAAATGAGTCCCTAAGACTTATTATAATATATTATATTTAAAATCTATTTGGGACTCAGCCATTTTGCTAGAGTCACTTGTGCCAAAAAACATTTTAGCTCGATATTATGCAAAACTAGTTTAAGGACTTAGCCTTTTTCGGAGGTGAGACTTGTTTTTAAGTGTTGTTGGAGCTCAAAATGAGTCCCTACCAATTATTATTATGCATTATATGTTCAAATACTGTTTTGGGCGATCAAAATTGTTAGGGTAACAAAATTGTTACACGTGTAGCCAAAATTTACGTTACATATCGATTTTGGCAAACTAGTTATAAGGACTTAGTTTTGAAGCTAGTGTGAGTTTAAGTGTTAAAATAATAGCTCAAATTGAGTCCCTAAACTTATTTTAATCTATTATATCAAACACATTTAGGACCTAAACAACTTTGCTAGATTCACTTTGGAGCCAAAAACCCATCTAAAGGCTCGATTTAGGAAAACTAGTTACAAAGACTTAGTTTTTGGGAAGTTACCTTATAAGGCTTGTGGGAGCTCAAAATGAGTCTCTATGACTTATTATAATATATTATATGTTCAAATACTCATTTAGGATCAAAATTAGTTTGCTAGAGTCACTTGGAGCCAAAAAACCCGTTTAAAAGCTTGATTTAGGCAAAACAAGTTATAAGGACTTAGTTTTTTGCGCGACGTGAGTTTGTAAGTGTTGTTAGAGCTCAAAATGAGTCGCTATGAATTATATTAATGTATTATATGTTCAAATACTGATTTGGGATCGCAACAACTTTGCTAGAGTCACTTCGGATCCAAAATACCCATTTTAGAGCTCAATTTAGGCAAAACTAGTTATAAGGACTTAGTTTTTGCAATTTATAAGTGTTGTTGGACCTCAAAATGAGTCTTTTGAATTATTTTAATGTATTATATGTTCAGATACTGATTTGGGATCAAAACAATTTTGCTAGAGTCACTTGGAGCCAAAATACCCATTTAAAGGCTCGATTTAGGCAAAACTAGTTATAAGGACTTAGTTTTTGCGCGAGCTGAGTTTTTAAGTGTTGTTGTATCTCAAAATGAGTCCCTAAGACTTATTATAATATATTATATGTTAAAAGGGAAGATTTGGGTTTAGCCATTTTTAAGCTCATGTTTCAAAAATTTAGCCATAGTTTCACGAATTTAAAATTAGCCATTTTTAGGGTATCGATTTTTGTTAACTAGTTATAAGGACTTAATTTTTGGGTTGGCCCGTTATAACAAGTGTTGTTGGACTCAAAATGAGGCGTAATTAAAATATTATATGTTACACGGGTAACAAAATTTGTTCACGTGTAACAAAAATTGTTACATAACGAAAATGGCTAATTCTTTAAATTAGTTAAACTAGGACTTAATTTTTAAAAAAATAACCAAATTTTGGCTCAAAATTCCTTAAAAATCTCTATTAACAAACACATTTAGGACCTAAACAACTTCGCTAGATTCACTTTGGAGCCAAAAACCCATCTAAAGGCTCGATTTAGAGAAAACTAGTTACAAAGACATAGTTTTTTGCGAGGTTACCTTATAAGGCTTGTTGGGAGCTACAAACGAGTCTCTATGACTTATTATAATATATTATATGTTCAAATACTCATTTAGGATCAAAATTAGTTTGCTAGAGTCACTTCAAGCCAAAAAAACCCGTTTAAAAGCTTGATTTAGGCAAAACAAGTTATAAGGACTTAGTTTTTGCGCGACGTGAGTTTGTAAGTGTTGTTAGAGCTCAAAATGAGTCGCTATGAATTATATTAATGTATTATATGTTCAAATACTGATTTGGGATCGCAACAACTTTGCTAGAGTCACTTCGGATCCAAAATACCCATTTTAGAGCTCAATTTAGGCAAAACTAGTTATAAGGACTTAGTTTTTGCAATTTATAAGTGTTGTTGGAGCTCAAAATGAGTCCGTACGAATTATTTTAATGTATTATATGTTCAGATACTGATTTGGGATCAAAACAATTTTGCTAGAGTCACTTCGGAGCCAAAATACCCATTTAAAGGCTCGATTTAGGCAAAACTAGTTATAAGGACTTAGTTTTTGCGCGAGCTGAGTTTTTAAGTGTTGTTGTATCTCAAAATGAGTCCCTAAGACTTATTATAATATATTATATTAAAAAACACATTTAGGACCTAAACAACTTCGTTAGATTCACTTTGGAGCCAAAAACCCATCTAAAGGCTCGATTTAGGGAAAACTAGTTACAAAGACTTAGTTTTTGTGCGAAGTTACCTTATAAGGCTTGTGAGAGCTACAAACGAGTCTCTATGACTTATTATAATATATTATATGTTCAAATACTCATTTAGGATCAAAATTAGTTTGCTAGAGTCACTTCGGAGCCAAAAAAACCCGTTTAAAAGCTTGATTTAGGCAAAACAAGTTATAAGGACTTAGTTTTTGCGCGACGTGAGTTTGTAAGTGTTGTTAGAGCTCAAAATGAGTCGCTATGAATTATATTAATGTATTATATGTTCAAATACTGATTTGGGATCGCAACAACTTTGCTAGAGTCACTTGGATCCAAAATACCCATTTTAGAGCTCAATTTAGGCAAAACTAGTTATAAGGACTTAGTTTTTGCAATTTATAAGTGTTGTTGGAGCTCAAAATGAGTCCGTATGAATTATTTTAATGTATTATATGTTCAGATACTGATTTGGGATCAAAACAATTTTGCTAGAGTCACTTGGAGCCAAAATACCCATTTAAAGGCTCGATTTAGGCAAAACTAGTTATAAGGACTTAGTTTTTGCGCGAGCTGAGTTTTTAAGTGTTGTTGTATCTCAAAATGAGTCCCTAAGACTTATTATAATATATTATATTAAAAGGAAGATTTGGGTTTTAGCCATTTTTAAGCTCATGTTTCAAAAAATTTAGCCATATTTTTCAAACTAATTTAAGGACTTAGCCATTTTCGCGTGAGTTTATAAGTTTTTGTTACACGTCAAAACAATTTTGTTACCCTTATATCAATATATTTATATGTTGGGGTGACAAAATTTGGTTTACACGGGTAACAAAATTTGTTACACGTGTAACAAAAATTTTACATAACGAAAATGGCTAATTCTGTTAAATTAGTTATACTATGACTTAGTTTTAAAAATAACCAAAAATTTGGCTAAATCCTAAAAAATCTCTATTAACAAACACATTTAGAAAACAACCTAAACAACTTTGCTAGATTCACTTTGGAGCCAAAAAACCCATCTAAAGGCTCGATTTAGAGAAAACTAGTTACAAAGACATAGTTTTTGTGCGAAGTTACCTATAAGGCTTGTGGGAGCTACAAACGAGTCTCTATGACTTATTATAATATATTATATGTTCAAATACTCATTTAGGATCAAAATTAGTTTGCTAGAGTCACTTCCAAGCCAAAAAAAACCCGTTTTAAAAGCTTGATTTAGGCAAAACAAGTTATAAGGACTTAGTTTTTGCGCGACGTGAGTTTGTAAGTGTTGTTAGAGCTCAAAATGAGTCGCTATGAATTATATTAATGTATTATATGTTCAAATACTGATTTGGGATCGCACAACTTTGCTAGAGTCACTTCGGATCCAAAATACCCATTTTAGAGCTCAATTTAGGCAAAACTAGTTATAAGGACTTAGTTTTTGCAATTTATAAGTGTTGTTGGAGCTCAAAATGAGTCGTCCGAATTATTTTAATGTATTATATGTTCAGATACTGATTTGGGATCAAAACAATTTTGCTAGAGTCACTTCGGAGCCAAAATACCCATTTAAAGGCTCGATTTAGGCAAAACTAGTTATAAGGACTTAGTTTTTGCGCGAGCTGAGTTTTTAAGTGTTGTTGTATCTCAAAATGAGTCCCGTAAGACTTATTATAATATATTATATTAAAAAACACATTTAGGACCTAAACAACTTCGCTAGATTCACTTTGGAGCCAAAAACCCATCTAAAGGTTCGATTTAGGGAAAACTAGTTACAAAGACTTAGTTTTTGTGCGAAGTTACCTATAAGGCTTGTGGGAGCTACAAACGAGTCTCTATGACTTATTATATAATATATTCAAATACTCATTTAGGATCAAAATTAGTTTGCTAGAGTCACTTCGGAGCCAAAAAAACCCGTTTTAAAGCTTGATTTAGGCAAAACAAGTTATAAAGGACTTAGTTTTTGCGCGACGTGAGTTTGTAAGTGTTGTTAGAGCTCAAAATGAGTCGCTATGAATTATATTAATGTATTATATGTTCAAATACTGATTTGGGATCGCAACAACTTTGCTAGAGTCACTTCGGATCCAAAATACCCATTTTAGAGCTCAATTTAGGCAAACTAGTTATAAGGACATAGTTTTTGCAATTTATAAGTGTTGTTGGAGCTCAAAATGAGTCCGTACGAATTATTTTAATGTATTATATGTTCAGATACTGATTTGGGATCAAAACAATTTTGCTAGAGTCACTTCGGAGCCAAAATACCCATTTAAAGGCTCGATTTAGGCAAAACTAGTTATAAGGACTTAGTTTTTGCGCGAGCTGAGTTTTTAAGTGTTGTTGTATCTCAAATGAGTCCCTAAGACTTATTATAATATATTATATTAAAAAACACATTTAGGACCTAAACAACTTCGTTAGATTCACTTTGGAGCCAAAAACCCATCTAAAGGCTCGATTTAGGGAAAACTAGTTACAAAGACTTAGTTTTTGTGCGAAGTTACCTATAAGGCTTGTGAGAGCTACAAACGAGTCTCTATGACTTATTATAATATATTATATGTTCAAATACTCATTTAGGATCAAAATTAGTTTGCTAGAGTCACTTCGGAGCCAAAAAAACCCGTTTAAAAGCTTGATTTAGGCAAAACAAGTTATAAGGACTTAGTTTTTGCGCGACGTGAGTTTGTAAGTGTTGTTAGAGCTCAAAATGAGTCGCTATGAATTATATTAATGTATATATGTTCAAATACTGATTTGGGATCGCAACAACTTTGCTAGAGTCACTTCGGATCCAAAATACCCATTTTAGAGCTCAATTTAGGCAAAACTAGTTATAAGGACTTAGTTTTTGCAATTTATAAGTGTTGTTGGAGCTCAAAATGAGTCCGTACGAATTATTTTAATGTATTATATGTTCAGATACTGATTTGGGATCAAAACAATTTTGCTAGAGTCACTTCGGAGCCAAAATACCCATTTAAAGGCTCGATTTAGGCAAAACTAGTTATAAGGACTTAGTTTTTGCGCGAGCTGAGTTTTTAAGTGTTGTTGTATCTCAAAATGAGTCCTAAGACTTATTATAATATATTATATTAAAAAGGGAAGATTTGGGTTTTAGCCATTTTTAAGCTCATGTTTCAAAAATTTAGCCATAGTTTCACGAATTTAAGGAATTAGCCATTTCGTTGTGTAACAGTTTTGTTACACGTGTAACAATTTTTGTTACCCGTATAACAAAAATTGTTACTGGGGCGTAACAAAATTGTTACACGGGTAACAAAATTTGTTACACGTGTAACAAAAATTGTTACATAACGAAAATGGCTAATTCTTTAAATTCGTGAAACTATGACTAATTCTTAAAAAAATAACCAAAAATTTGGCTAAATCCTTAAAAATCTCTATTAACAAACACATTTAGGACCTAAACAACTTCGCTAGATTCACTTTGGAGCCAAAAACCCATCTAAAGGCTCGATTTAGAGAAAACTAGTTACAAAGACATAGTTTTGTGCGAAGTTACCTTATAAGGCTTGTGGGAGCTACAAACGAGTCTCTATGACTTATTATAATATATTATATGTTCAAATACTCATTTAGGATCCAAAATTAGTTTGCTAGAGTCACTTCGGAGCCAAAAAAACCCGTTTAAAAGCTTGATTTAGGCAAAACAAGTTATAAGGACTTAGTTTTTTGCGCGACGTGAGTTTGTAAGTGTTGTTAGAGCTCAAAATGAGTCGCTATGAATTATATTAATGTATTATATGTTCAAATACTGATTTGGGATCGCAACAACTTTGCTAGAGTCACTTCGGATCCAAAATACCCATTTTAGAGCTCAATTTAGGCAAAACTAGTTATAAGGACTTAGTTTTTTGCAATTTATAAGTGTTGTTGGACCTCAAAATGAGTTCGTACGAATTATTTTAATGTATTATATGTTCAGATACTGATTTGGGATCAAAACAATTTTGCTAGAGTCACTTCGGAGCCAAAATACCCATTTAAAGGCTCGATTTAGGCAAAACTAGTTATAAGGACTTAGTTTTTGCGCGAGCTGAGTTTTTAAGTGTTGTTGTATCTCAAAATGAGTCCCTAAGACTTATTATAATATATTATATTAAAAAGGGAAGATTTGGGTTTTAGCCATTTTTAAGCTCATGTTTCAAAAATTTAGCCATAGTTTCACGAATTTAAGGAATTAGCCATTTTCGTTGTGTAACAGTTTTTGTTACACGTGTAACAATTTTGTTACCCGTATAACAAAAATTGTTACTGGGCGTAACAAAATTTGTTACACGGGTAACAAAATTTGTTACACGTGTAACAAAATTGTTACATAACGAAAATGGCTAATTCTTTAAATTCGTGAAACTATGACTAATTCTTAAAAAAATAACCAAAAATTTGGCTAAATCCTTAAAAATCTCTATTAACAAACACATTTAGGACCTAAACAACTTCGCTAGATTCACTTTGGAGCCAAAAACCCATCTAAAGGCTCGATTTAGAGAAAACTAGTTACAAAGACATAGTTTTTGTGCGAAGTACCTTATAAGGCTTGTGGGAGCTACAAACGAGTCTCTATGACTTATTATAATATATTATATGTTCAAATACTCATTTAGGATCAAATTAGTTTGCTAGAGTCACTTCCAAGCCAAAAAAAACCCGTTTAAAAGCTTGATTTAGGCAAAACAAGTTATAAGGACTTAGTTTTTGCGCGACGTGAGTTTGTAAGTGTTGTTAGAGCTCAAAATGAGTCGCTATGAATTATATTAATGTATTATATGTTCAAATACTGATTTGGGATCGCAACAACTTTGCTAGAGTCACTTCGGATCCAAAATACCCATTTTAGAGCTCAATTTAGGCAAAACTAGTTATAAGGACTTAGTTTTTGCAATTTATAAGTGTTGTTGGAGCTCAAAATGAGTTCGTACGAATTATTTTAATGTATTATATGTTCAGATACTGATTTGGGATCAAAACAATTTTGCTAGAGTCACTTCGGAGCCAAAATACCCATTTAAAGGCTCGATTTAGGCAAAACTAGTTATAAGGACTTAGTTTTTGCGCGAGCTGAGTTTTTAAGTGTTGTTGTATCTCAAAATGAGTCCCTAAGACTTATTATAATATATTATATTAAAAAACACATTTAGGACCTAAACAACTTCGTTAGATTCACTTTGGAGCCAAAAACCCATCTAAAGGCTCGATTTAGGGAAAACTAGTTACAAAGACTTAGTTTTTGTGCGAAGTTACCTATAAGGCTTGTGAGAGCTACAAACGAGTCTCTATGACTTATTATAATATATTATATGTTCAAATACTCATTTAGGATCAAAATTAGTTTGCTAGAGTCACTTCGGAGCCAAAAAAACCCGTTTAAAAGCTTGATTTAGGCAAAACAAGTTATAAGGACTTAGTTTTTGCGCGACGTGAGTTTGTAAGTGTTGTTAGAGCTCAAAATGAGTCGCTATGAATTATATTAATGTATTATATGTTCAAATACTGATTTGGGATCGCAACAACTTTGCTAGAGTCACTTCGGATCCAAAATACCCATTTTAGAGCTCAATTTAGGCAAAACTAGTTATAAGGACTTAGTTTTTGCAATTTATAAGTGTTGTTGGACCTCAAAATGAGTCCGTACGAATTATTTTAATGTATTATATGTTCAGATACTGATTTGGGATCAAAACAATTTTGCTAGAGTCACTTCGGAGCCAAAATACCCATTTAAAGGCTCGATTTAGGCAAAACTAGTTATAAGGACTTAGTTTTTGCGCGAGCTGAGTTTTTAAGTGTTGTTGTATCTCAAAATGAGTCCCTAAGACTTATTATAATATATTATATTAAAAAGGGAAGATTTGGGTTTTAGCCATTTTTAAGCTCATGTTTCAAAAATTTAGCCATAGTTTCACGAATTTAAGGAATTAGCCATTTTCGTTGTGTAACAGTTTTTGTTACACGTGTACAATTTTTGTTACCCGTATAACAAAAATTGTTACTGGGCGTAACAAAATTTGTTACACGGGTAACAAAATTTGTTACACGTGTAACAAAAATTGTTACATAACGAAAATGGCTAATTCTTTAAATTCGTGAAACTATGACTAATTCTTAAAAAAATAACCAAAAATTTGGCTAAATCCTTAAAAATCTCTATTAACAAACACATTTAGGACCTAAACAACTTCGCTAGATTCACTTTGGAGCCAAAAACCCATCTAAAGGCTCGATTTAGAGAAAACTAGTTACAAAGACATAGTTTTTGTGCGAAGTTACCTTATAAGGCTTGTGGGAGCTACAAACGAGTCTCTATGACTTATTATAATATATTATATGTTCAAATACTCATTTAGGATCAAAATTAGTTTGCTAGAGTCACTTCGAGCCAAAAAAACCCGTTTAAAAGCTTGATTTAGGCAAAACAAGTTATAAGGACTTAGTTTTGCGCGACGTGAGTTTGTAAGTGTTGTTAGAGCTCAAAATGAGTCGCTATGAATTATATTAATGTATTATATGTTCAAATACTGATTTGGGATCGCAACAACTTTGCTAGAGTCACTTCGGATCCAAAATACCCATTTTAGAGCTCAATTTAGGCAAAACTAGTTATAAGGACTTAGTTTTTGCAATTTATAAGTGTTGTTGGACCTCAAAATGAGTTCGTACGAATTATTTTAATGTATTATATGTTCAGATACTGATTTGGGATCAAAACAATTTTGCTAGAGTCACTTCGGAGCCAAAATACCATTTAAAGGCTCGATTTAGGCAAAACTAGTTATAAGGACTTAGTTTTTGCGCGAGCTGAGTTTTTAAGTGTTGTTGTATCTCAAAAATGAGTCCCTAAGACTTATTATAATATATTATATTAAAAAGGGAAGATTTGGGTTTTAGCCATTTTAAGCTCATGTTTCAAAAATTTAGCCATAGTTTCACGAATTTAAGGAATTAGCCATTTTCGTTGTGTAACAGTTTTTGTTACACGTGTAACAATTTTTGTTACCCGTATACAAAAATTGTTACTGGGCGTAACAAAATTTGTTACACGGGTAACAAAATTTGTTACACGTGTAACAAAAATTGTTACATAACGAAAATGGCTAATTCTTTAAATTCGTGAAACTATGACTAATTCTTAAAAAAATAACCAAAAATTTGGCTAAATCCTTAAAAATCTCTATTAACAAACACATTTAGGACCTAAACAACTTCGCTAGATTCACTTTGGAGCCAAAAACCCATCTAAAGGCTCGATTAGAGAAAACTAGTTACAAAGACATAGTTTTTGTGCGAAGTTACCTTATAAGGCTTGTGGGAGCTACAAACGAGTCTCTATGACTTATTATAATATATTATATGTTCAAATACTCATTTAGGATCAAAATTAGTTTGCTAGAGTCACTTCGGAGCCAAAAAAACCCGTTTAAAAGCTTGATTTAGGCAAAACAAGTTATAAGGACTTAGTTTTTGCGCGACGTGAGTTTGTAAGTGTTGTTAGAGCTCAAAATGAGTCGCTATGAATTATATTAATGTATTATATGTTCAAATACTGATTTGGGATCGCAACAACTTTGCTAGAGTCACTTCGGATCCAAAATACCCATTTTAGAGCTCAATTTAGGCAAAACTAGTTATAAGGACTTAGTTTTTGCAATTTATAAGTGTTGTTGGACCTCAAAATGAGTTCGTACGAATTATTTTAATGTATTATATGTTCAGATACTGATTTGGGATCAAAACAATTTTGCTAGAGTCACTTCGGAGCCAAAATACCCATTTAAAGGCTCGATTTAGGCAAAACTAGTTATAAGGACTTAGTTTTTGCGCGAGCTGAGTTTTTAAGTGTTGTTGTATCTCAAAATGAGTCCCTAAGACTTATTATAATATATTATATTAAAAAACACATTTAGGACCTAAACAACTTCGTTAGATTCACTTTGGAGCCAAAAACCCATCTAAAGGCTCGATTTAGGGAAAACTAGTTACAAAGACTTAGTTTTTGTGCGAAGTTACCTATAAGGCTTGTGAGAGCTACAAACGAGTCTCTATGACTTATTATAATATATTATATGTTCAAATACTCATTTAGGATCAAAATTAGTTTGCTAGAGTCACTTCGGAGCCAAAAAAACCGTTTAAAAGCTTGATTTAGGCAAAACAAGTTATAAGGACTTAGTTTTTGCGCGACGTGAGTTTGTAAGTGTTGTTAGAGCTCAAAATGAGTCGCTATGAATTATATTAATGTATTATATGTTCAAATACTGATTTGGGATCGCAACAACTTTGCTAGAGTCACTTCGGATCCAAAATACCCATTTTAGAGCTCAATTTAGGCAAAACTAGTTATAAGGACTTAGTTTTTGCAATTTATAAGTGTTGTTGGAGCTCAAAATGAGTCCGTACGAATTATTTTAATGTATTATATGTTCAGATACTGATTTGGGATCAAAACAATTTTGCTAGAGTCACTTCGGAGCCAAAATACCCATTTAAAGGCTCGATTTAGGCAAAACTAGTTATAAGGACTTAGTTTTTGCGCGAGCTGAGTTTTTAAGTGTTGTTGTATCTCAAAATGAGTCCCTAAGACTTATTATAATATATTATATTAAAAAGGGAAGATTTGGGTTTTAGCCATTTTTAAGCTCATGTTTCAAAAATTTAGCCATAGTTTCACGAATTTAAGGAATTAGCCATTTTCGTTGTGTAACAGTTTTTGTTACACGTGTAACAATTTTTGTTACCCGTATAACAAAAATTGTTACTGGGCGTAACAAAATTTGTTACACGGGTAACAAAATTTGTTACACGTGTAACAAAAATTGTTACATAACGAAAATGGCTAATTCTTTAAATTCGTGAAACTATGACTAATTCTTAAAAAAATAACCAAAAATTTGGCTAAATCCTTAAAAATCTCTATTAACAAACACATTTAGGACCTAAACAACTTCGCTAGATTCACTTTGGAGCCAAAAACCCATCTAAAGGCTCGATTTAGAGAAAACTAGTTACAAAGACATAGTTTTTGTGCGAAGTTACCTTATAAGGCTTGTGGGAGCTACAAACGAGTCTCTATGACTTATTATAATATATTATATGTTCAAATACTCATTTAGGATCAAAATTAGTTTGCTAGAGTCACTTCGGAGCCAAAAAAACCCGTTTAAAAGCTTGATTTAGGCAAAACAAGTTATAAGGACTTAGTTTTTGCGCGACGTGAGTTTGTAAGTGTTGTTAGAGCTCAAAATGAGTCGCTATGAATTATATTAATGTATTATATGTTCAAATACTGATTTGGGATCGCAACAACTTTGCTAGAGTCACTTCGGATCCAAAATACCCATTTTAGAGCTCAATTTAGGCAAAACTAGTTATAAGGACTTAGTTTTTGCAATTTATAAGTGTTGTTGGACCTCAAAATGAGTTCGTACGAATTATTTTAATGTATTATATGTTCAGATACTGATTTGGGATCAAAACAATTTTGCTAGAGTCACTTCGGAGCCAAAATACCCATTTAAAGGCTCGATTTAGGCAAAACTAGTTATAAGGACTTAGTTTTTGCGCGAGCTGAGTTTTTAAGTGTTGTTGTATCTCAAAATGAGTCCCTAAGACTTATTATAATATATTATATTAAAAAGGGAAGATTTGGGTTTTAGCCATTTTTAAGCTCATGTTTCAAAAATTTAGCCATAGTTTCACGAATTTAAGGAATTAGCCATTTTCGTTGTGTAACAGTTTTTGTTACACGTGTAACAATTTTTGTTACCCGTATAACAAAAATTGTTACTGGGCGTAACAAAATTTGTTACACGGGTAACAAAATTTGTTACACGTGTAACAAAAATTGTTACATAACGAAAATGGCTAATTCTTTAAATTCGTGAAACTATGACTAATTCTTAAAAAAATAACCAAAAATTTGGCTAAATCCTTAAAAATCTCTATTAACAAACACATTTAGGACCTAAACAACTTCGCTAGATTCACTTTGGAGCCAAAAACCCATCTAAAGGCTCGATTTAGAGAAAACTAGTTACAAAGACATAGTTTTTGTGCGAAGTTACCTTATAAGGCTTGTGGGAGCTACAAACGAGTCTCTATGACTTATTATAATATATTATATGTTCAAATACTCATTTAGGATCAAAATTAGTTTGCTAGAGTCACTTCGGAGCCAAAAAAACCCGTTTAAAAGCTTGATTTAGGCAAAACAAGTTATAAGGACTTAGTTTTTTGCGCGACGTGAGTTTGTAAGTGTTGTTAGAGCTCAAAATGAGTCGCTATGAATTATATTAATGTATTATATGTTCAAATACTGATTTGGGATCGCAACAACTTTGCTAGAGTCACTTCGGATCCAAAATACCCATTTTAGAGCTCAATTTAGGCAAACTAGTTATAAGGACTTAGTTTTTGCAATTTATAAGTGTTGTTGGACCTCAAAATGAGTTCGTACGAATTATTTTAATGTATTATATGTTCAGATACTGATTTGGGATCAAAACAATTTTGCTAGAGTCACTTCGGAGCCAAAATACCCATTTAAAGGCTCGATTTAGGCAAAACTAGTTATAAGGACTTAGTTTTTGCGCGAGCTGAGTTTTTAAGTGTTGTTGTATCTCAAAATGAGTCCCTAAGACTTATTATAATATATTATATTAAAAAGGGAAGATTTGGGTTTTAGCCATTTTTAAGCTCATGTTTCAAAAATTTAGCCATAGTTTCACGAATTTAAGGAATTAGCCATTTTCGTTGTGTAACAGTTTTTGTTACACGTGTAACAATTTTTGTTACCCGTATAACAAAAATTGTTACTGGGCGTAACAAAATTTGTTACACGGGTAACAAAATTTGTTACACGTGTAACAAAAATTGTTACATAACGAAAATGGCTAATTCTTTAAATTCGTGAAACTATGACTAATTCTTAAAAAAATAACCAAAAATTTGGCTAAATCCTTAAAAATCTCTATTAACAAACACATTTAGGACCTAAACAACTTCGCTAGATTCACTTTGGAGCCAAAAAACCCATCTAAAGGCTCGATTTAGAGAAAACTAGTTACAAAGACATAGTTTTTGTGCGAAGTTACCTTATAAGGCTTGTGGGAGCTACAAACGAGTCTCTATGACTTATTATAATATATTATATGTTCAAATACTCATTTAGGATCAAAATTAGTTTGCTAGAGTCACTTCCAAGCCAAAAAAAACCCGTTTAAAAGCTTGATTTAGGCAAAACAAGTTATAAGGACTTAGTTTTTGCGCGACGTGAGTTTGTAAGTGTTGTTAGAGCTCAAAATGAGTCGCTATGAATTATATTAATGTATTATATGTTCAAATACTGATTTGGGATCGCAACAACTTTGCTAGAGTCACTTCGGATCCAAAATACCCATTTTAGAGCTCAATTTAGGCAAAACTAGTTATAAGGACTTAGTTTTTGCAATTTATAAGTGTTGTTGGAGCTCAAATGAGTTCGTACGAATTATTTTAATGTATTATATGTTCAGATACTGATTTGGGATCAAAACAATTTTGCTAGAGTCACTTCGGAGCCAAAATACCCATTTAAAGGCTCGATTTAGGCAAAACTAGTTATAAGGACTTAGTTTTTGCGCGAGCTGAGTTTTTAAGTGTTGTTGTATCTCAAAATGAGTCCCTAAGACTTATTATAATATATTATATTAAAAAACACATTTAGGACCTAAACAACTTCGTTAGATTCACTTTGGAGCCAAAAACCCATCTAAAGGCTCGATTTAGGGAAAACTAGTTACAAAGACTTAGTTTTTGTGCGAAGTTACCTATAAGGCTTGTGAGAGCTACAAACGAGTCTCTATGACTTATTATAATATATTATATGTTCAAATACTCATTTAGGATCAAAATTAGTTTGCTAGAGTCACTTCGGAGCCAAAAAAAACCCGTTTAAAAAGCTTGATTTAGGCAAAACAAGTTATAAGGACTTAGTTTTTGCGCGACGTGAGTTTGTAAGTGTTGTTAGAGCTCAAAATGAGTCGCTATGAATTATATTAATGTATTATATGTTCAAATACTGATTTGGGATCGCAACAACTTTGCTAGAGTCACTTCGGATCCAAAATACCCATTTTAGAGCTCAATTTAGGCAAAACTAGTTATAAGGACTTAGTTTTTGCAATTTATAAGTGTTGTTGGACCTCAAAATGAGTCCGTACGAATTATTTTAATGTATTATATGTTCAGATACTGATTTGGATCAAAACAATTTTGCTAGAGTCACTTCGGAGCCAAAATACCCATTTAAAGGCTCGATTTAGGCAAAACTAGTTATAAGGACTTAGTTTTTGCGCGAGCTGAGTTTTTAAGTGTTGTTGTATCTCAAAATGAGTCCCTAAGACTTATTATAATATATTATATTAAAAAGGGAAGATTTGGGTTTTAGCCATTTTTAAGCTCATGTTTCAAAAATTTAGCCATAGTTTCACGAATTTAAGGAATTAGCCATTTTCGTTGTGTAACAGTTTTTGTTACACGTGTAACAATTTTTGTTACCCGTATAACAAAAATTGTTACTGGGCGTAACAAAATTTGTTACACGGGTAACAAAATTTGTTACACGTGTAACAAAAATTGTTACATAACGAAAATGGCTAATTCTTTAAATTCGTGAAACTATGACTAATTCTTAAAAAAATAACCAAAAATTTGGCTAAATCCTTAAAAATCTCTATTAACAAACACATTTAGGACCTAAACAACTTCGCTAGATTCACTTTGGAGCCAAAAACCCATCTAAAGGCTCGATTTAGAGAAAACTAGTTACAAAGACATAGTTTTTGTGCGAAGTTACCTTATAAGGCTTGTGGGAGCTACAAACGAGTCTCTATGACTTATTATAATATATTATATGTTCAAATACTCATTTAGGATCAAAATTAGTTTGCTAGAGTCACTTCGGAGCCAAAAAAACCCGTTTAAAAGCTTGATTTAGGCAAAACAAGTTATAAGGACTTAGTTTTTGCGCGACGTGAGTTTGTAAGTGTTGTTAGAGCTCAAAATGAGTCGCTATGAATTATATTAATGTATTATATGTTCAAATACTGATTTGGGATCGCAACAACTTTGCTAGAGTCACTTCGGATCCAAAATACCCATTTTAGAGCTCAATTTAGGCAAAACTAGTTATAAGGACTTAGTTTTTGCAATTTATAAGTGTTGTTGGACCTCAAAATGAGTTCGTACGAATTATTTTAATGTATTATATGTTCAGATACTGATTTGGGATCAAAACAATTTTGCTAGAGTCACTTCGGAGCCAAAATACCCATTTAAAGGCTCGATTTAGGCAAAACTAGTTATAAGGACTTAGTTTTTGCGCGAGCTGAGTTTTTAAGTGTTGTTGTATCTCAAAATGAGTCCCTAAGACTTATTATAATATATTATATTAAAAAGGGAAGATTTGGGTTTTAGCCATTTTTAAGCTCATGTTTCAAAAATTTAGCCATAGTTTCACGAATTTAAGGAATTAGCCATTTTCGTTGTGTAACAGTTTTTGTTACACGTGTAACAATTTTTGTTACCCGTATAACAAAATTGTTACTGGGCGTAACAAAATTTGTTACACGGGGTAACAAATTTGTTACACGTGTAACAAAAATTGTTACATAACGAAAATGGCTAATTCTTTAAATTCGTGAAACTATGACTAATTCTTAAAAAAATAACCAAAAATTTGGCTAAATCCTTAAAAATCTCTATTAACAAACACATTTAGGACCTAAACAACTTCGCTAGATTCACTTTGGAGCCAAAAACCCATCTAAAGGCTCGATTTAGAGAAAACTAGTTACAAAGACATAGTTTTTGTGCGAAGTTACCTTATAAGGCTTGTGGGAGCTACAAACGAGTCTCTATGACTTATTATAATATATTATATGTTCAAATACTCATTTAGGATCAAAATTAGTTTGCTAGAGTCACTTCCAAGCCAAAAAAACCCGTTTAAAAGCTTGATTTAGGCAAAACAAGTTATAAGGACTTAGTTTTTGCGCGACGTGAGTTTGTAAGTGTTGTTAGAGCTCAAAATGAGTCGCTATGAATTATATTAATGTATTATATGTTCAAATACTGATTTGGGATCGCAACAACTTTGCTAGAGTCACTTCGGATCCAAAATACCCATTTTAGAGCTCAATTTAGGCAAAACTAGTTATAAGGACTTAGTTTTTGCAATTTATAAGTGTTGTTGGAGCTCAAAATGAGTTCGTACGAATTATTTTAATGTATTATATGTTCAGATACTGATTTGGGATCAAAACAATTTTGCTAGAGTCACTTCGGAGCCAAAATACCCATTTAAAGGCTCGATTTAGGCAAAACTAGTTATAAGGACTTAGTTTTTGCGCGAGCTGAGTTTTTAAGTGTTGTTGTATCTCAAAATGAGTCCCTAAGACTTATTATAATATATTATATTAAAAAACACATTTAGGACCTAAACAACTTCGTTAGATTCACTTTGGAGCCAAAAACCCATCTAAAGGCTCGATTTAGGGAAAACTAGTTACAAAGACTTAGTTTTTGTGCGAAGTTACCTATAAGGCTTGTGAGAGCTACAAACGAGTCTCTATGACTTATTATAATATATTATATGTTCAAATACTCATTTAGGATCAAAATTAGTTTGCTAGAGTCACTTCGGAGCCAAAAAAAACCCGTTTAAAAGCTTGATTTAGGCAAAACAAGTTATAAGGACTTAGTTTTTGCGCGACGTGAGTTTGTAAGTGTTGTTAGAGCTCAAAATGAGTCGCTATGAATTATATTAATGTATTATATGTTCAAATACTGATTTGGGATCGCAACAACTTTGCTAGAGTCACTTCGGATCCAAAATACCCATTTTAGAGCTCAATTTAGGCAAAACTAGTTATAAGGACTTAGTTTTTGCAATTTATAAGTGTTGTTGGACCTCAAAATGAGTCCGTACGAATTATTTTAATGTATTATATGTTCAGATACTGATTTGGGATCAAAACAATTTTGCTAGAGTCACTTCGGAGCCAAAATACCCATTTAAAGGCTCGATTTAGGCAAAACTAGTTATAAGGACTTAGTTTTTGCGCGAGCTGAGTTTTTAAGTGTTGTTGTATCTCAAAATGAGTCCCTAAGACTTATTATAATATATTATATTAAAAAGGGAAGATTTGGGTTTTAGCCATTTTTAAGCTCATGTTTCAAAAATTTTAGCCATAGTTTCACGAATTTAAGGAATTAGCCATTTTCGTTGTGTAACAGTTTTTGTTACACGTGTAACAATTTTTGTTACCCGTATAACAAAAATTGTTACTGGGCGTAACAAAATTTGTTACACGGGTAACAAAATTTGTTACACGTGTAACAAAAATTGTTACATAACGAAAATGGCTAATTCTTTAAATTCGTGAAACTATGACTAATTCTTAAAAAAATAACCAAAAATTTGGCTAAATCCTTAAAAATCTCTATTAACAAACACATTTAGGACCTAAACAACTTCGCTAGATTCACTTTGGAGCCAAAAACCCATCTAAAGGCTCGATTTAGAGAAAACTAGTTACAAAGACATAGTTTTTGTGCGAAGTTACCTTATAAGGCTTGTGGGAGCTACAAACGAGTCTCTATGACTTATTATAATATATTATATGTTCAAATACTCATTTAGGATCAAAATTAGTTTGCTAGAGTCACTTCCAAGCCAAAAAAACCCGTTTAAAAGCTTGATTTAGGCAAAACAAGTTATAAGGACTTAGTTTTTGCGCGACGTGAGTTTGTAAGTGTTGTTAGAGCTCAAAATGAGTCGCTATGAATTATATTAATGTATTATATGTTCAAATACTGATTTGGGATCGCAACAACTTTGCTAGAGTCACTTCGGATCCAAAATACCCATTTTAGAGCTCAATTTAGGCAAAACTAGTTATAAGGACTTAGTTTTTGCAATTTATAAGTGTTGTTGGAGCTCAAAATGAGTTCGTACGAATTATTTTAATGTATTATATGTTCAGATACTGATTTGGGATCAAAACAATTTTGCTAGAGTCACTTCGGAGCCAAAATACCCATTTAAAGGCTCGATTTAGGCAAAACTAGTTATAAGGACTTAGTTTTTGCGCGAGCTGAGTTTTTAAGTGTTGTTGTATCTCAAAATGAGTCCGTAAGACTTATTATAATATATTATATTAAAAAACACATTTAGGACCTAAACAACTTCGCTAGATTCACTTTGGAGCCAAAAACCCATCTAAAGGTTCGATTTAGGGAAAACTAGTTACAAAGACTTAGTTTTTGTGCGAAGTTACCTTATAAGGCTTGTGGGAGCTACAAACGAGTCTCTATGACTTATTATAATATATTCAAATACTCATTTAGGATCAAAATTAGTTTGCTAGAGTCACTTCGGAGCCAAAAAAACCCGTTTAAAAGCTTGATTTAGGCAAAACAAGTTATAAGGACTTAGTTTTTGCGCGACGTGAGTTTGTAAGTGTTGTTAGAGCTCAAAATGAGTCGCTATGAATTATATTAATGTATTATATGTTCAAATACTGATTTGGGATCGCAACAACTTTGCTAGAGTCACTTCGGATCCAAAATACCCATTTTAGAGCTCAATTTAGGCAAAACTAGTTATAAGGACATAGTTTTTGCAATTTATAAGTGTTGTTGGAGCTCAAAATGAGTCCGTACGAATTATTTTAATGTATTATATGTTCAGATACTGATTTGGGATCAAAACAATTTTGCTAGAGTCACTTCGGAGCCAAAATACCCATTTAAAGGCTCGATTTAGGCAAAACTAGTTATAAGGACTTAGTTTTTGCGCGAGCTGAGTTTTTAAGTGTTGTTGTATCTCAAAATGAGTCCCTAAGACTTATTATAATATATTATATTAAAAAACACATTTAGGACCTAAACAACTTCGTTAGATTCACTTTGGAGCCAAAAACCCATCTAAAGGCTCGATTTAGGGAAAACTAGTTACAAAGACTTAGTTTTTGTGCGAAGTTACCTATAAGGCTTGTGAGAGCTACAAACGAGTCTCTATGACTTATTATAATATATTATATGTTCAAATACTCATTTAGGATCAAAATTAGTTTGCTAGAGTCACTTCGGAGCCAAAAAAAACCCGTTTAAAAGCTTGATTTAGGCAAAACAAGTTATAAGGACTTAGTTTTTGCGCGACGTGAGTTTTGTAAGTGTTGTTAGAGCTCAAAATGAGTCGCTATGAATTATATTAATGTATTATATGTTCAAATACTGATTTGGGATCGCAACAACTTTGCTAGAGTCACTTCGGATCCAAAATACCCATTTTAGAGCTCAATTTAGGCAAAACTAGTTATAAGGACTTAGTTTTTGCAATTTATAAGTGTTGTTGGAGCTCAAATGAGTCCGTACGAATTATTTTAATGTATTATATGTTCAGATACTGATTTGGGATCAAAACAATTTTGCTAGAGTCACTTCGGAGCCAAAATACCCATTTAAAGGCTCGATTTAGGCAAAAACTAGTTATAAGGACTTAGTTTTTGCGCGAGCTGAGTTTTTAAGTGTTGTTGTATCTCAAAATGAGTCCCTAAGACTTATTATAATATATTATATTAAAAAGGGAAGATTTGGGTTTTAGCCATTTTTAAGCTCATGTTTCAAAAATTTAGCCATAGTTTCACGAATTTAAGGAATTAGCCATTTTCGTTGTGTAACAGTTTTTGTTACACGTGTAACAATTTTTGTTACCCGTATAACAAAAATTGTTACTGGGCGTAACAAAATTTGTTACACGGGTAACAAAATTTGTTACACGTGTAACAAAAATTGTTACATAACGAAAATGGCTAATTCTTTAAATTCGTGAAACTATGACTAATTCTTAAAAAAATAACCAAAAATTTGGCTAAATCCTTAAAAATCTCTATTAAAAAACACATTTAGGACCTAAACAACTTCGCTAGATTCACTTTGGAGCCAAAAACCCATCTAAAGGCTCGATTTAGAGAAAACTAGTTACAAAGACATAGTTTTTGTGCGAAGTTACCTTATAAGGCTTGTGGGAGCTACAAACGAGTCTCTATGACTTATTATAATATATTATATGTTCAAATACTCATTTAGGATCAAAATTAGTTTGCTAGAGTCACTTCCAAGCCAAAAAAACCCGTTTAAAAGCTTGATTTAGGCAAAACAAGTTATAAGGACTTAGTTTTTGCGCGACGTGAGTTTGTAAGTGTTGTTAGAGCTCAAAATGAGTCGCTATGAATTATATTAATGTATTATATGTTCAAATACTGATTTGGGATCGCTACAACTTTGCTAGAGTCACTTCGCATCCAAAATACCCATTTTAGAGCTCAATTTAGGCAAAACTAGTTATAAGGACTTAGTTTTTGCAATTTATAAGTGTTGTTGGAGCTCAAAATGAGTCCGTACGAATTATTTTAATGTATTATATGTTCAGATACTGATGTGGGATCAAAACAATTTTGCTAGAGTCACTTCGGAGCCAAAATACCCATTTAAAGGCTCGATTTAGGCAAAACTAGTTATAAGGACTTAGTTTTTGCGCGAGCTGAGTTTTTAAGTGTTGTTGTATCTCAAAATGAGTCCCTAAGACTTATTATAATATATTATATTAAAAAACACATTTAGGACCTAAACAACTTCGTTAGATTCACTTTGGAGCCAAAAACCCATCTAAAGGCTCGATTTAGGGAAAACTAGTTACAAAGACTTAGTTTTTGTGCGAAGTTACCTTATAAGGCTTGTGAGACCTACAAACGAGTCTCTATGACTTATTATAATATATTATATGTTCAAATACTCATTTAGGATCAAAATTAGTTTGCTAGAGTCACTTCGGAGCCAAAAAAACCCGTTTAAAAGCTTGATTTAGGCAAAACAAGTTATAAGGACTTAGTTTTTGCGCGACGTGAGTTTGTAAGTGTTGTTAGAGCTCAAAATGAGTCGCTATGAATTATATTAATGTATTATATGTTCAAATACTGATTTGGGATCGCAACAACTTTGCTAGAGTCACATCGGATCCAAAATACCCATTTTAGAGCTCAATTTAGGCAAAACTAGTTATAAGGACTTAGTTTTTGCGATTTATAAGTGTTGTTGGAGCTCAAAATGAGTCCGTACGAATTATTTTAATGTATTATATGTTCAGATACTGATTTGGGATCAAAACAATTTTGCTAGAGTCACTTCGGAGCCAAAATACCCATTTAAAGGCTCGATTTAGGCAAAACTAGTTATAAGGACTTAGTTTTTGCGCGAGCTGAGTTTTTAAGTGTTGTTGTATCTCAAAATGAGTCCCTAAGACTTATTATAATATATTATATTAAAAAGGGAAGATTTGGGTTTTAGCCATTTTTAAGCTCATGTTTCAAAAATTTAGCCATAGTTTCACGAATTTAAGGAATTAGCCATTTTCGTTGTGTAACAGTTTTTGTTACACGTGTAACAATTTTTGTTACCCGTATAACAAAAATTGTTACTGGGCGTAACAAAATTTGTTACACGGGTAACAAAATTTGTTACACGTGTAACAAAAATTGTTACATAACGAAAATGGCTAATTCTTTAAATTCGTGAAACTATGACTAATTCTTAGAAAAATAACCAAAAATTTGGCTAAATCCTTAAAAATCTCTATTAAAAAACACATTTAGGACCTAAACAACTTCGCTAGATTCACTTTGGAGCCAAAAACCCATCTAAAGGCTCGATTTAGGGAAAACTAGTTACAAAGACATAGTTTTTGTGCGAAGTTACCTTATAAGGCTTGTGGGAGCTACAAACGAGTCTCTATGACTTATTATAATATATTATATGTTCAAATACTCATTTAGGATCAAAATTAGTTTGCTAGAGTCACTTCCAAGCCAAAAAAACCCGTTTAAAAGCTTGATTTAGGCAAAACAAGTTATAAGGACTTAGTTTTTGCGCGACGTGAGTTTGTAAGTGTTGTTAGAGCTCAAAATGAGTCGCTATGAATTATATTAATGTATTATATGTTCAAATACTGATTTGGGATCGCAACAACTTTGCTAGAGTCACTTCGGATCCAAAATACCCATTTTAGAGCTCAATTTAGGCAAAACTAGTTATAAGGACTTAGTTTTTGCAATTTATAAGTGTTGTTGGAGCTCAAAATGAGTCCGTACGTATTATTTTAATGTATTATATGTTCAGATACTGATTTGGGATCAAAACAATTTTGCTAGAGTCACTTCGGAGCCAAAATACCCATTTAAAGGCTCGATTTAGGCAAAACTAGTTATAAGGACTTAGTTTTTGCGCGAGCTGAGTTTTTAAGTGTTGTTGTATCTCAAAATGAGTCCGTAAGACTTATTATAATATATTATATTAAAAAACACATTTAGGACCTAAACAACTTCGCTAGATTCACTTTGGAGCCAAAAACCCATATAAAGGCTCGATTTAGGGAAAACTAGTTACAAAGACTTAGTTTTTGTGCGAAGTTACCTTATAAGGCTTGTGGGAGCTACAAACGAGTCTCTATGACTTATTATAATATATTATATGTTCAAATACTCATTTAGGATCAAAATTAGTTTGCTAAAGTCACTTCGGAGCCAAAAAAACCCGTTTAAAAGCTTGATTTAGGCAAAACAAGTTATAAGGACTTAGTTTTTGCGCGACGTGAGTTTGTAAGTGTTGTTAGAGCTCAAAATGAGTCGCTATGAATTATATTAATGTATTATATGTTCAAATACTGATTTGGGATCGCAACAACTTTGCTAGAGTCATTTCGGATCCAAAATACCCATTTTAGAGCTCAATTTAGGCAAAACTAGTTATAAGGACTTAGTTTTTGCAATTTATAAGTGTTGTTGGAGCTCAAAATGAGTCCGTACGAATTATTTTAATGTATTATATGTTCAGATACTGATTTGGGATCAAAACAATTTTGCTAGAGTCACTTCGGAGCCAAAATACCCATTTAAAGGCTCGATTTAGGCAAAACTAGTTATAAGGACTTAGTTTTTGCGCGAGCTGAGTTTTTAAGTGTTGTTGTATCTCAAAATGAGTCCCTAAGACTTATTATAATATATTATATTAAAAAACACATTTAGGACCTAAACAACTTCGCTAGATTCACTTTGGAGCCAAAAACCCATCTAAAGGCTCGATTTAGGGAAAACTAGTTACAAAGACTTAGTTTTTGTGCGAAGTTACCTTATAAGGCTTGTTGGAGCTACAAATGAGTCTCTAAGACTTATTATAATATATTATATGTTCAAATACTCATTTAGGATCAAAATTAGTTTGCTAGAGTCACTTCGGAGCCAACAAAACCCGTTTAAAAGCTTGATTTAGGCAAAACAAGTTATGAGGAGTTAGTTTTTGTGCGACGTGATTTTTTAGAGTTGTTGGAGCCCAAAAGGAGTTCCTATCAATTATATTAATGTATTATATGTTCAAATACTGATTTGGGATCGCAACAACTTTGCTAGAGTCACTTTTGATCCAAAATACCCATTTTAGAGCTCAATTTAGGTAAAACTAGTTACAAGGACTTAGTTTTTGCGCGAGGTGAGTTTATAAGTGTTGTTGGAGCTCAAAATGAGTCCATACGAATTATTTTAATGTATTATATGTTCAAATACTGATTTGGGATCAAA
This sequence comes from Boehmeria nivea var. tenacissima, assembly GCA_018132145.1. Taxonomy (NCBI): domain Eukaryota; kingdom Viridiplantae; phylum Streptophyta; class Magnoliopsida; order Rosales; family Urticaceae; genus Boehmeria; species Boehmeria nivea. The sequence continues at coordinate 809,087 of CM030881.1, read as the reverse complement.
ACAATTTTGCTAGAGTCACTTCGGAGCCAAAATACTCATTTAAAGCCTCGATTTAGGCAAAACTAGTTATAAGGACATAGTTTTTGCGCGAGGTGAGTTTTTAAGTGTTGTTGTATCTCAAATGAGTCCCTAAGACTTATTATAATATATTATATGTTCAAATACTCATTTAGGATCAAAATTAGTTTGCTAGAGTCACTTAGGAGCCAAAAAAAACCCGTTTAAAAGCTCGATTTAGGCACAACAAGTTATAAGGACTTAGTTTTTGCACGACGTGAGTTTGTAAGTGTTGTTAGAGCTCAAAATGAGTCGCTATGAATTATATTAATGTATTATATGTTCAAATACTGATTTGGGATCGCTACAACTTTGCTAGAGTCACTTCGCATCCAAAATACCCATTTTAGAGCTCAATTTAGGCAAAACTAGTTATAAGGACTTAGTTTTTGCAATTTATAAGTGTTGTTGGAGCTCAAAATGAGTCCGTACGAATTATTTTAATGTATATATGTTCAGATACTGATGTGGGATCAAACAATTTTGCTAGAGTCACTTCGGAGCCAAAATACCCATTTAAAGGCTCGATTTAGGCCAAAACTAGTTATAAGGACTTAGTTTTTGCGCGAGCCTGAGTTTTTAAGTGTTGTTGTATCTCAAAATGAGTCCCTAAGACTTATTATAATATATTATATTAAAAGGGAAGATTTGGGTTTTAGCCATTTTTAAGCTCATGTTTCAAAAATTTAGCCATAGTTTCACGAATTTAAGGAATTAGCCATTTTCGTTGTGTAACAGTTTTTGTTACACGTGTAACAATTTTTGTTACCCGTATAACAAAAATTGTTACTGGGCGTAACAAAATTTGTTACACGGGTAACAAAATTTGTTACACGTGTAACAAAAATTGTTACATAACGAAAATGGCTAATTCTTTAAATTCGTGAAACTATGACTAATTCTTAGAAAAATAACCAAAAATTTGGCTAAATCCTTAAAAATCTCTATTAAAAAACACATTTAGGACCTAAACAACTTCGCTAGATTCACTTTGGAGCAAAAACCCATCTAAAGGCTCGATTTAGGGAAAACTAGTTACAAAGACATAGTTTTTGTGCGAAGTTACCTTATAAGGCTTGTGGGAGCTACAAACGAGTCTCTATGACTTATTATAATATATTATATGTTCAAATACTCATTTAGGATCAAAATTAGTTTGCTAGAGTCACTTCCAAGCCAAAAAAACCCGTTTAAAAGCTTGATTTAGGCAAAACAAGTTATAAGGACTTAGTTTTTGCGCGACGTGAGTTTGTAAGTGTTGTTAGAGCTCAAAATGAGTCGCTATGAATTATATTAATGTATTATATGTTCAAATACTGATTTGGGATCGCAACAACTTTGCTAGAGTCACTTCGGATCCAAAATACCCATTTTAGAGCTCAATTTAGGCAAAACTAGTTATAAGGACTTAGTTTTTGCAATTTATAAAGGTTGTTGGAGCTCAAAATGAGTCCGTACGTATTATTTTAATGTATTATATGTTCAGATACTGATTTGGGATCAAAACAATTTTGCTAGAGTCACTTCGGAGCCAAAATACCCATTTAAAGGCTCGATTTAGGCAAAACTAGTTATAAGGACTTAGTTTTTGCGCGAGCTGAGTTTTTAAGTGTTGTTGTATCTCAAAATGAGTCCCTAAGACTTATTATAATATATTATATTAAAAAACACATTTAGGACCTAAACAACTTCGCTAGATTCACTTCGGAGCCAAAAACCCATCTAAAGGCTCGATTTAGGGAAAACTAGTTACAAAGACTTAGTTTTTGTGCGAAGTTACCTTATAAGGCTTGTTGGAGCTACAAATGAGTCTCTAAGACTTATTATAATATATTATATGTTCAAATACTCATTTTAGGATCAAAATTAGTTTGCTAGAGTCACTTCGGAGCCAACAAAACCCGTTTAAAAGCTTGATTTAGGCAAAACAAGTTATGAGGAGTTAGTTTTTGTACGACGTGATTTTTTAGAGTTGTTGGAGCCCAAAAGGAGTTCCTATCAATATATTAATGTATTATATGTTCAAATACTGATTTGGGATCGCAACAACTTTGCTAGAGTCACTTTTGATCCAAAATACCCATTTTAGAGCTCAATTTAGGTAAAACTAGTTACAAGGACTTAGTTTTTGCGCGAGGTGAGTTTATAAGTGTTGTTGGAGCTCAAAATGAGTCCATACGAATTATTTTAATGTATTATATGTTCAAATACTGATTTGGGATCAAAACAATTTTGCTAGAGTCACTTCGGAGCCAAAATACTCATTTAAAGCCTCGATTTAGGCAAAACTAGTTATAAGGACATAGTTTTTGCGCGAGGTGACTTTTTAAGTGTTGTTGTATCTCAAAATGAGTCCCTAAGACTTATTATAATATATTATATGTTCAAATACTCATTTAGGATCAAAATTAGTTTGCTAGAGTCACTTAGGAGCCAAAAAAACCCGTTTAAAAGCTCGATTTAGGCACAACAAGTTATAAGGACTTAGTTTTTGCACGACGTGAGTTTGTAAGTGTTGTTAGAGCTCAAAATGAGTCGCTATGAATTATATTAATGTATTATATGTTCAAATACTGATTTGGGATCGCTACAACTTTGCTAGAGTCACTTCGCATCCAAAATACCCATTTTAGAGCTCAATTTAGGCAAAACTAGTTATAAGGACTTAGTTTTTGCAATTTATAAGTGTTGTTGGAGCTCAAAATGAGTCCGTACGAATTATTTTAATGTATTATATGTTCAGATACTGATGTGGGATCAAAACAATTTTGCTAGAGTCACTTCGGAGCCAAAATACCCATTTAAAGGCTCGATTTAGGCAAAACTAGTTATAAGGACTTAGTTTTTGCGCGAGCTGAGTTTTTAAGTGTTGTTGTATCTCAAAATGAGTCCCTAAGACTTATTATAATATATTATATTAAAAAGGGAAGATTTGGGTTTTAGCCATTTTTAAGCTCATGTTTCAAAAATTTAGCCATAGTTTCACGAATTTAAGGAATTAGCCATTTTCGTTGTGTAACAGTTTTTGTTACACGTGTAACAATTTATGTTACCCGTATAACAAAAATTGTTACTGGGCGTAACAAAATTTGTTACACGGGTAACAAAATTTGTTACACGTGTAACAAAAATTGTTACATAACGAAAATGGCTAATTCTTTAAATTCGTGAAACTATGACTAATTCTTAGAAAAATAACCAAAAATTTGGCTAAATCCTTAAAAATCTCTATTAAAAACACATTTAGGACCTAAACAACTTCGCTAGATTCACTTTGGAGCCAAAAACCCATCTAAAGGCTCGATTTAGGGAAAACTAGTTACAAAGACATAGTTTTTGTGCGAAGTTACCTTATAAGGCTTGTGGGAGCTACAAACGAGTCTCTATGACTTATTATAATATATTATATGTTCAAATACTCATTTAGGATCAAAATTAGTTTGCTAGAGTCACTTCCAAGCCAAAAAAACCCGTTTAAAAGCTTGATTTAGGCAAACAAGTTATAAGGACTTAGTTTTTGCGCGACGTGAGTTTGTAAGTGTTGTTAGAGCTCAAAATGAGTCGCTATGAATTATATTAATGTATTATATGTTCAAATACTGATTTGGGATCGCAACAACTTTGCTAGAGTCACTTCGGATCCAAAATACCCATTTTAGAGCTCAATTTAGGCAAAACTAGTTATAAGGACTTAGTTTTTACAATTTATAAAGGTTGTTGGAGCTCAAAATGAGTCCGTACGTATTATTTTAATGTATTATATGTTCAGATACTGATTTGGGATCAAAACAATTTTGCTAGAGTCACTTCGGAGCCAAAATACCCATTTAAAGGCTCGATTTAGGCAAAACTAGTTATAAGGACTTAGTTTTTGCGCGAGCTGAGTTTTTAAGTGTTGTTGTATCTCAAAATGAGTCCCTAAGACTTATTATAATATATTATATTAAAAAACACATTTAGGACCTAAACAACTTCGCTAGATTCACTTCGGAGCCAAAAACCCATCTAAAGGCTCGATTTAGGGAAAACTAGTTACAAAGACTTAGTTTTTGTGCGAAGTTACCTTATAAGGCTTGTTGGAGCTACAAATGAGTCTCTAAGACTTATTATAATATATTATATGTTCAAATACTCATTTAGGATCAAAATTAGTTTGCTAGAGTCACTTCGGAGCCAACAAAACCCGTTTAAAAGCTTGATTTAGGCAAAACAAGTTATGAGGAGTTAGTTTTTGTACGACGTGATTTTTTAGAGTTGTTGGAGCCCAAAAGGAGTTCCTATCAATTATATTAATGTATTATATGTTCAAATACTGATTTGGGATCGCAACAACTTTGCTAGAGTCACTTTTGATCCAAAATACCCATTTTAGAGCTCAATTTAGGTAAAACTAGTTACAAGGACTTAGTTTTTGCGCGAGGTGAGTTTATAAGTGTTGTTGGAGCTCAAAATGAGTCCATACGAATTATTTTAATGTATTATATGTTCAAATACTGATTTGGGATCAAAACAATTTTGCTAGAGTCACTTCGGAGCCAAAATACTCATTTAAAGCCTCGATTTAGGCAAAACTAGTTATAAGGACATAGTTTTTGCGCGAGGTGAGTTTTTAAGTGTTGTTGTATCTCAAAATGAGTCCCTAAGACTTATTATAATATATTATATGTTCAAATACTCATTTAGGATCAAAATTAGTTTGCTAGAGTCACTTAGGAGCCAAAAAAACCCGTTTAAAAGCTCGATTTAGGCACAACAAGTTATAAGGACTTAGTTTTTGCACGACGTGAGTTTGTAAGTGTTGTTAGAGCTCAAAATGAGTCGCTATGAATTATATTAATGTATTATATGTTCAAATACTGATTTGGGATCGCAACAACATTTCTAGAGTCACTTCGGATCCAAAATACCCATTTTACAGCTCAATTTAGGCAAAACTAGTTATAAGGCCTAAGTTTTTGCGAGAGGTGAGTTTATAAGTGTTGTTGGAGCTCAAAATGAGTCCCTACGAATTATTTTAATGTATTATATGTTCAAATACTGATTGGGGATCAAAAAAATTTTGCTAGAGTCACTTCGGAGCCAAAATACCAATTTAAAGGCTCGATTTAGGCAAAACTAGTAATAAGGACTTAGTTTTTGCGCGAGGTGAGTTTTTAAGTGTTGTTGTATCTCAAAATGAGTCCCTAAGACTTATTATAATATATTATATTAAAAAACACATTTAGGACCTAAACAACTTCGCTAGATTCACTTTAGAGCCAAAAACCCATCTAAAGGCTCGATTTAGGGAAAACTAGTTACAAAGATTTAGTTTTTGTGCGAAGTTACCTTATAAGGCTTGTTGGAGCTACAAATGAGTCTCTAAGACTTATTATAATATATTATATGTTCAAATACTCATTTAGGATCAAAATTAGTTTGCTAGAGTCACTTCGGAGCCAACAAAACCCGTTTAAAAGCTGGATTTAGGCAAAACAAGTTATGAGGAGTTAGTTTTTGCGCGACGTGAGTTTTTTAGAGTTGTTGGAGCCCAAAAGGAGTTCCTATCAATTATATTAATGTATTATATGTTCAAATACTGATTTGGGATCGCAACAACTTTGCTAGAGTCACTTTTGATCCAAAATACCCATTTTAGAGCTCAATTTAGGTAAAACTAGTTACAAGGACTTAGTTTTTGCGCGAGGTGAGTTTATAAGTGTTGTTGGAGCTCAAAATGAGTCCCTACGAATTATTTTAATGTATTATATGTTCAAATACTGATTTGGGATCAAAACAATTTTGCTAGAGTCACTTCGGAGCCAAAATACCCATTTAAAGGCTCGATTTAGGCAAAACTAGTTATAAGGACTTAGTTTTTGCGCGAGCTGAGTTTTTAAGTGTTGTTGTATCTCAAAATGAGTCCCTAAGACTTATTATAATATATTATATTAAAAAACACATTTAGGACCTAAACAACTTCGCTAGATTCACTTGGGAGCCAAAAACCCATCTAAAGGCTCGATTTAGGGAAAACTAGTTACAAAGACTTAGTTTTTGTGCGAAGTTACCTTATAAGGCTTGTGGGAGCTACAAACGAGTCTCTAAGACTTATTATAATATATTATATGTTCAAATACTCATTTAGGATCAAAATTAGTTTGCTAGAGTCACTTCGGAGCCAAAAAAAAAACCCGTTTAAAAGCTTGATTTAGGCAATACAAGTTATAAGGACTTAGTTTTTGCGCGACGTGAGTTTGTAAGTGTTGTTAGAGCTCAAAATGAGTCGCTATGAATTATATTAATGTATTATATGTTCAAATACTGATTTGGGATCGCAACAACTTTGCTAGAGTCACTTCGGATTCAAAATACCCATTTTAGAGCTCAATTTAGGCAAAACTAGTTATAAGGACTTAGTTTTTGCAATTTATAAGTGTTGTTGGAGCTCAAAATGAGTCCGTACGAATTATTTTAATGTATTATATGTTCAGATACTGATTTGGGATCAAAACAATTTTGCTAGAGATACTTCGGAGCCAAAATACCCATTTAAAGCCTCGATTTAGGCAAAACTAGTTATAAGGACTTAGTTTTTGCGCGAGGTGAGTTTTTAAGTGTTGTTGTATCTCAAAATGAGTCCGTAAGACTTATTATAATATATTATATTAAAAAACACATTTAGGACCTAAACAACTTTGCTAGATTCACTTTGGAGCCAAAAACCCATCTAAAGGCTCGATTTAGGGAAAACTTGTTACAAAGACTTAGTTTTTGTGCAAAGTTACCTTATAAGGCTTGTTGGAGCCACAAATTAGTCTCTAAGACTTATTATAATATATTATATGTTCAAATACTCATTTAGGATCAAAATTAGTTTGCTAGAGTCACTTCGGAGCCAACAAAACTCGTTTAAAAGCTGGATTTAGGCAAAACAAGTTATAAGGAGTTAGTTTTTGTGCGACGTGAGTTTTTTAGAGTTGTTAGAGCACAAAATGAGTTCCTATCAATTATATTAATGTATTATATGTTCAAATACTGATTTGGGATCGCAACAACTTTGCTAGAGTCACTTTTGATCCAAAATACCCATTTTAGAGCTCAATTTAGGTAAAACTAGTTACAAGGACTTAGTTTTTGCGCGAGGTGAGTTTATAAGTGTTGTTGGAGCTCAAAATGAGTCCATACGAATTATTTTAATGTATTATATGTTCAAATACTGATTTGGGATCAAAACAATTTTCCTAGAGTCACTTTGGAGCCAAAATACTCATTTAAAGCCTCGATTTAAGCAAAACTAGTTATAAGGACTTAGTTTTTGCGCGAGGTGAGTTTTTAAGTGTTGTTGTATCTCAAAATGAGTCCCTAAGACTTATTATAATATATTATAGGGAAAATACCATAAATGACCCTTGGGTTTTGGGGTAATACCAGGACCCCTCCTTCAGTTTACTATAATACCATAAACCATCCTGGAGTTTATGCGAAATTCCATTAACGTTCCTTTTCGTTGACTAAGAGTTGAAAAATAATGTAAAATGTCAATAATACCCAAATACAAAACTACGTCGTTTTTTTTTATCACCAACAATTCATTAAGATGTCCTTTTATTCTTGCATCCAAACACCACCAATGCACACACACAATTTAAAACAAATAAAAAATAAAAACAAAACCAACATTGTCATTCTTCATTGACAGGGCATGAACCAACCGCCGCCTACACCGCCGGCCGCCGCAACGACCAGGCGACACCGCCATGAACCTCATCGCAGCAAACCCACCACCGTAGCGACCCCTCCCCGAACCCCCAAGCCTCGAACTCCCCGAACCCCGCCACCACCACTTTGCCCGAACCCCGCCTCCTGCCTCCCCCTCCCCCTCCGCCCCCGAAACTCGCCTCCCCCCACGAACCCACGCCCTCGCCTCCGCCCCCCACAAACCACCTCCCCCTCCTCCCGCCTCCCCCTCCCCCTCCGCCCCCGAACCTCGAAACTCACCTCCGCCCCACGAACAACCCACGCCCCCCGATTTCCAGCCTCCCCCGTCTCACGAACCCACGCCCCCCCGAACCCCGACCCTCGCCTCCGCCCCCGATCTCCCGCCTCCCCCGCCCTCGATCTCACGAACCCCACCTCCTGCTTCCGACCCCATCTCCCACCTCCGCCTCCGCCTCGAACCCTGAACCCTGCCTCCGCCTCCAACCCCGAACCCCGCCTCCGCCTCCCCCTCCGAACCCCGCCTCCGCCTCCCCCTCCGAACCCCGCCTCCACTACCTCCTCCGTCCCCGAACCCTGCCTCCTCCTCCGCCTCCACCTCCAACCCCCGAACCCCGACCCCTTAGAACTCCGAACGCCGAACCGTCAAAGGTCCATCAATGGAGTCGCCAACGTCGGTGAACTGGGAGGCGCTCGACGCGCTGGTCATCGACTTCGCCAAATCCGAGAACTTGATCGAGGACTCGCCTTCTTCGTCGTCGTCATCGTCGCTCTCGTCCTCGTCCTCGTCCTCGTGCGCTTCTTCGTCGCCGCCGTCCGTACAGTCGCCGGCGTCGCCGTCTCTCTCGTCGTCGTCGTCGTACCAGTCCAGGCTGATCATTCGCCAGATCAGGCGGTCGCTGGAGTTCGGCGATGTCGATTCGGCCATCGATCTCCTCCGGGCCCACGCGCCTTCCGTTCTCGACGATCACAGGCTTCTCTTCCGCTTGCAGAAGCAGGTTTCGAATTTTCCGTTTGTTTACCGAGAAAGTGTCGAGAAATCGCTGATTTTTTTATTTTTTTATTTTTTTCATTTTGGGTTTTTATTTTTTTATTTTTGCTTGAGAATCTCTGATATTAGAGTATTTTTTTTCTTTTTTTTTTTTGGCTTTGGTCTTAATTTAGGGATTAGGATGTTCTTAAACCGGAATAACTTACTTGGCAATTCCAATCACGGATAGCTGACGTGGCAACAAGGGTGTTTATGGAATTGTAGAAAAAGTTCACTGATTTTTCAACACTCAGTCAACGAAAGGGTTGAAATTGAACCGAACTTAAAAACTTAAGGGTGATTTTGGAATTATAGTAAACTGAAGGAGAGGTCGTGGTATTACCCCAAAACCCAGGGGTCATTTATGGTATTTTCCCTATATTATATGTTCAAATACTCATTTAGGATCAATATTAGTTTGCTAGAGTCACTTCGGAGCCAAAAAAACCCGTTTAAAAGCTCGATTTAGGCACAACAAGTTATAAGGACTTAGTTTTTGCACGACGTGAGTTTGTAAGTGTTGTTAGAGCTCAAAATGAGTCGCTATGAATTATATTATTGTATTAGATGTTCAAATACTGATTTAGGATCGCAACAACATTTCTAGAGTCACTTCGGATCCAAAATACCCATTTTAGAGCTCAATTTAGGCAAAACTAGTTACAAGGACTTAGTTTTTGCGCGAGGTGAGTTTATAAGTGTTGTTGGAGCTCAAAATGAGTCCCTACGAATTATTTTAATGTATTATATGTTCAAATACTGATTTGGGATCAAAACAATTTTGCTAGAGTCACTTCGGAGCCAAAATACCCATTTAAAGGCTCGATTTAGGCAAAACTAGTTATAAGGACTTAGTTTTTGCGCGAGGTGAGTTTTTAAGTGTTGTTGTATCTCAAAATGAGTGCCTAAGACTTATTATAATATATTATATTAAAAAACACATTTAGGACCTAAACAACTTCGCTAGATTCACTTTGGAGCCAAAAACCCATCTAAAGGCTCGATTTAGGGAAAACTAGTTACAAAGACTTAGTTTTTGTGCAAAGTTACCTTATAAGGCTTGTTGGAGCCACAAATTAGTCTCTAAGACTTATTATAATATATTATATGTTCAAATACTCATTTAGTATCAAAATTAGTTTGCTAGAGTCACTTCGGAGCCAACAAAACCCGTTTAAAAGCTGGATTTAGGCAAAACAAGTTATAAGGAGTTAGTTTTTGTGCGACGTGAGTTTTTTAGAGTTGTTGGAGCTCAAAATGAGTTCCTATCAATTATATTAATGTATTATATGTTCAAATACTGATTTGGGATCGCAACAACTTTGCTAGAGTCACTTTTGATCCAAAATACCCATTTTAGAGCTCAATTCAGGCAAAACTAGTTACAAGGACTTAGTTTTTGCGCGAGGTGAGTTTATAAGTGTTGTTGGAGCTCAAAATGAGTCCCCTACGAATTATTTTAATGTATTATATGTTCAAATACTGATTTAGGATCAAAACAATTTTGCTAGAGTCACTTCGGAGCCAAAATACCCATTTAAAGCCTCGATTTAGGCAAAACTAGTTATAAGGACTTAGTTTTTGCGCGAGGTGAGTTTTTAAGTGTTGTTGTATCTCAAAATGAGTCCCTAAGACTTATTATAATATATTATATTAAAAAACACATTTAGGACCTAAACAACTTCGCTAGATTCACTTGGGAGCCAAAAACCCATCTAAAGGCTCGATTTAGAGAAAACTAGTTACAAAGACTTAGTTTTTGTGCAAAGTTACCTTATAAGGCTTGTGGGAGCTACAAACGAGTCTCTAAGACTTATTATAATATATTATATGTTCAAATACTTATTTAGGATCAAAATTAGTTTGCTAGAGTCACTTCGGAGCCAACAAAACCCGTTTAAAAGCTGGATTTAGGCAAAACAAGTTATAAGGAGTTAGTTTTTGTGCGACGTGAGTTTTTTAGAGTTGTTCGAGCACAAAATGAGTTCCTATCAATTATATTAATGTATTATATGTTCAAATACTTATTTGGGATCGCAACAACTTTGCTAGAGTCACTTTTGATCCAAAATACCCATTTTAGAGCTCAATTTAGGCAAAACTAGTTACAAGGACTTAGTTTTTGCGCGAGGTGAGTTTATAAGTGTTGTTGGAGCTCAAAATCAGTCCCTACGAATTATTTTAATGTATTATATGTTCAATACTGATTGGGGATCAAAAAAATTTTGCTAGAGTCACTTCGGAGCCAAAATACCCATTTAAAGGCTCGATTTAGGCAAAACTACTTATAAGGACTTAGTTTTTGCGCGAGGTGAGTTTTTAAGTGTTGTTGTATCTCAAAATGAGTGCCTAAGACTTATTATAATATATTATATTAAAAAACACATTTAGGACCTAAACAACTTCGCTAGATTCGCTTTGGAGCCAAAAACCCATCTAAAGGCTAGATTTAGGGAAAACTACTTACAAAGACTTAGTTTTTGTGCAAAGTTACCTTATAAGGCTTGTTGGAGCCACAAATGAGTCTCTAAGACTTATTATAATATATTATATGTTCAAATACTCATTTAGGATCAAAATTAGTTTGCTAGAGTAACTTCGGAGCCAAAAAAACCCGTTTAAAAGCTTGATTTAGGCAAAACAAGTTATAAGGACTTAGTTTTTGCGCGACGTGAGTTTGTAAGTGTTGTTAGAGCTCAAAATGAGTCGCTATGAATTATATTAATGTATTATATGTTCAAATACTGATTTGGTATCGCAACAACTTTGCTAGAGTCACTTCGGATCCAAAATACCCATTTTAGAGCTCAATTTAGACAAAACTAGTTATAAGGACTTAGTTTTTGCAATTTGTAAGTGTTGTTGGAGCTCAAAATGAGTCCGTACGAATTATTTAATGTATTATATGTTCAGATACTGATTTGGGATCAAAACAATTTTGCTAGAGTCACTTCGGAGCCAAAATACCATTTAAAGCCTCGATTTAGGCAAAACTAGTTATAAGGACTTATGTTTTTGTGCGACGTGAGTTTTTAAGTGTTGTTGTATCTCAAATGAGTCCGTAAGACTTATTATAATATATTATATTAAAAAACACCTTTAGGACCTAAACAACTTCGCTAGATTCACTTTGGAGCCAAAAACCCATCTAAAGGCTCGATTTAGGGAAAACTAGTTACAAAGACTTAGTTTTTGTGCAAAGTTACCTTATAAGGCTTGTTGGAGCAACAAATGAGTGTCTAAGACTTATTATAATATATTATATGTTCAAATACTCATTTAGGATCAAAATTAGTTTGCTAGAGTCACTTCGGAGCCAACAAAACCCGTTTAAAAGCTTGATTTAGGCAAAACAAGTTATAAGGAGTTAGTTTTTGTGCGACGTAAGTTTTTCAGAGTTGTTGGAGCTCAAAATTAGTTCCTATCAATTATATTAATGTATTATATGTTCAAATACTTATTTGGGATCGCAACAACTTTGGTAGAGTCACTTTTGATCCAAAATACCCATTTTAGAGCTCAATTTAGGCAAAACTAGTTACAAGGACTTAGTTTTTGCGCGAGGTTAGTTTATAAGTGTTGTTGGAGCTCAAAATGAGTCCATACGAATTATTTTAATGTATTATATGTTCAAATACTGATTTGGGATCAAAACAATTTTGCTAGAGTCACTTCGGAGCTAAAATACCCATTTAAAGCCTCGATTTAGGCAAAACTAGTTATAAGGACTTAGTTTTTGCGCGAGGTGAGTTTTTAAGTGTTGTTGTATCTCAAAATGAATCCCTAAGACTTATTATAATATATTATATGTTCAAATACTCATTTAGGATCAAAATTAGTTTGCTAGAGTCACTTCGGAGCCAAAAAAAACCCGTTTAGAAGCTCGATTTAGGCACAACAAGTTATAAGGACTTAGTTTTTGCACGACGTGAGTTTGTAAGTGTTGTTAGAGCTCAAAATGAGTCGCTATGAATTATATTAATGTATTAGATGTTCAAATACTGATTTGGGATCGCAACAACTTTTCTAGAGTCACTTCGGATCCAAAATACCCATTTTAGAGCTCAATTTAGGCAAAACTAGTTATAAGGACTAAGTTTTTGCAAGAGGTGAGTTTATAAGTGTTGTTGGAGCTCAAAATGAGTCCCTACGAATTATTTTAATGTATTATATGTTCAAATACGGATTGGGGATCAAAAAAATTTTGCTAGAGTCACTTCGGAGCCAAAATACCCATTTAAAGGCTCGATTTAGGCAAAACTAGTTATAAGGACTTAGTTTTTGCGCGAGGTGAGTTTTTAAGTGTTGTTGTATCTCAAAATGAGTGCCTAAGACTTATTATAATATATTATATTAAAAAACACATTTAGGACCTAAACAACTTCGCTAGATTCACTTTGGAGCCAAAAACCCATCTAAAGGCTCGATTTAGGGAAAACTAGTTACAAAGACTTAGTTTTTGTGCAAAGTTACCTTATAAGGCTTGTTGGAGCCACAAATTAGTCTCTAAGACTTATTATAATATATTATATGTTCAAATACTCATTTAGTATCAAAATTAGTTTGCTAGAGTCACTTCGGAGCCAACAAAACCCGTTTAAAAGCTGGATTTAGGCAAAACAAGTTATAAGGAGTTAGTTTTTGTGCGACGTGAGTTTTTTAGAGTTGTTGGAGCTCAAAATGAGTTCCTATCAATTATATTAATGTATTATATGTTCAAATACTGATTTGGGATCGCAACAACTTTGCTAGAGTCACTTTTGATCCAAAATACCCATTTTAGAGCTCAATTCAGGCAAAACTAGTTACAAGGACTTAGTTTTTGCGCGAGGTGAGTTTATAAGTGTTGTTGGAGCTCAAAATGAGTCCCTACGAATTATTTTAATGTATTATATGTTCAAATACTGATTTAGGATCAAAACAATTTTGCTAGAGTCACTTCGGAGCCAAAATACCCATTTAAAGCCTCGATTTAGGCAAAACTAGTTATAAGGACTTAGTTTTTGCGCGAGGTGAGTTTTTAAGTGTTGTTGTATCTCAAAATGAGTCCCTAAGACTTATTATAATATATTATATTAAAAAACACATTTAGGACCTAAACAACTTCGCTAGATTCACTTGGGAGCCAAAAACCCATCTAAAGGCTCGATTTAGAGAAAACTAGTTACAAAGACTTAGTTTTTGTGCAAAGTTACCTTATAAGGCTTGTGTGAGCTACAAACGAGTCTCTAAGACTTATTATAATATATTATATGTTCAAATACTTATTTAGGATCAAAATTAGTTTGCTAGAGTCACTTCGGAGCCAACAAAACCCGTTTAAAAGCTGGATTTAGGCAAAACAAGTTATAAGGAGTTAGTTTTTGTGCGACGTGAGTTTTTTAGAGTTGTTGGAGCACAAAATGAGTTCCTATCAATTATATTAATGTATTATATGTTCAAATACTTATTTGGGATCGCAACAACTTTGCTAGAGTCACTTTTGATCCAAAATACCCATTTTAGAGCTCAATTTAGGCAAAACTAGTTACAAGGACTTAGTTTTTGCGCGAGGTGAGTTTATAAGTGTTGTTGGAGCTCAAAATCAGTCCCTACGAATTATTTTAATGTATTATATGTTCAAATACTGATTGGGGATCAAAAAAATTTTGCTAGAGTCACTTCGGAGCCAAAATACCCATTTAAAGGCTCGATTTAGGCAAAACTACTTATAAGGACTTAGTTTTTGCGCGAGGTGAGTTTTTAAGTGTTGTTGTATCTCAAAATGAGTGCCTAAGACTTATTATAATATATTATATTAAAAAACACATTTAGGACCTAAACAACTTCGCTAGATTCGCTTTGGAGCCAAAAACCCATCTAAAGGCTAGATTTAGGGAAAACTACTTACAAAGACTTAGTTTTTGTGCAAAGTTACCTTATAAGGCTTGTTGGAGCCACAAATGAGTCTCTAAGACTTATTATAATATATTATATGTTCAAATACTCATTTAGGATCAAAATTAGTTTGCTAGAGTAACTTCGGAGCCAAAAAAACCCGTTTAAAAGCTTGATTTAGGCAAAACAAGTTATAAGGACTTAGTTTTTGCGCGACGTGAGTTTGTAAGTGTTGTTAGAGCTCAAAATGAGTCGCTATGAATTATATTAATGTATTATATGTTCAAATACTGATTTGGTATCGCAACAACTTTGCTAGAGTCACTTCGGATCCAAAATACCCATTTTAGAGCTCAATTTAGACAAAACTAGTTATAAGGACTTAGTTTTTGCAATTTTTAAGTGTTGTTGGAGCTCAAAATGAGTCCGTACGAATTATTTTAATGTATTATATGTTCAGATACTGATTTGGGATCAAAACAATTTTGCTAGAGTCACTTCGGAGCCAAAATACCCATTTAAAGCCTCGATTTAGGCAAAACTAGTTATAAGGACTTAGTTTTTGCGCGAGGTGAGTTTTTAAGTGTTGTTGTATCTCAAAATGAGTCCGTAAGACTTATTATAATATATTATATTAAAAAACACATTAAGGACCTAAACAAGTTTGCTAGATTCACTTTGGAGCCAAAAACCCATCTAAAGGCTCGATTTAGGGAAAACTTGTTACAAAGACTTAGTTTTTGTGTAAAGTTACCTTATAAGGCTTGTTGGAGCCACAAATTAGTCTCTAAGTCTTATTATAATATATTATATGTTCAAATACTCATTTAGGATCAAAATTAGTTTGCTAGAGTCACTTCGGAGCCAACAAAACTCGTTTAAAAGCTGGATTTAGGCAATACAAGTTATAAGGAGTTAGTTTTTGTGCGACGTGAGTTTTTTAGAGTTGTTAGAGCACAAAATGAGTTCCTATCAATTATATTAATGTATTATATGTTCAAATACTTATTTGGGATCGCAACAACTTTGGTAGAGTCACTTTTGATCCAAAATACCCATTTTAGAGCTCAATTTAGGCAAAACTAGTTACAAGGACTTAGTTTTTGCGCGAGGTTAGTTTATAAGTGTTGTTGGAGCTCAAAATGAGTCCATACGAATTATTTTAATGTATTATATGTTCAAATACTGATTTGGGATCAAAACAATTTTGCTAGAGTCACTTCGGAGCTAAAATACCCATTTAAAGCCTCGATTTAAGCAAAACTAGTTATAAGGACTTAGTTTTTGCGCGATGTGAGTTTTTAAGTGTTGTTGTATCTCAAAATGAGTCCCTAAGACTTATTATAATATATTATATGTTCAAATACTCATTTAGGATCAAAATTAGTTTGCTAGAGTCACTTCGGAGCCAAAAAAAACCCGTTTAGAAGCTCGATTTAGGCACAACAAGTTATAAGGACTTAGTTTTTGCACGACGTGAGTTTGTAAGTGTTGTTAGAGCTCAAAATGAGTCGCTATGAATTATATTAATGTATTAGATGTTCAAATACTGATTTGGGATCGCAACAACTTTTCTAGAGTCACTTCGGATCCAAAATACCCATTTTAGAGCTCAATTTAGGCAAAACTAGTTACAAGGACTTAGTTTTTGCGCGAGGTTAGTTTATAAGTGTTGTTGGAGCTTAAAATGAGTCCATACGAATTATTTTAATGTATTATATGTTCAAATACTGATTTGGGATCAAAACAATTTTGCTAGAGTCACTTCGGAGCCAAAATACCCATTTAAAGCCTCGATTTAGGCAAAACTAGTTATAAGGACTTAGTTTTTGCGCGAGGTGAGTTTTTAAGTGTTGTTGTATCTCAAAATGAGTCCCTAAGACTTATTATAATATATTATATGTTCAAATACTCATTTAGGATCAAAATTAGTTTGCTAGAGTCACTTCGGAGCCAAAAAAACCCGTTTAAAAGCTCGATTTAGGCACAACAAGTTATAAGGACTTAGTTTTTGCACGACGTGAGTTTGTAAGTGTTGTTAGAGCTCAAAATGAGTCGCTATGAATTATATTAATGTATTAGATGTTCAAATACTGATTTGGGATCGCAACAACTTTTCTAGAGTCACTTCGGATCCAAAATACCCATTTTAGAGCTCAATTTAGGCAAAACTAGTTATAAGGACTAAGTTTTTGCAAGAGGTGAGTTTATAAGTGTTGTTGGAGCTCAAAATGAGTCCCTACGAATTATTTTAATGTATTATATGTTCAAATACGGATTGGGGATCAAAAAAATTTTGCTAGAGTCACTTCGGAGCCAAAATACCCATTTAAAGGCTCGATTTAGGCAAAACTAGTTATAAGGACTTAGTTTTTGCGCGAGGTGAGTTTTTAAGTGTTGTTGTATCTCAAAATGAGTGCCTAAGACTTATTATAATATATTATATTAAAAAACACATTTAGGACCTAAACAACTTCGCTAGATTCACTTTGGAGCCAAAAACCCATCTAAAGGCTCGATTTAGGGAAAACTAGTTACAAAGACTTAGTTTTTGTGCAAAGTTACCTTATAAGGCTTGTTGGAGCCACAAATTAGTCTCTAAGACTTATTATAATATATTATATGTTCAAATACTCATTTAGTATCAAAATTAGTTTGCTAGAGTCACTTCGGAGCCAACAAAACCCGTTTAAAAGCTGGATTTAGGCAAAACAAGTTATAAGGAGTTAGTTTTTGTGCGACGTGAGTTTTTTAGAGTTGTTGGAGCTCAAAATGAGTTCCTATCAATTATATTAATGTATTATATGTTCAAATACTGATTTGGGATCGCAACAACTTTGCTAGAGTCACTTTTGATCCAAAATACCCATTTTAGAGCTCAATTCAGGCAAAACTAGTTACAAGGACTTAGTTTTTGCGCGAGGTGAGTTTATAAGTGTTGTTGGAGCTCAAAATGAGTCCCTACGAATTATTTTAATGTATTATATGTTCAAATACTGATTTAGGATCAAAACAATTTTGCTAGAGTCACTTCGGAGCCAAAATACCCATTTAAAGCCTCGATTTAGGCAAAACTAGTTATAAGGACTTAGTTTTTGCGCGAGGTGAGTTTTTAAGTGTTGTTGTATCTCAAAATGAGTCCCTAAGACTTATTATAATATATTATATTAAAAAACACATTTAGGACCTAAACAACTTCGCTAGATTCACTTGGGAGCCAAAAACCCATCTAAAGGCTCGATTTAGAGAAAACTAGTTACAAAGACTTAGTTTTTGTGCAAAGTTACCTTATAAGGCTTGTGGGAGCTACAAACGAGTCTCTAAGACTTATTATAATATATTATATGTTCAAATACTTATTTAGGATCAAAATTAGTTTGCTAGAGTCACTTCGGAGCCAACAAAACCCGTTTAAAAGCTGGATTTAGGCAAAACAAGTTATAAGGAGTTAGTTTTTGTGCGACGTGAGTTTTTTAGAGTTGTTCGAGCACAAAATGAGTTCCTATCAATTATATTAATGTATTATATGTTCAAATACTTATTTGGGATCGCAACAACTTTGCTAGAGTCACTTTTGATCCAAAATACCCATTTTAGAGCTCAATTTAGGCAAAACTAGTTACAAGGACTTAGTTTTTGCGCGAGGTGAGTTTATAAGTGTTGTTGGAGCTCAAAATCAGTCCCTACGAATTATTTTAATGTATTATATGTTCAAATACTGATTGGGGATCAAAAAAATTTTGCTAGAGTCACTTCGGAGCCAAAATACCCATTTAAAGGCTCGATTTAGGCAAAACTACTTATAAGGACTTAGTTTTTGCGCGAGGTGAGTTTTTAAGTGTTGTTGTATCTCAAAATGAGTGCCTAAGACTTATTATAATATATTATATTAAAAAACACATTTAGGACCTAAACAACTTCGCTAGATTCGCTTTGGAGCCAAAAACCCATCTAAAGGCTAGATTTAGGGAAAACTACTTACAAAGACTTAGTTTTTGTGCAAAGTTACCTTATAAGGCTTGTTGGAGCCACAAATGAGTCTCTAAGACTTATTATAATATATTATATGTTCAAATACTCATTTAGGATCAAAATTAGTTTGCTAGAGTAACTTCGGAGCCAAAAAAACCCGTTTAAAAGCTTGATTTAGGCAAAACAAGTTATAAGGACTTAGTTTTTGCGCGACGTGAGTTTGTAAGTGTTGTTAGAGCTCAAAATGAGTCGCTATGAATTATATTAATGTATTATATGTTCAAATACTGATTTGGTATCGCAACAACTTTGCTAGAGTCACTTCGGATCCAAAATACCCATTTTAGAGCTCAATTTAGACAAAACTAGTTATAAGGACTTAGTTTTTGCAATTTTTAAGTGTTGTTGGAGCTCAAAATGAGTCCGTACGAATTATTTTAATGTATTATATGTTCAGATACTGATTTGGGATCAAAACAATTTTGCTAGAGTCACTTCGGAGCCAAAATACCCATTTAAAGCCTCGATTTAGGCAAAACTAGTTATAAGGACTTAGTTTTTGCGCGAGGTGAGTTTTTAAGTGTTGTTGTATCTCAAAATGAGTCCCTAAGACTTATTATAATATATTATATGTTCAAATACTCATTTAGGATCAAAATTAGTTTGCTAGAGTCACTTCGGAGCCAAAAAAAACCCGTTTAAAAGCTCGATTTAGGCACAACAAGTTATAAGGACTTAGTTTTTGCACGACGTGAGTTTGTAAGTGTTGTTAGAGCTCAAAATGAGTCGCTATGAATTATATTAATGTATTAGATGTTCAAATACTGATTTGGGATCGCAACAACTTTTCTAGAGTCACTTCGGATCCAAAATACCCATTTTAGAGCTCAATTTAGGCAAAACTAGTTATAAGGACTAAGTTTTTGCAAGAGGTGAGTTTATAAGTGTTGTTGGAGCTCAAAATGAGTCCCTACGAATTATTTTAATGTATTATATGTTCAAATACGGATTGGGGATCAAAAAAATTTTGCTAGAGTCACTTCGGAGCCAAAATACCCATTTAAAGGCTCGATTTAGGCAAAACTAGTTATAAGGACTTAGTTTTTGCGCGAGGTGAGTTTTTAAGTGTTGTTGTATCTCAAAATGAGTGCCTAAGACTTATTATAATATATTATATTAAAAAACACATTTAGGACCTAAACAACTTCGCTAGATTCACTTTGGAGCCAAAAACCCATCTAAAGGCTCGATTTAGGGAAAACTAGTTACAAAGACTTAGTTTTTGTGCAAAGTTACCTTATAAGGCTTGTTGGAGCCACAAATTAGTCTCTAAGACTTATTATAATATATTATATGTTCAAATACTCATTTAGTATCAAAATTAGTTTGCTAGAGTCACTTCGGAGCCAACAAAACCCGTTTAAAAGCTGGATTTAGGCAAAACAAGTTATAAGGAGTTAGTTTTGTGCGACGTGAGTTTTTAGAGTTGTTGGAGCTCAAATGAGTTCCTATCAATTATATTAATGTATTATATGTTCAAATACTGATTTGGGATCGCAACAACTTTGCTAGAGTCACTTTTGATCCAAAATACCCATTTTAGAGCTCAATTCAGGCAAAACTAGTTACAAGGACTTAGTTTTTGCGCGAGGTGAGTTTATAAGTGTTGTTGGAGCTCAAAATGAGTCCCTACGAATTATTTTAATGTATTATATGTTCAAATACTGATTTAGGATCAAAACAATTTTGCTAGAGTCACTTCGGAGCCAAAATACCCATTTAAAGCCTCGATTTAGGCAAAACTAGTTATAAGGACTTAGTTTTTGCGCGAGGTGAGTTTTTAAGTGTTGTTGTATCTCAAAATGAGTCCCTAAGACTTATTATAATATATTATATTAAAAAACACATTTAGGACCTAAACAACTTCGCTAGATTCACTTGGGAGCCAAAAACCCATCTAAAGGCTCGATTTAGAGAAAACTAGTTACAAAGACTTAGTTTTTGTGCAAAGTTACCTTATAAGGCTTGTGGGAGCTACAAACGAGTCTCTAAGACTTATTATAATATATTATATGTTCAAATACTTATTTAGGATCAAAATTAGTTTGCTAGAGTCACTTCGGAGCCAACAAAACCCGTTTAAAAGCTGGATTTAGGCAAAACAAGTTATAAGGAGTTAGTTTTTGTGCGACGTGAGTTTTTTAGAGTTGTTCGAGCACAAAATGAGTTCCTATCAATTATATTAATGTATTATATGTTCAAATACTTATTTGGGATCGCAACAACTTTGCTAGAGTCACTTTTGATCCAAAATACCATTTTAGAGCTCAATTTAGGCAAAACTAGTTACAAGGACTTAGTTTTTGCGCGAGGTGAGTTTATAAGTGTTGTTGGAGCTCAAAATCAGTCCCTACGAATTATTTTAATGTATTATATGTTCAAATACTGATTGGGGATCAAAAAAATTTTGCTAGAGTCACTTCGGAGCCAAAATACCCATTTAAAGGCTCGATTTAGGCAAAACTACTTATAAGGACTTAGTTTTTGCGCGAGGTGAGTTTTTAAGTGTTGTTGTATCTCAAATGAGTGCCTAAGACTTATTATAATATATTATATTAAAAAACACATTTAGGACCTAAACAACTTCGCTAGATTCGCTTTGGAGCCAAAAACCCATCTAAAGGCTAGATTAGGGAAAACTACTTACAAAGACTTAGTTTTTGTGCAAAGTTACCTTATAAGGCTTGTTGGAGCCACAAATGAGTCTCTAAGACTTATTATAATA
This sequence comes from Boehmeria nivea var. tenacissima, assembly GCA_018132145.1. Classification (NCBI taxonomy): domain Eukaryota; kingdom Viridiplantae; phylum Streptophyta; class Magnoliopsida; order Rosales; family Urticaceae; genus Boehmeria; species Boehmeria nivea. The sequence goes on along the minus strand of CM030881.1, from coordinate 787,668 downwards.
TATTATATGTTCAAATACTCATTTAGGATCAAAATTAGTTTGCTAGAGTAACTTCGGAGCCAAAAAAAAACCCGTTTAAAAGCTTGATTTAGGCAAAACAAGTTATAAGGACTTAGTTTTTGCGCGACGTGAGTTTGTAAGTGTTGTTAGAGCTCAAAATGAGTCGCTATGAATTATATTAATGTATTATATGTTCAAATACTGATTTGGTATCGCAACAACTTTGCTAGAGTCACTTCGGATCCAAAATACCCATTTTAGAGCTCAATTTAGACAAAACTAGTTATAAGGACTTAGTTTTTGCAATTTGTAAGTGTTGTTGGAGCTCAAAATGAGTCCGTACGAATTATTTTAATGTATTATATGTTCAGATACTGATTTGGGATCAAAACAATTTTGCTAGAGTCACTTCGGAGCCAAAATACCCATTTAAAGCCTCGATTTAGGCAAAACTAGTTATAAGGACTTATGTTTTTGTGCGACGTGAGTTTTTAAGTGTTGTTGTATCTCAAAATGAGTCCGTAAGACTTATTATAAAATATTATATTAAAAAACACCTTTAGGACCTAAACAACTTCGCTAGATTCACTTTGGAGCCAAAAACCCATCTAAAGGCTCGATTTAGGGAAAACTAGTTACAAAGACTTAGTTTTTGTGCAAAGTTACCTTATAAGGCTTGTTGGAGCAACAAATGAGTGTCTAAGACTTATTATAATATATTATATGTTCAAATACTCATTTAGGATCAAAATTAGTTTGCTAGAGTCACTTCGGAGCCAACAAAACCCGTTTAAAAGCTTGATTTAGGCAAAACAAGTTATAAGGAGTTAGTTTTTGTGCGACGTAAGTTTTTCAGAGTTGTTGGAGCTCAAAATGAGTTCCTATCAATTATATTAATGTATTATATGTTCAAATACTTATTTGGGATCGCAACAACTTTGGTAGAGTCACTTTTGATCCAAAATACCCATTTTAGAGCTCAATTTAGGCAAAACTAGTTACAAGGACTTAGTTTTTGCGCGAGGTTAGTTTATAAGTGTTGTTGGAGCTCAAAATGAGTCCATACGAATTATTTTAATGTATTATATGTTCAAATACTGATTTGGGATCAAAACAATTTTGCTAGAGTCACTTCGGAGCTAAAATACCCATTTAAAGCCTCGATTTAGGCAAAACTAGTTATAAGGACTTAGTTTTTGCGCGAGGTGAGTTTTTAAGTGTTGTTGTATCTCAAAATGAATCCCTAAGACTTATTATAATATATTATATGTTCAAATACTCATTTAGGATCAAAATTAGTTTGCTAGAGTCACTTCGGAGCCAAAAAAACCCGTTTAGAAGCTCGATTTAGGCACAACAAGTTATAAGGACTTAGTTTTTGCACGACGTGAGTTTGTAAGTGTTGTTAGAGCTCAAAATGAGTCGCTATGAATTATATTAATGTATTAGATGTTCAAATACTGATTTGGGATCGCAACAACTTTTCTAGAGTCACTTCGGATCCAAAATACCCATTTTAGAGCTCAATTTAGGCAAAACTAGTTATAAGGACTAAGTTTTTGCAAGAGGTGAGTTTATAAGTGTTGTTGGAGCTCAAAATGAGTCCCTACGAATTATTTTAATGTATTATATGTTCAAATACGGATTGGGGATCAAAAAATTTTGCTAGAGTCACTTCGGAGCCAAAATACCCATTTAAAGGCTCGATTTAGGCAAAACTAGTTATAAGGACTTAGTTTTTGCGCGAGGTGAGTTTTTAAGTGTTGTTGTATCTCAAAATGAGTGCCTAAGACTTATTATAATATATTATATTAAAAAACACATTTAGGACCTAAACAACTTCGCTAGATTCACTTTGGAGCCAAAAACCCATCTAAAGGCTCGATTTAGGGAAAACTAGTTACAAAGACTTAGTTTTTGTGCAAAGTTACCTTATAAGGCTTGTTGGAGCCACAAATTAGTCTCTAAGACTTATTATAATATATTATATGTTCAAATACTCATTTAGTATCAAAATTAGTTTGCTAGAGTCACTTCGGAGCCAACAAAACCCGTTTAAAAGCTGGATTTAGGCAAAACAAGTTATAAGGAGTTAGTTTTTGTGCGACGTGAGTTTTTTAGAGTTGTTGGAGCTCAAAATGAGTTCCTATCAATTATATTAATGTATTATATGTTCAATACTGATTTGGGATCGCAACAACTTTGCTAGAGTCACTTTTGATCCAAAATACCCATTTTAGAGCTCAATTCAGGCAAAACTAGTTACAAGGACTTAGTTTTTGCGCGAGGTGAGTTTATAAGTGTTGTTGGAGCTCAAAATGAGTCCCTACGAATTATTTTAATGTATTATATGTTCAAATACTGATTTAGGATCAAAACAATTTTGCTAGAGTCACTTCGGAGCCAAAATACCCATTTAAAGCCTCGATTTAGGCAAAACTAGTTATAAGGACTTAGTTTTTGCGCGAGGTGAGTTTTTAAGTGTTGTTGTATCTCAAAATGAGTCCCTAAGACTTATTATAATATATTATATTAAAAAACACATTTAGGACCTAAACAACTTCGCTAGATTCACTTGGGAGCCAAAAACCCATCTAAAGGCTCGATTTAGAGAAAACTAGTTACAAAGACTTAGTTTTTGTGCAAAGTTACCTTATAAGGCTTGTGGGAGCTACAAACGAGTCTCTAAGACTTATTATAATATATTATATGTTCAAATACTTATTTAGGATCAAAATTAGTTTGCTAGAGTCACTTCGGAGCCAACAAAACCCGTTTAAAAGCTGGATTTAGGCAAAACAAGTTATAAGGAGTTAGTTTTTGTGCGACGTGAGTTTTTTAGAGTTGTTGGAGCTCAAAATGAGTTCCTATCAATTATATTAATGTATTATATGTTCAAATACTTATTTGGGATCGCAACAACTTTGCTAGAGTCACTTTTGATCCAAAATACCCATTTTAGAGCTCAATTTAGGCAAAACTAGTTACAAGGACTTAGTTTTTGCGCGAGGTGAGTTTATAAGTGTTGTTGGAGCTCAAAATCAGTCCCTACGAATTATTTTAATGTATTATATGTTCAAATACTGATTGGGGATCAAAAAAATTTTGCTAGAGTCACTTCGGAGCCAAAATACCCATTTAAAGGCTCGATTTAGGCAAAACTACTTATAAGGACTTAGTTTTTGCGCGAGGTGAGTTTTTAAGTGTTGTTGTATCTCAAAATGAGTGCCTAAGACTTATTATAATATATTATATTAAAAAACACATTTAGGACCTAAACAACTTCGCTAGATTCGCTTTGGAGCCAAAAACCCATCTAAAGGCTAGATTTAGGGAAAACTACTTACAAAGACTTAGTTTTTGTGCAAAGTTACCTTATAAGGCTTGTTGGAGCCACAAATGAGTCTCTAAGACTTATTATAATATATTATATGTTCAAATACTCATTTAGGATCAAAATTAGTTTGCTAGAGTAACTTCGGAGCCAAAAAAACCCGTTTAAAAGCTTGATTTAGGCAAAACAAGTTATAAGGACTTAGTTTTTGCGCGACGTGAGTTTGTAAGTGTTGTTAGAGCTCAAAATGAGTCGCTATGAATTATATTAATGTATTATATGTTCAAATACTGATTTGGTATCGCAACAACTTTGCTAGAGTCACTTCGGATCCAAAATACCCATTTTAGAGCTCAATTTAGACAAAACTAGTTATAAGGACTTAGTTTTTGCAATTTGTAAGTGTTGTTGGAGCTCAAAATGAGTCCGTACGAATTATTTTAATGTATTATATGTTCAGATACTGATTTGGGATCAAAACAATTTTGCTAGAGTCACTTCGGAGCCAAAATACCCATTTAAAGCCTCGATTTAGGCAAAACTAGTTATAAGGACTTATGTTTTTGTGCGACGTGAGTTTTTAAGTGTTGTTGTATCTCAAAATGAGTCCGTAAGACTTATTATAATATATTATATTAAAAAACACCTTTAGGACCTAAACAACTTCGCTAGATTCACTTTGGAGCCAAAAACCCATCTAAAGGCTCGATTTAGGGAAAACTAGTTACAAAGACTTAGTTTTTGTGGAAAGTTACCTTATAAGGCTTGTTGGAGCAACAAATGAGTGTCTAAGACTTATTATAATATATTATATGTTCAAATACTCATTTAGGATCAAAATTAGTTTGCTAGAGTCACTTCGGAGCCAACAAAACCCGTTTAAAAGCTTGATTTAGGCAAAACAAGTTATAAGGAGTTAGTTTTTGTGCGACGTAAGTTTTTTAGAGTTGTTGGAGCTCAAAATGAGTTCCTATCAATTATATTAATGTATTATATGTTCAAATACTTATTTGGGATCGCAACAACTTTGCTAGAGTCACTTTTGATCCAAAATACCCATTTTAGAGCTCAATTCAGGCAAAACTAGTTACAAGGACTTAGTTTTTGCGCGAGGTGAGTTTATAAGTGTTGTTGGAGCTCAAAATGAGTCCCTACGAATTATTTTAATGTATTATATGTTCAAATACTGATTTGGAACAATTTTGCTAGAGTCACTTCGGAGCCAAAATACCCATTTAAAGGCTCGATTTAGGTAAAACTAGTTATAAGGACTTAGTTTTTGCGCGAGGTGAGTTTTTAAGTGTTGTTGTATCTCAAAATGAGTCCCTAAGACTTATTATAATATATTATATTAAAAAACACATTTAGGACCTAAACAACTTCGCTAGATTCACTTGGGAGCCAAAAACCCATCTAAAGGCTCGATTTAGGGAAAACTAGTTACAAAGACTTAGTTTTTGTGCGAAGTTACCTTATAAGGCTTGTGGGAGCTACAAACGAGTCTCTAAGACTTAGTATAATATATTATATGCTCAAATACTCATTTAGGATCAAAATTAGTTTGCTAGAGTCACTTCGGAGCCAAAAAAACCCGTTTAAAAGATTGATTTAGGCAAAACAAGTTATAAGGACTTAGTTTTTGCGCGACGTGAGTTTGTATGTGTTGTTAGAGCTCAAAATGAGTCGCTATGAATTATATTAATGTATTATATGTTCAAATACTGATTTGGGATCGCAACAATTTGCTAGAGTCACTTCGGATCCAAAATACCCATTTTAGAGCTCAATTTAGGCAAAACTAGTTATAAGGACTTAGTTTTTGCAATTTGTAAGTGTTGTTGGAGCTCAAAATGAGTCCGTACGAATTATTTTAATGTAATATATGTTCAGATACTGATTTGGGATCAAAACAATTTTGCTAGAGTCACTTCGGAGCCAAAATACCCATTTAAAGCCTCGATTTAGGCAAAACTAGTTATAAGGACTTATGTTTTTGTGCGACGTGAGTTTTTAAGTGTTGTTGTATCTCAAAATGAGTCCGTAAGACTTATTATAATATATTATATTAAAAAACACCTTTAGGACCTAAACAACTTCGCTAGATTCACTTTGGAGCCAAAAACCCATCTAAAGGCTCGATTTAGGGAAAACTAGTTACAAAGACTTAGTTTTTGTGGAAAGTTACCTTATAAGGCTTGTTGGAGCAACAAATGAGTGTCTAAGACTTATTATAATATATTATATGTTCAAATACTCATTTAGGATCAAAATTAGTTTGCTAGAGTCACTTCGGAGCCAACAAAACCCGTTTAAAAGCTTGATTTAGGCAAAACAAGTTATAAGGAGTTAGTTTTTGTGCGACGTAAGTTTTTTAGAGTTGTTGGAGCTCAAAATGAGTTCCTATCAATTATATTAATGTATTATATGTTCAAATACTTATTTGGGATCGCAACAACTTTGCTAGAGTCACTTTTGATCCAAAATACCCATTTTAGAGCTCAATTCAGGCAAAACTAGTTACAAGGACTTAGTTTTTGCGCGAGGTGAGTTTATAAGTGTTGTTGGAGCTCAAAATGAGTCCCTACGAATTATTTTAATGTATTATATGTTCAAATACTGATTTGGGATCAAAACAATTTTGCTAGAGTCACTTCGGAGCCAAAATACCCATTTAAAGGCTCGATTTAGGTAAAACTAGTTATAAGGACTTAGTTTTTGCGCGAGGTGAGTTTTTAAGTGTTGTTGTATCTCAAAATGAGTCCCTAAGACTTATTATAATATATTATATTAAAAAACACATTTAGGACCTAAACAACTTCGCTAGATTCACTTGGGAGCCAAAAACCCATCTAAAGGCTCGATTTAGGGAAAACTAGTTACAAAGACTTAGTTTTTGTGCGAAGTTACCTTATAAGGCTTGTGGGAGCTACAAACGAGTCTCTAAGACTTAGTATAATATATTATATGCTCAAATACTCATTTAGGATCAAAATTAGTTTGCTAGAGTCACTTCGGAGCCAAAAAAACCCGTTTAAAAGATTGATTTAGGCAAAACAAGTTATAAGGACTTAGTTTTTGCGCGACGTGAGTTTGTATGTGTTGTTAGAGCTCAAAATGAGTCGCTATGAATTATATTAATGTATTATATGTTCAAATACTGATTTGGGATCGCAACAATTTGCTAGAGTCACTTCGGATCCAAAATACCCATTTTAGAGCTCAATTTAGGCAAAACTAGTTATAAGGACTTAGTTTTTGCAATTTGTAAGTGTTGTTGGAGCTCAAAATGAGTCCGTACGAATTATTTTAATGTAATATATGTTCAGATACTGATTTGGGATCAAAACAATTTTGCTAGAGTCACTTCGGAGCCAAAATACCCATTTAAAGCCTCGATTTAGGCAAAACTAGTTATAAGGACTTAGTTTTTGCGCGAGGTGAGTTTTTAAGTGTTGTTGTATCTCAAAATGAGTCCGTAAGACTTATTATAATATATTATATTAAAAAACACCTTTAGGACCTAAACAACTTCGCTAGATTCACTTTGGAGCCAAAAACCCATCTAAAGGCTCGATTTAGGGAAAACTAGTTACAAAGACTTAGTTTTTGTGCAAAGTTACCTTATAAGGCTTGTTGGAGCCACAAATGAGTCTCTAAGACTTTTTATAATATATTAGATGTTCAAATACTCATTTAGGATCAAAATTAGTTTGCTAGAGTCGCTTCGGAGCCAACAAAACCCGTTTAAAAGCTGGATTTAGGCAAAACAAGTTATAAGGAGTTAGTTTTTGTGCGACGTGAGTTTTTTAGAGTTGTTGGAGCTCAAAATGAGTTCCTATCAATTATATTAATGTATTATATGTTCAAATACTGATTTGGGATCGCAACAACTTTGCTAGAGTCACTTTTGATCGAAAATACCCATTTTAGAGCTCAATTCAGGCAAAACTAGTTACAAGGATTTAGTTTTTGCGCGAGGTGAGTTTATAAGTGTTGTTGGAGCTCAAAATGAGTCCCTACGACTTATTTTAATGTATAATATGTTCAAATACTGATTTGGGATCAAAACAATTTTGCTAGAGTCACTTCGGAGCCAAAATACCCATTTAAAGGCTCGATTTAAGCAAAACTAGTTATAAGGACTTAGTTTTTGCGCGAGGTGAGTTTTTAAGTGTTGTTGTATCTCAAAATGAGTCCCTAAGACATATTATAATATATTATATTAAAAAACACATTTAGGACCTAAAAACTTCGCTAGATTCACTTGGGAGCCAAAAACTCATCTAAAGGCTCGATTTAGGGAAAACTAGTTACAAAGACTTAGTTTTTGTGCGAAGTTACCTTATAAGGCTTGTGGGAGCTACAAACGAGTCTCTAAGACTTCTTATAATATATTATATGTTCAAATACTCATTTAGGATCAAAATTAGTTTGCTAGAGTCACTTCGGAGCCAAAAAAACCCGTTTAAAAGCTTGATTTAGGCAAAACAAGTTATAAGGACTTAGTTTTTGCGCGACGTGAGTTTGTAAGTGTTGTTAGAGCTCAAAATGAGTCGCTATGAATTATATTAATGTATTATATGTTCAAATACTGATTTGGGATCGCAACAACTTTGCTAGAGTCACTTCGGATCCAAAATACCCATTTTAGAGCTCAATTTAGGCAAACTAGTTATAAGGACTTAGTTTTTGCAATTTGTAAGTGTTGTTGGAGCTCAAAATGAGTCCGTGCGAATTATTTTAATGTATTATATGTTCAGATACTGATTTGGGATCAAAACAATTTTGCTAGAGTCACTTCGGAGCCAAAATACCCATTTAAAGCCTCGATTTAGGCAAAACTAGTTATAAGGACTTAGTTTTTGCGCGAGGTGAGTTTTTAAGTGTTGTTGTATCTCAAAATGAGTGCCTAAGACTTATTATAATATATTATATTAAAAAACACGTTTAGGACCTAAACAACTTCGCTAGATTCACTTTGGAGCCAAAAACCCATCTAAAGGCTCGATTTAGGGAAAACTAGTTACAAACACTTCGTTTTTGTGCAAAGTTACCTTATAAGGATTACCTTATAAGGCTTGTTGGAGCCACAAATGAGTCTCTAAGACTTATTATAATATATTATAAGTTCAAATACTCATTTAGGATCAAAATTAGTTTGCTAGAGTCACTTCGGAGCCAAAAAAACCCGTTTAAAAGCTCGATTTAGGCACAACAAGTTATAAGGACTTAGTTTTTGCACGACGTGAGTTTGTAAGTGTTGTTAGAGCTCAAAATGAGTCGCTATGAATTATATTAATGTATTAGATGTTCAAATACTGATTTGGGATCGCAACAACTTTTCTAGAGTCACTTCGGATCCAAAATACCCATTTTAGAGCTCAATTTAGGCAAAACTAGTTATAAGGACTAAGTTTTTTCGAGAGGTGAGTTTATAAGTGTTGTTGGAGCTCAAAATGAGTCCCTACGAATTATTTTAATGTATTATATGTTCAAATACTGATTGGGGATCAAAAAAATTTTGCTAGAGTCACTTCGGAGCCAAAATACCCATTTAAAGCCTCGATTTAGGCAAAACTAGTTATAAGGACTTAGTTTTTGCGCGAGGTGAGTTTTTAAGTGTTGTTGTATCTCAAAATGAGTCCGTAAGACTTATTATAATATATTATATTAAAAAACACCTTTAGGACCTAAACAACTTCGCTAGATTCACTTTGGAGCCAAAAACCCATCTAAAGGCTCGATTTAGGGAAAACTAGTTACAAAGACTTCGTTTTTGTGCAAAGTTACCTTATAAGGCTTGTTGGAGCCACAAATGAGTCTCTAAGACTTATTATAATATATTATATGTTCAAATACTCATTTAGGATCAAAATTAGTTTGGTAAAGTCACTTCGGAGCCAACAAAACCCGTTTAAAAGCTGGATTTAGGCTAAACAAGTTATAAGGAGTTAGTTTTTGTGCGACGTGAGTTTTTGAGAGTTGTTGGAGCACAAAATGAGTTCCTATCAATTATATTAATGTATTATATGTTCAAATACTTATTTGGGATCGCAACAACTTTGCTAGAGTCACTTTTGATCCAAAATACCCATTTTAGAGCTCAATTTAGGCAAAACTAGTTACAAGGACTTAGTTTTTGCGCGAGGTGAGTTTATAAGTGTTGTTGGAGCTCAAAATCAGTCCCTACGAATTATTTATTGTATTATATGTTCAAATACTGATTGGGGATCAAAAAAAATTTGCTAGAGTCACTTCGGAGCCAAAATACCCATTTAAAGGCTCGATTAGGCAAAACTACTTATAAGGACTTAGTTTTTGCGCGAGGTGAGTTTTTAAGTGTTGTTGTATCTCAAAATGAGTGCCTAAGACTTATTATAATATATTATATTAAAAAACACATTTAGGACCTAAACAACTTCGCTAGATTCGCTTTGGAGCCAAAAACCCATCTAAAGGCTAGATTTAGGGAAAACTACTTACAAAGACTTAGTTTTTGTGCAAAGTTACCTTATAAGGCTTGTTGGAGCACAAATGAGTCTCTAAGACTTATTATAATATATTATATGTTCAAATACTCATTTAGGATCAAAATTAGTTTGCTAGAGTCACTTCGGAGCCAAAAAAACCCGTTTAAAAGCTTGATTTAGGCAAAACAAGTTATAAGGACTTAGTTTTTGCGCGACGTGAGTTTGTAAGTGTTGTTAGAGCTCAAAATGAGTCGCTATGAATTATATTAATGTATTATATGTTCAAATACTGATTTGGTATCGCAACAAACTTTGCTAGAGTCACTTCGGATCCAAAATACCCATTTTAGAGCTCAATTTAGACAAAACTAGTTATAAGGACTTAGTTTTTGCAATTTGTAAGTGTTGTTGGAGCTCAAAATGAGTCCGTACGAATTATTTTAATGTATTATATGTTCAGATACTGATTTGGGATCAAACAATTTTGCTAGAGTCACTTCGGAGCCAAAATACCCATATAAAGCCTCGATTTAGGCAAAACTAGTTATAAGGACTTATGTTTTTGTGCGACGTGAGTTTTTAAGTGTTGTTGTATCTCAAAATGAGTCCGTAAGACTTATTATAATATATTATATTAAAAAACACCTTTAGGACCTAAACAACTTCGCTAGATTCACTTTGGAGCCAAAAACCCATCTAAAGGCTCGATTTAGGGAAAACTAGTTACAAAGACTTAGTTTTTGTGCAAAGTTACCTTATAAGGCTTGTTGGAGCCACAAATGAGTCTCTAAGACTTTTTATAATATATTATATGTTCAAATACTCATTTAGGATCAAAATTAGTTTGCTAGAGTCGCTTCGGAGCCAACAAAACCCGTTTAAAAGCTGGATTAGGCAAAACAAGTTATAAGGAGTTAGTTTTTGTGCGACGTGAGTTTTTTAGAGTAGTTGGAGCTCAAAATGAGTTCCTATCAATTATATTAATGTATTATATGTTTCAAATACTGATTTGGGATCGCAACAACTTTGCTAGAGTCACTTTTGATCGAAAATACCCATTTTAGAGCTCAATTCAGGCAAAACTAGTTACAAGGATTTAGTTTTTGCGCGAGGTGAGTTTATAAGTGTTGTTGGAGCTCAAAATGAGTCCCTACGAATTATTTTAATGTATAATATGTTCAAAATACTGATTTGGGATCAAAACAATTTTGCTAGAGTCACTTTGGAGCCAAAATACCATTTAAAGGCTCGATTTAGGCAAAACTAGTTATAAGGACTTAGTTTTTGCGCAGAGGTGAGTTTTTAAGTATTGTTGTATCTCAAATGAGTCCCTAAGACATATTATAATATATTATATTAAAAACACATTTAGGACCTAAATAACTTCGCTAGATTCACTTGGGAGCCAAAAACCCATCTAAAGGCTCGATTTCGGGAAAATAGTTACAAAGACTTAGTTTTTGTGCGAAGTTACCTTATAAGGCTTTGTGGGAGCTACAAACGAGTCTCTAAGACTTATTATAATATATTATATGTTCAAATACTCATTTAGGATCAAAATTAGTTTGCTAGAGTCACTTCGGAGCCAAAAAAACCCGTTTAAAAGCTTGATTTAGGCAAAACAAGTTATAAGGACTTAGTTTTTGCGCGACGTGAGTTTGTAAGTGTTGTTAGAGCTCAAAATGAGTCGCTATGAATTATATTAATGTATTATATGTTCAAATACTGATTTGGGATCGCAACAACTTTGCTAGAGTCACTTCGGATCCAAAATACCCATTTTAGAGCTCAATTTAGGCAAAACTAGTTATAAGGACTTAGTTTTTGCAATTTGTAAGTGTTGTTGGAGCTCAAAATGAGTCCGTACGAATTATTTTAATGTATTATATGTTCAGATACTGATTTGGGATCAAAACAATTTTGCTAGAGTCACTTCGGAGCCAAAATACCCATTTAAAGCCTCGATTTAGGCAAAACTAGTTATAAGGACTTAGTTTTTGCGCGAGGTGAGTTTTTAAGTGTTGTTGTATCTCAAAATGAGTGCCTAAGACTTATTATAATATATTATATTAAAAAACACGTTTAGGACCTAAACAACTTCGCTAGATTCACTTTGGAGCCAAAAACCCATCTAAAGGCTCGATTTAGGGAAAACTAGTTACAAACACTTCGTTTTTGTGCAAAGTTACCTTATAAGGCTTGTTGGAGCTACAAATGAGTCTCTAAGACTTATTATAATATATTATACGTTCAAATACTCATTTAGGATCAAAATTAGTTTGCTAGAGTCACTTCCAAGCCAACAAAACCTGTTTAAAAGCTGGATTTAGGCAAAACAAGTTATAAGGAGTTAGTTTTTGTGCGACGTGAGTTTTTTAGAGTTGTTGGAGCACAAAATGAGTTCCTATCAATTATATTAATGTATTATATGTTCAAATACTGATTTGGGATCGCAACAACTTTGCTAGAGTCAGTTTTGATCCAAATACCCATTTTAGAGCTCAATTTAGGCAAAACTAATTACAAGGACTTAGTTTTTTGCGCGAGGTGAGTTTATAAGTGTTGTTGGAGCTCAAAATGAGTCCATACGAATTATTTTAATGTATATATATATGTTCAAATACTGATTTGGGATCAAAACAATTTTGTTAGAGTCACTTCGGAGCCAAAATACCCATTTAAAGCCTCGATTTAGGCAAAACTAGTTATAAGGACTTAGTTTTTGCGCGAGGTGAGTTTTTAAGTGTTGTTGTATCTCAAAATGAGTCCTAAGACTTATTATAATATATTATATGTTCAAATACTCATTTAGGATCAAAATTAGTTTGCTAGAGTCACTTCGGAGCCAAAAAAACCCGTTTAAAAGCTCGATTTAGGCACAACAAGTTATAAGGACTTAGTTTTTGCACGACGTGAGTTTGTAAGTGTTGTTAGAGCTCAAAATGAGTCGCTATGAATTATATTAATGTATTAGATGTTCAAATACTGATTTAGGATCGCAACAACTTTTCTAGAGTCACTTCGGATCCAAAATACCCATTTTAGAGCTCAATTTAGGCAAACTAGTTATAAGGACTAAGTTTTTGCGAGAGGTGAGTTTATAAGTGTTGTTGGAGCTCAAAATGAGTCCCTACGAATTATTTTAATGTATTATATGTTCAAATACCTGATTTGGGATCCAAACAATTTTGCTAGAGTCACTTCGGAGCCAAAATACCCATTTAAAGGCTCGATTAGGCAAAACTAGTTATAAGGACTTAGTTTTTGCGCGAGGTGAGTTTTTAAGTGTTGTTGTATCTCAAAATGAGTGCCTAAGACTTATTATAATATATTATATTAAAAAAACACATTTAGGACCTAAACAACTTCGCTAGATTCACTTTGGAGCCAAAAACCATCTGGAGGCTCGATTTAGGGGAAAACTAGTTACAAAGACTTAGTTTTTGTGCAAAGTTACCTTATAAGGCTTGTTGGAGCCACAAATGAGTCTCTAAGACTTATTATAATATATTATATGTTAAAATACACATTTAGGATCAAAATTAGTTTGCTAGAGTCACTTCGGAGCCAACAAAACCCGTTTAAAAGCTGGATTTAGGCTAAACAAGTGATAAGGAGTTAGTTTTTGTTCGACGTGAGTTTTTTAGAGTTGTTGGAGCTCAAAATGAGTTCCTATCAATTATATTAATGTATTATATGTTCAAATACTGATTTGGGATCGCAACAACTTTGCTAGAGTCACTTTTGATCCAAAATACCCATTTTAGAGCTAAATTCAGGCAAAACTAGTTACAAGGACTTAGTTTTTGCGCGAGGTGAGTTTATAAGTGTTGTTGGAGCTCAAAATGAGTCCCTACGAATTATTTTAATGTATTATATGTTCAAATACTGATTTGGGGATCAAAACAATTTTGCTAGAGTCACTTCGGAGCCCAAAATACCCATTTAAAGGCTCGATTTAGGCAAAACTAGTTATAAGGACTTAGTTTTTGCGCGAGCTTGGTTTTTAAGTGTTGTTGTATCTCAAAATGAGTCCCTCAGACTTATTATAATATATTATATTAAAAAAACACATTTAGGACCTAAACAACTTCGCTAGATTCACTTGGGAGCCAAAAACCCATCTAAAGGCTCGATTTAGGGAAAACTAGTTACAAAGACTTAGTTTTTGTGCGAACTTACCATATTAGGCTTGTGGGAACTACAAACGAGTCTCTAAGACTTATTATATTATATTATATGTTCAAATACTCATTTAGGATCAAAATTAGTTTGCTAGAGTCACTTCGGAGCCAAAAAAACCGTTTTATAAAGCTTGATTTAGGCAAAACAAGTTATAAGGACTTAGTTTTTGCGCGACGTGAGTTTGTAAGTGTTGTTAGAGCTCAAATGAGTCGCTATGAATTATATTAATGTATTATATGTTCAAATACTGATTTGGTATCGCAACAACTTTGCTAGAGTCACTTCGGATCCAAAATACCCATTTTAGAGCTCAATTTAGACAAAACTAGTTATAAGGACTTAGTTTTTGCAATTTGTAAGTGTTGTTGGAGCTCAAAATGAGTCCGTACGAATTATTTTAATGTATTATATGTTCAGATACTGATTTGGGATCAAAACAATTTTGCTAGAGTCACTTCGGAGCCAAAATACCCATATAAAGCCTCGATTTAGGCAAAACTAGTTATAAGGACTTATGTTTTTGTGCGACGTGAGTTTTTAAGTGTTGTTGTATCTCAAAATGAGTCCGTAAGACTTATTATAATATATTATATTAAAAAACACCTTTAGGACCTAAACAACTTCGCTAGATTCACTTTGGAGCCAAAAACCCATCTAAAGGCTCGATTTAGGGAAAACTAGTTACAAAGACTTAGTTTTTGTGCAAAGTTACCTTATAAGGCTTGTTGGAGCCACAAATGAGTCTCTAAGACTTTTTATAATATATTATATGTTCAAATACTCATTTAGGATCAAAATTAGTTTGCTAGAGTCGCTTCGGAGCCAACAAAACCCGTTTAAAAGCTGGATTTAGGCAAAACAAGTTATAAGGAGTTAGTTTTTGTGCGACGTGAGTTTTTTAGAGTTGTTGGAGCTCAAAATGAGTTCCTATCAATTATATTAATGTATTATATGTTCAAATACTGATTTGGGATCGCAACAACTTTGCTAGAGTCACTTTTGATCGAAAATACCCATTTTAGAGCTCAATTCAGGCAAAACTAGTTACAAGGATTTAGTTTTTGCGCGAGGTGAGTTTATAAGTGTTGTTGGAGCTCAAAATGAGTCCCTACGAATTATTTTAATGTATAATATGTTCAAATACTGATTTGGGATCAAAACAATTTTGCTAGAGTCACTTTGGAGCCAAAATACCCATTTAAAGGCTCGATTTAGGCAAAACTAGTTATAAGGACTTAGTTTTTGCGCGAGGTGAGTTTTTAAGTATTGTTGTATCTCAAAATGAGTCCCTAAGACATATTATAATATATTATATTAAAAAACACATTTAGGACCTAAATAACTTCGCTAGATTCACTTGGGAGCCAAAAACCCATCTAAAGGCTCGATTTAGGGAAAACTAGTTACAAAGACTTAGTTTTTGTGCGAAGTTACCTTATAAGGCTTGTGGGAGCTACAAACGAGTCTCTAAGACTTATTATAATATATTATATGTTCAAATACTCATTTAGGATCAAAATTAGTTTGCTAGAGTCACTTCGGAGCCAAAAAAACCCGTTTAAAAGCTTGATTTAGGCAAAACAAGTTATAAGGACTTAGTTTTTGCGCGACGTGAGTTTGTAAGTGTTGTTAGAGCTCAAAATGAGTCGCTATGAATTATATTAATGTATTATATGTTCAAATACTGATTTGGGATCGCAACAACTTTGCTAGAGTCACTTCGGATCCAAAATACCCATTTTAGAGCTCAATTTAGGCAAAACTAGTTATAAGGACTTAGTTTTTGCAATTTGTAAGTGTTGTTGGAGCTCAAAATGAGTCCGTACGAATTATTTTAATGTATTATATGTTCAGATACTGATTTGGGATCAAAACAATTTTGCTAGAGTCACTTCGGAGCAAAAGTACCCATTTAAAGCCTCGATTTAGGCAAAACTAGTTATAAGGACTTAGTTTTTGCGCGAGGTGAGTTTTTAAGTGTTGTTGTATCTCAAAATGAGTGCCTAAGACTTATTATAATATATTATATTAAAAAACACGTTTAGGACCTAAACAACTTCGCTAGATTCACTTTGGAGCCAAAAACCCATCTAAAGGCTCGATTTAGGGAAAACTAGTTACAAACACTTCGTTTTTGTGCAAAGTTACCTTATAAGGCTTGTTGGAGCTACAAATGAGTCTCTAAGACTTATTATAATATATTATACGTTCAAATACTCATTTAGGATCAAAATTAGTTTGCTAGAGTCACTTCCAAGCCAACAAAACCTGTTTAAAAGCTGGATTTAGGCAAAACAAGTTATAAGGAGTTAGTTTTTGTGCGACGTGAGTTTTTTAGAGTTGTTGGAGCACAAAATGAGTTCCTATCAATTATATTAATGTATTATATGTTCAAATACTGATTTGGGATCGCAACAACTTTGCTAGAGTCAGTTTTGATCCAAAATACCCATTTTAGAGCTCAATTTAGGCAAAACTAATTACAAGGACTTAGTTTTTGCGCGAGGTGAGTTTATAAGTGTTGTTGGAGCTCAAAATGAGTCCATACGAATTATTTTAATGTATTATATATATGTTCAAATACTGATTTGGGATCAAAACAATTTTGCTAGAGTCACTTCGGAGCCAAAATACCCATTTAAAGCCTCGATTTAGGCAAAACTAGTTATAAGGACTTAGTTTTTGCGCGAGGTGAGTTTTTAAGTGTTGTTGTATCTCAAAATGAGTCCCTAAGACTTATTATAATATATTATATGTTCAAATACTCATTTAGGATCAAAATTAGTTTGCTAGAGTCACTTCGGAGCCAAAAAAACCCGTTTAAAAGCTCGATCTAGGCACAACAAGTTATAAGGACTTAGTTTTTGCACGACGTGAGTTTGTAAGTGTTGTTAGAGCTCAAAATGAGTCGCTATGAATTATATTAATGTATTAGATGTTCAAATACTGATTTAGGATCGCAACAACTTTTCTAGAGTCACTTCGGATCCAAAATACCCATTTTAGAGCTCAATTTAGGCAAAACTAGTTATAAGGACTAAGTTTTTGCGAGAGGTGAGTTTATAAGTGTTGTTGGAGCTCAAAATGAGTCCCTAGGAATTATTTTAATGTATTATATGTTCAAATACTGATTTGGGATCAAAACAATTTTGCTAGAGTCACTTCGGAGCCAAAATACCCATTTAAAGGCTCGATTTAGGCAAAACTAGTTATAAGGACTTAGTTTTTGCGCGAGGTGAGTTTTTAAGTGTTGTTGTATCTCAAAATGAGTGCCTAAGACTTATTATAATATATTATATTAAAAAACACATTTAGGACCTAAACAACTTCGCTAGATTCACTTTGGAGCCAAAAACCCATCTAGAGGCTCGATTTAGGGAAAACTAGTTACAAAGACTTAGTTTTTGTGCAAAGTTACCTTATAAGGCTTGTTGGAGCCACAAATGAGTCTCTAAGACTTATTATAATATATTATATGTTAAAATACACATTTAGGATCAAAATTAGTTTGCTAGAGTCACTTCGGGGCCAACAAAACCCGTTTAAAAGCTGGATTTAGGCTAAACAAGTGATAAGGAGTTAGTTTTTGTTCGACGTGAGTTTTTTAGAGTTGTTGGAGCTCAAAATGAGTTCCTATCAATTATATTAATGTATTATATGTTCAAATACTGATTTGGGATCGCAACAACTTTGCTAGAGTCACTTTTGATCCAAAATACCCATTTTAGAGCTAAATTCAGGCAAAACTAGTTACAAGGACTTAGTTTTTGCGCGAGGTGAGTTTATAAGTGTTGTTGGAGCTCAAAATGAGTCCCTACGAATTATTTTAATGTATTATATGTTCAAATACTGATTTGGGATCAAAACAATTTTGCTAGAGTCACTTCGGAGCCAAAATACCCATTTAAAGGCTCGATTTAGGCAAAACTAGTTATAAGGACTTAGTTTTTGCGCGAGCTGAGTTTTTAAGTGTTGTTGTATCTCAAAATGAGTCCCTCAGACTTATTATAATATATTATATTAAAAAACACATTTAGGACCTAAACAACTTCGCTAGATTCACTTGGGAGCCAAAAACCCATCTAAAGGCTCGATTTAGGGAAAACTAGTTACAAAGACTTAGTTTTTGTGCGAACTTACCATATTAGGCTTGTGGGAACTACAAACGAGTCTCTAAGACTTATTATATTATATTATATGTTCAAATACTCATTTAGGATCAAAATTAGTTTGCTAGAGTCACTTCGGAGACAAAAAAAACCCGTTTAGAAGCTTGATTTAGGCAAAACAAGTTATAAGGACTTAGTTTTTACGCGACGTGAGTTTGTAAGTGTTGTTAGAGCTCAAAATGAGTCGCTATGAATTATATTAATGTATTATATGTTCAAATACTGATTTGGGATCGCAATAACTTTGCTAGAGTCACTTCGGATCCCAAATACCCATTTTAGAGCTCAATTTAGGCAAAACTAGTTATAAGGACTTAGTTTTTGCAATTTATAAGTGTTGTTGGATCTCAAAATGAGTCCGTACGAATTATTTTAATGTATTACATGTTCAGATACTGATTTGGGATCAAAACAATTTTGCTAGAGTCACTTCGGAGCCAAATAACCCATTTAAAGCCTCGATTAGGCAAAACTAGTTATAAGGACTTAGTTTTTGCGCGAGGTGAGTTTTTAAGTGTTGTTGTATCTCAAATGAGTCCGTAAGACTTTTTATAATATATTATATTAAAAAAACACATTTAGGACCTAAACAACTTCGCTAGATTCACTTTGGAGCCAAAAAACCCATCTAAAGGCTCGATTTAGGGAAAACTAGTTACAAAGACTTAGTTTTGTGCGAAGTTACCTTATAAGGCTTGTTGGAGCTACAAATGAGTCTCTAAGACTTATTATAATATATTATATGTTCAAATACTCATTTAGGATCAAAATTAGTTTGCTAGAGTCACTTCCAAGCCAACAAAACCTGTTTAAAGCTGGATTTAGGCAAAACAAGTTATAAGGAGTTAGTTTTGGTGCGACGTGAGTTTTTTAGAGTTGTTGGAGCACAAAATGAGTTCCTATCAATTATATTAATGTATTATATGTTCAAATACTGATTTGGATCGCAAACAACTTTGCTAGAGTCAGTTTTGATCCAAAATACCCATTTTAGAGCTCAATTTAGGCAAAACTAATTACAAGGACTTAGTTTTTGCGCGAGGGTGAGTTTATAAGTGTTGTTGGAGCTCAAATGAGTCCATACGAATTATTTTAATGTATTATATATATGTTCAATACTGATTTGGGATCAAAACAATTTTGCTAGAGTCACTTCGGAGCCAAAATACCCATTTAAAGCCTCGATTTAGGCAAAACTAGTTATAAGGACTTAGTTTTTGCGCGAGGTGAGTTTTTAAGTGTTGTTGTATCTAAAAATGAGTGCCTAAGACTTATTATAATATATTATATTAAAAAACACATTTAGGACCTAAACAACTTCGCTAGATTCACTTTGGAGCCAAAAACTCATCTGGAGGCTCGATTTAGGGAAAACTAGTTACAAAGACTTAGTTTTTGTGCAAAGTTACCTTATAAGGCTTGTTGGAGCCACAAATGAGTCTCTAAGACTTATCATAATATATTATATGTTAAAATACACATTTAGGATCAAAATTAGTTTGCTAGAGTCACTTCGGAGCCAACAAAACCCGTTTAAAAGCTCGATTTAGGCACAACAAGTTATAAGGACTTAGTTTTTGCACGACGTGAGTTTGTAAGTGTTGTTAGAGCTCAAAATGAGTCGCTATGAATTATATTAATGTATTAGATGTTCAAATACTGATTTGGGATCGCAACAACTTTTCTAGAGTCACTTCGGATCCAAAATACCCATTTTAGAGCTCAATTTAGGCAAAACTAGTTATAAGGACTAAGTTTTTGCGAGATGTGAGTTTATAAGTGTTGTTGGAGCTCAAATTGAGTCCCTACGAATTATTTTAATGTATTATATGTTCAAATACTGATTGGGGATCAAAAAAATTTTGCTAGAGTCACTTCGGAGCCAAAATACCCATTTAAAGCCTCGATTTAGGCAAAACTAGTTATAAGGACTTAGTTTTTGCGCGAGGTGAGTTTTTAAGTGTTGTTGTATCTCAAAATGAGTCCCTAAGACTTATTATAATATATTATATGTTCAAATACTCATTTAGGATCAAAATTAGTTTGCTAGAGTCACTTCGGAGCCAAAAAAACCCGTTTAAAAGCTCGATTTAGGCACAACAAGTTATAAGGACTTAGTTTTTGCACGACGTGAGTTTGTAAGTGTTGTTAGAGCTCAAAATGAGTCGCTATGAATTATATTAATGTATTAGATGTTCAAATACTGATTTGGGATCGCAACAACTTTTCTAGAGTCACTTCGGATCCAAAATACCCATTTTAGAGCTCAATTTAGGCAAAACTAGTTATAAGGACTAAGTTTTTGCGAGAGGTGAGTTTATAAGTGTTGTTGGAGCTCAAATTGAGTCCCTACGAATTATTTTAATGTATTATATGTTCAAATACTGATTGGGGATCAAAAAAATTTTGCTAGAGTCACTTCGGAGCCAAAATACCCATTTAAAGGCTCGATTTAGGCAAAACTAGTTATAAGGACTTAGTTTTTGCGCGAGGTGAGTTTTTAAGTGTTGTTGTATCTAAAAATGAGTGCCTAAGCCTTATTATAATATATTATATTAAAAAACACATTTAGGACCTAAACAACTTCGCTAGATTCACTTTGGAGCCAAAAACCCATCTGAAGGCTCGATTTAGGGAAAACTAGTTACAAAGACTTAGTTTTTGTGCAAGGTTACCTTATAAGGCTTGTTGGAGCCACAAATGAGTCTCTAAGACTTATTATAATATATTATATGTTAAAATACACATTTAGGATCAAAATTAGTTTGCTAGAGTCACTTCGGAGCCAACAAACCCGTTTAAAAGCTCGACTTTAGGCACAACAAGTTATAAGCGACTTAGTTTTTGCACGACGTGAGTTTGTAAGTGTTGTGTTAGAGCTCAAAATGAGTCGCTATGATTATATTAATGTATTAGATGTTCAAATACTGATTTGGGATCGCAACAACTTTTCTAGAGTCACTTCGGATCCAAAATACCCATTTTAGAGCTCAATTTAGGCAAAAACTAGTTATAAGGACTAAGTTTTATGCGAGAGGTGAGTTTATAAGTGTTGTTGGAGCTCAAATTGAGTCCCTACGAATTATTTTAATGTATTATATGTTCAAATACTGATTGGGGATCAAAAAAAATTTTGCTAGAGTCACTTCGGAGCCAAAATACCCATTTAAAGCCTCGTTTTAGGCAAAACTAGTTATAAGGACTTAGTTTTTGCGCGAGGTGAGTTTTTAAGTGTTGTTGTATCTCAAAATGAGTCCCTAAGACTTATTATAATATATTATATGTTCAAATACTCATTTAGGATCAAAATTAGTTTGCTAGAGTCACTTCGGAGCCAAAAAAACCCGTTTAAAAGCTCGATTTAGGCACAACAAGTTATAAGGACTTAGTTTTTGCACGACGTGAGTTTGTAAGTGTTGTTAGAGTTCAAAATGAGTCGCTATGAATTATATTAATGTATTAGATGTTCAAATACTGATTTGGGATCGCAACAACTTTTCTAGAGTCACTTCGGATCCAAAATACCCATTTTAGAGCTCAATTTAGGCAGAACTAGTTATAAGGACTAAGTTTTTGCGAGAGGTGAGTTTATAAGTGTTGTTGGAGCTCAAAATGAGTCCCTACGAATTATTTTAATGTATTATATGTTCAAATAATGATTGGGGATCAAAAAAATTTTGCTAGAGTCACTTCGGAGCCAAAATACCCATTTAAAGGCTCGATTTGGCAAAACTAGTTATAAGGACTTAGTTTTTGCGCGAGGTGAGTTTTTAAGTGTTGTTGTATCTCAAAATGAGTCCCTAAGACTTATTATAATATATTATATTAAAAAACACATTTAGGACCTAAACTTATTCGCTAGATTCACTTTGGAGCCAAAAACCCATCTAAAGGCTCGATTTAGGGAAAACTAGTTACAAAGACTTAGTTTTTGTGCGAAGTTACCTTATAAGGCTTGTTGGAGCTACAAATGAGTCTCTAAGACTTATTATAATATATTATATGTTCAAATACTCATTTAGGATCAAAATTAGTTTGCTAGTGTCACTTCGGAGCCAACAAAACCCGTTTAAAAGCTGGATTTAGGCAAAACAAGTTATAAGGAGTTAGTTTTTGTGTGACGTGAGTTTTTTAGAGTTGTTGGAGCTCAAAATGAGTTCCTATCAATTATATTAATGTATTATATGTTCAAATACTGATTTGGGATCGCAACGACTTTGCTAGAGTCACTTTTGATCCAAAATACCCATTTTAGAGCTCAATTTAGGCAAAACTAGTTACAAGGACTTAGTTTTTGCGCGAGGTGAGTTTATAAGTGTTGTTGGAGCTCAAAATGAGTCCCTACGAATTATTTTAATGTATTATATGTTCAAATACTGATTTGGGATCAAAACAATTTTGCTAGAGTCACTTCGGAGCCAAAATACCCATTTAAAGGCTCGATTTAGGCAAAACTAGTTATAAGGACTTAGTTTTTGCGCGAGGTGAGTTTTTAAGTGTTGTTGTATCTCAAAATGAGTCCCTAAGACTTATTATAATATATTATATGTTCAAATACTCATTTAGAATCAAAATTAGTTTGCTAGAGTCACTTCGGAGCCAAAAAAACCCGTTTAAAAGCTCGATTTAGGCACAACAAGTTATAAGGACTTAGTTTTTGCACGACGTGAGTTTGTAAGTGTTGTTAGAGTTCAAAATGAGTCGCTATGAATTATATTAATGTATTAGATGTTCAAATACTGATTTGGGATCGCAACAACTTTTCTAGAGTCACTTCGGATCCAAAATACCCATTTTAGAGCTTAATTTAGGCAGAACTAGTTATAAGGACTAAGTTTTTGCGAGAGGTGAGTTTATAAGTGTTGTTGGAGCTCAAAATGAGTCCCTACGAATTATTTTAATGTATTATATGTTCAAATAATGATTGGGGATCAAAAAAATTTTGCTAGAGTCACTTCGGAGCCAAAATACCCATTTAAAGGCTCGATTTAGGCAAAACTAGTTATAAGGACTTAGTTTTTGCGCGAGGTGAGTTTTTAAGTGTTGTTGTATCTCAAAATGAGTCCCTAAGACTTATTATAATATATTATATTAAAAAACACATTTAGGACCTAAACAACTTCGCTAGATTCACTTTGGAGCCAAAAACCCATCTAAAGGCTTGATTTAGGGAAAACTAGTTGCAAAGACTTAGTTTTTATGCGAAGTTACTTTATAAGGCTTGTTGGAGCTACAAATGAGTCTCTAAGACTTATTATAATATATTATATGTTCAAATACTCATTTACGATCAAAATTAGTTTGCTAGTGTCACTTCGGAGCCAACAAAACCCGTTTAAAAGCTGGATTTAGGCAAAACAAGTTATAAGGAGTTAGTTTTTGTGTGACGTGAGTTTTTTAGAGTTGTTGGAGCTCAAAATGAGTTCCTATCAATTATATTAATGTATTATATGTTCAAATACTGATTTGGGATCGCAACGACTTTGCTAGAGTCACTTTTGATCCAAAATACCCATTTTAGAGCTCAATTTAGGCAAAACTAGTTACAAGGACTTAGTTTTTGCGCGAGGTGAGTTTATAAGTGTTGTTGGAGCTCAAAATGAGTCCCTACGAATTATTTTAATGTATTATATGTTCAAATACTGATTTGGGATCAAAACAATTTTGCTAGAGTCACTTCGGAGCCAAAATACCCATTTAAAGGCTCGATTTAGGCAAAACTAGTTATAAGGACTTAGTTTTTGCGCGAGGTGAGTTTTTAAGTGTTGTTGTATCTCAAAATGAGTCCCTAAGACTTATTATCATATATTATATTAAAAAACACATTTAGGACCTAAACAACTTCGCTAGATTCACTTGGGAGCCAAAAACAGATCTAAAGGCTCGATTTAGGGAAAACTAGTTACAAAGACTTAGTTTTTGTGCGAAGTTACCTTATAAGGCTTGTGGGAGCTACAAACGAGTCTCTAAGACTTATTATAATATATTATATGTTCAAATACTCATTTAGGATCAAAATTAGTTTGCTAGAGTCACTTCGGAGCCAACAAAACCCGTTTAAAAGCTGGATTTAGGCAAAACAAGTTATAAGGACTTAGTTTTTGCGCGACGTGAGTTTGTAAGTGTTGTTAGAGCTCAAAATGAGTCGCTATGAATTATATTAATGTATTATATGTTCAAATACTGATTTGGGATCGCAACAACTTTGCTAGAGTCACTTCGGATCCAAAATACCCATTTTAGAGCTCAATTTAGGCAAAACTAGTTATAAGGACTTAGTTTTTGCAATTTATAAGTGTTGTTGGAGCTCAAAATGAGTCCGTACGATTATTTTAATGTATTATATGTTCAGATACTGATTTGGGATCAAAACAATTTTGCTAGAGTCACTTCGGAGCTAAAATACCATTTAAAGCTCGATTTAGGCAAAACTAGTTATAAGGACTTAGTTTTTGAGCGAGGTGAGTTTTTTAAGTGTTGTTGTATCTCAAAATGAGTCCCTAAGACTTGTTATAATATATTATATGTTCAAATACTCATTTAGGATCAAAATAGTTTGCTAGAGTCACTTCGGAGCCAAAAAAACCGTTTAAAAGCTCGATTAGGCACAACAAGTTATAAGGACTTAGTTTTGCACGACGTGAGTTTGTAAGTGTTGTTAGAGTTCAAATGAGTCGCTATGAATATATTAATGTATTAGATGTTCAAATACTGATTTGGGATCGCAACAACTTTTCTAGAGTCACTTCGGATCCAAAATACCCATTTTAGAGCTCAATTTAGGCAGAACTAGTTATAAGGACTATGTTTTTGCGAGAGGTGAGTTTATAAGTGTTGTTGGAGCTCAAAATGAGTCCCTACAAATTATTTTAATGTATTATATGTTCAAATAATGATTGGGGGATCAAAAAAATTTTGCTAGAGTCACTTCGGAGCCAAAATACCCATTTAAAGGCTCGATTTGGCAAAACTAGTTATAAGGACTTAGTTTTTGCGCGAGGTGAGTTTTTAAGTGTTATTGTATCTCAAAATGAGTCCCTAAGACTTATTATAATATATTATATTAAAAAACACATTTAGGACCTAAACAACTTCGCTAGATTCACTTTGGAGCCAAAAACCCATTTAAAGGCTCGATTTAGGGAAAACTAGTTACAAAGACTTAGTTTTTGTGCGAAGTTACCTTATAAGGCTTGTTGGAGCTACAAATGAGTCTCTAAGACTTATTATAATATATTATATGTTCGAATACTCATTTAGGATCAAAATTAGTTTGCTAGTGTCAATTCGGAGCCAACAAAACCCGTTTAAAAGCTGGATTTAGGCAAAACAAGTTATAAGCAGTTAGTTTTTGTGTGACGTGAGTTTTTTAGAGTTGTTGGAGCTCAAAATGAGTTCCTATCAATTATATTAATGTATTATATGTTCAAATACTGATTTGGGATCGCAACGACTTTGCTAGAGTCACTTTTGATCCAAAATACCCATTTTAGAGCTCAATTTAGGCAAAACTAGTTACAAGGACTTAGTTTTTGCGCGAGGTGAGTTTATAAGTGTTGTTGGAGCTCAAAATGAGTCCCTACGAATTATTTTAATGTATTATATGTTCAAATACTGATTTGGGATCAAAACAATTTTGCTAGAGTCACTTCGGAGCCAAAATACCCATTTAAAGGCTCGATTTAGGCAAAACTAGTTATAAGGACTTAGTTTTTGCGCGAGGTGAGTTTTTAAGTGTTGTTGTATCTCAAAATGAGTCCCTAAGACTTATTATCATATATTATATTAAAAAACACATTTAGGACCTAAACAACTTCGCTAGATTCACTTGGGAGCCAAAAACAGATCTAAAGGCTCGATTTAGGGAAAACTAGTTACAAAGACTTAGTTTTTGTGCGAAGTTACCTTATAAGGCTTGTGGGAGCTACAAACGAGTCTCTAAGACTTATTATAATATATTATATGTTCAAATACTCATTTAGGATCAAAATTAGTTTGCTAGAGTCACTTCGGAGCCAACAAAACCCGTTTAAAAGCTGGATTTAGGCAAAACAAGTTATAAGGACTTAGTTTTTGCGCGACGTGAGTTTGTAAGTGTTGTTAGAGCTCAAAATGAGTCGCTATGAATTATATTAATGTATTATATGTTCAAATACTGATTTGGGATCGCAACAACTTTGCTAGAGTCACTTCGGATCCAAAATACCCATTTTAGAGCTCAATTTAGGCAAAACTAGTTATAAGGACTTAGTTTTTGCAATTTATAAGTGTTGTTGGAGCTCAAAATGAGTCCGTACGAATTATTTTAATGTATTATATGTTCAGATACTGATTTGGGATCAAAACAATTTTGCTAGAGTCACTTCGGAGCTAAAATACCCATTTAAAGCCTCGATTTAGGCAAAACTAGTTATAAGGACTTAGTTTTTGAGCGAGGTGAGTTTTTAAGTGTTGTTGTATCTCAAAATGAGTCCCTAAGACTTGTTATAATATATTATATGTTCAAATACTCATTTAGGATCAAAATTAGTTTGCTAGAGTCACTTCGGAGCCAAAAAAACCCGTTTAAAAGCTCGATTTAGGCACAACAAGTTATAAGGACTTAGTTTTTGCACGACGTGAGTTTGTAAGTGTTGTTAGAGTTCAAAATGAGTCGCTATGAATTATATTAATGTATTAGATGTTCAAATACTGATTTGGGATCGCAACAACTTTTCTAGAGTCACTTCGGATCCAAAATACCCATTTTAGAGCTCAATTTAGGCAGAACTAGTTATAAGGACTAAGTTTTTGCGAGAGGTGAGTTTATAAGTGTTGTTGGAGCTCAAAATGAGTCCCTACAAATTATTTTAATGTATTATATGTTCAAATAATGATTGGGGATCAAAAAAATTTTGCTAGAGTCACTTCGGAGCCAAAATACCCATTTAAAGGCTCGATTTGGCAAAACTAGTTATAAGGACTTAGTTTTTGCGCGAGGTGAGTTTTTAAGTGTTATTGTATCTCAAAATGAGTCCCTAAGACTTATTATAATATATTATATTAAAAAACACATTTAGGACCTAAACAACTTCGCTAGATTCACTTTGGAGCCAAAAACCCATCTAAAGGCTCGATTTAGGGAAAACTAGTTACAAAGACTTAGTTTTTGTGCGAAGTTACCTTATAAGGCTTGTTGGAGCTACAAATGAGTCTCTAAGACTTATTATAATATATTATATGTTCGAATACTCATTTAGGATCAAAATTAGTTTGCTAGTGTCAATTCGGAGCCAACAAAACCCGTTTAAAAGCTGGATTTAGGCAAAACAAGTTATAAGCAGTTAGTTTTTGTGTGACGTGAGTTTTTTAGAGTTGTTGGAGCTCAAAATGAGTTCCTATCAATTATATTAATGTATTATATGTTCAAATACTGATTTGGGATCGCAACGACTTTGCTAGAGTCACTTTTGATCCAAAATACCCATTTTAGAGCTCAATTTAGGCAAAACTAGTTACAAGGACTTAGTTTTTGTGCGAGGTGAGTTTATAAGTGTTGTTGGAGCTCAAAATGAGTTCCTACGAATTATTTTAATGTATTATATGTTCAAATACTGATTTGGGATCAAAACAATTTTGCTAGAGTCACTTCGGAGCCAAAATACCCATTTAAAGGCTCGATTTAGGCAAAACTAGTTATAAGGACTTAGTTTTAGCGCGAGGTGAGTTTTTAAGTGTTGTTGTATCTCAAAATGAGTCCCTAAGACTTATTATAATATATTATATGTTCAAATACTCATTTAGGATCAAAATTAGTTTGCTAGAGTCACTTCGGAGCCAAAAAAACCCGTTTAAAAGCTCGATTTAGGCACAACAAGTTATAAGGACTTAGTTTTTGCACGACGTGAGTTTGTAAGTGTTGTTAGAGTTCAAAATGAGTCGCTATGAATTATATTAATGTATTAGATGTTCAAATACTGATTTGGGATCGCAACAACTTTTCTAGGGTCACTTCGGATCCAAAATACCCATTTTAGAGCTCAATTTAGGCAGAACTAGTTATAAGGACTAAGTTTTTGCGAGAGGTGAGTTTATAAGTGTTGTTGGAGCTCAAAATGCGTCCCTACGAATGATTTTAATGTATTATATGTTCAAATAATGATTGGGGATCAAAAAAATTTTGCTAGAGTCACTTCGGAGCCAAAATACCCATTTAAAGGCTCGATTTGGCAAAACTAGTTATAAGGACTTAGTTTTTGCGCGAGGTGAGTTTTTAAGTGTTATTGTATCTCAAAATGAGTCCCTAAGACTTATTATAATATATTATATTAAAAAACACATTTAGGACCTAAACAACTTCGCTAGATTCACTTTGGAGCCAAAAACCCATCTAAAGGCTCGATTTAGGGAAAACTAGTTACAAAGACTTAGTTTTTGTGCGAAGTTACCTTATAAGGCTTGTTGGAGCTACAAATGAGTCTCTAAGACTTATTATAATATATTATATGTTCGAATACTCATTTAGGATCAAAATTAGTTTGCTAGTGTCAATTCGGAGCCAACAAAACCCGTTTAAAAAAGCTGGATTTAGGCAAAACAAGTTATAAGCAGTTAGTTTTTGTGTGACGTGAGTTTTTTAGAGTTGTTGGAGCTCAAAATGAGTTCCTATCAATTATATTAATGTATTATATGTTCAAATACTGATTTGGGATCGCAACGACTTTGCTAGAGTCACTTTTGATCCAAAATACCCATTTTAGAGCTCAATTTAGGCAAAACTAGTTACAAGGACTTAGTTTTTGTGCGAGGTGAGTTTATAAGTGTTGTTGGAGCTCAAAATGAGTTCCTACGAATTATTTTAATGTATTATATGTTCAAATAATGATTGGGGATCAAAAAAATTTTGCTAGAGTCACTTCGGAGCCAAAATACCCCATTTAAAGGCTCGATTGGCAAAACTAGTTATAAGGACTTAGTTTTTGCGCGAGGTGAGTTTTTAAGTGTTATTGTATCTCAAAATGAGTCCCTAAGACTTATTATAATATATTATATTAAAAAACACATTAGGACCTAAACAACTTCGCTAGATTCACTTTGGAGCCAAAAACCCTTCTAAAGGCTCGATTAGGGAAAACTAGTTACAAAGACTTAGTTTTTGTGCGAAGTTACCTTATAAGGCTTGTTGGAGCTACAAATGAGTCTCTAAGACTTATTATAATATATTATATGTTCGAATACTCATTTAGATCAAAATTAGTTTGCTAGTGTCAATTCGGAGCCAACAAAACCCGTTTAAAAGCTGGATTTAGGCAAAACAAGTTATAAGCAGTTAGTTTTTGTGTGACGTGAGTTTTTTAGAGTTGTTGGAGCTCAAAATGAGTTCCTATCAATTATATTAATGTATTATATGTTCAAATACTGATTTGGATCGCAACGACTGTGCTAGAGTCACTTTTGATCCAAAATACCCATTTTAGAGCTCAATTTAGGCAAAACTAGTTACAAGGACTTAGTTTTTTGTGCGAGGTGAGTTTATAAGTGTTGTTGGAGCTCAAAATGAGTTCCTACGAATTATTTTAATGTATTATATGTTCAAATACTGATTTGGGATCAAAACAATTTTGCTAGAGTCACTTCGGAGCCAAAATACCCATTTAAAGCTCGATTTAAGGCAAAACTAGTTAGTAAGGACTTAGTTTTTAGCGCGAGGTGAGTTTTTTAAGTGTTGTTGTATCTCAAAATGAGTCCCTAAGACTTATTATAATATATTATATGTTCAAATACTCATTTAGGATCAAAATTAGTTTGCTAGAGTCACTTCGGAGCCAAAAAAAAAACCCGTTTAAAAGCTCGATTTAGGCACAACAAGTTATAAGGACTTAGTTTTGCACGACGTGAGTTGTAAGTGTTGTTAGAGTTCAAAATGAGTCGCTATAGATTATATTAATGTATTAGATGTTCAAATACTGATTTGGGATCGCAACAACTTTTCTAGGGTCACTTCGGATCCAAAATACCCATTTAGAGCTCAATTTAGGCAGAACTAGTTATAAGGACTAAGTTTTTGCGAGAGGTGAGTTTATAAGTGTTGTTGGAGCTCAAAATGAGTCCCTACGAATGATTTTAATGTATTATATGTTCAAATAATGATTGGGGATCAAAAAAAATTTTGCTAGAGTCACTTCGAGGCCAAAAGTACCCATTTAAAGGCTCGATTTGGCAAAACCTAGTTATAAGGACTTAGTTTTGCGCGAGGTGAGTTTTTAAGTGTTGTTGTATCTCAAAATGAGTCCCTAAGACTTATTATAATATATTATATTAAAAAACACATTTAGGACCTAAACAACTTCGCTAGATTCACTTTGGAGCCAAAAACCCATCTAAAGGCTCGATTTAGGGAAAACTAGTTACAAAGACTTAATTTTTGTGCGAGGTTACCTTATAAGGCTTGTTGGAGCTACAAATGAGTCTCTAAGACTTATTATAATATATTATATGTTCAATTACTCATTTAGGATCAAAATTAGTTTGCTAGTGTCACTTGGAGCCAACAAAACCGTTTAAAAAGTTGGATTTAGGCAAAACAAGTTATAAGGAGTTAGTTTTTGTGTGACGTGAGTTTTTAGAGTTGTTGGAGCTCAAAATGAGTTCCTATCAATTATATTAATGTATTATATGTTCAAATA
>CM030881.1:636629-756345 GCA_018132145.1 Boehmeria nivea var. tenacissima | reverse complement strand
TTGTTTAGGTCCTAAATGTGTTTTTTAATATAATATATTATAACAAGTCTTAGGACTCATTTCGAGATACAACAACACTTAAAACTCACCTCGCGCAAAAACTAAGTCCTTATGACTAGTTTTGCCTAAATCGAGCTCTTAAATGGGTATTTTGGATCCGAAGTGACTCTAGCAAAATTGTTTTGATCCCAAATCAGTATTTGAACATATAATACATTAAAATAATTCGTAGGGACTCATTTTGAGCTCCAACAACACTTATAAACTCACCTCGCGCAAAAACTAAGTCCTTATAACTAGTTTTGCCTAAATTGAGCTCTAAAATGGGTATTTTGGATCCGAAGTGACTCTAGCAAAGTTGTTGCGATCCCAAATCAGTATTTGAACATATAATACATTAATATAATTCATAGGGACTCATTTTGAGCTCTAACAACACTTAAAAACTCACGTCGCGCAAAAACTAAGTCCTTATAACTTGTTTTGCCTAAATCGAGCTTTTAAACGGGTTTTTTTGGCTCCGAAGTGACTCTAGCAAACTAATTTTGATCCTAAATGAGTATTTGAACATATAATATATTATAATAAGTCTTACAGACTCCTTTGTAGCTCCAACAAGCCTTATAAGGTAACTTCGCACAAAAACTAAGTCTTTGTAACTAGTTTTCCCTAAATCGAGCCTTTAGATGGG
Source organism: Boehmeria nivea var. tenacissima (assembly GCA_018132145.1). Lineage (NCBI taxonomy): Eukaryota > Viridiplantae > Streptophyta > Magnoliopsida > Rosales > Urticaceae > Boehmeria > Boehmeria nivea. The sequence goes on along the minus strand of CM030881.1, from coordinate 755,654 downwards.
TTTTTGGCTCCGAAGTGAATCTAGCGATATTGTTTAGGTCCTAAATGTGTTTTTTAATATAATATATTATAACAAGTCTTAGGGACTCATTTTGAGATACAACAACACTTAAAAACTCACCTCGCGCAAAAACTAAGTCCTTATGACTAGTTTTGCCTGAATCGAGCCTTTAAATGGGTATTTCGGCTCCGAAGTGACTCTAGCAAAATTGTTTTGATCCCAAATCAGTATTTGAACATATAATACATTAAAATAATTCGTAGGGACTCATTTTGAGCTCCAACAACACTTATAAACTCACCTCGCGCAAAAACTAAGTCCTTATAACTAGTTTTGCCTAAATTGAGCTCTAAAATGGGTATTTTGGATCCGAAGTGACTCTAGCAAAGTTGTTGCGATCCCAAATCAGTATTTGAACATATAATACATTAATATAATTCATAGGGACTCATTTTGAGCTCTAACAACACTTAAGAACTCACGTCGCGCAAAAACTAAGTCCTTATAACTTGTTTTGCCTAAATCGAGCTTTTAAACGGGTTTTTTCGCTCCGAAGTGACTCTAGCAAACTAATTTTGATCCTAAATGAGTATTTGAACATATAATATATTATAATAAGTCTTACAGACTCCTTTGTAGCTCCAACAAGCCTTATAAGGTAACTTCGCACAAAAACTAAGTCTTTGTAACTAGTTTTCCCTAAATCGAGCCTTTAGATGGGTTTTTGGCTCCGAAGTGAATCTAGCGATATTGTTTAGGTCCTAAATGTGTTTTTTAATATAATATATTATAACAAGTCTTAGGGACTCATTTTGAGATACAACAACACTGAAAAACTCACCTCGCGCAAAAACTAAGTCCTTATGACTAGTTTTGCCTAAATCGAGCCTTTAAATGGGTATTTTGGCTCCGAAGTGACTCTAGCAAAATTGTTTTGATCCCAAATCAGTATTTGAACATATAATACATTAAAATAATTCGTAGGGACTCATTTTGAGCTCCAACAACACTTATAAACTCACCTCGCGCTAAAACTAAGTCCTTATAACTAGTTTTGCCTAAATTGAGCTCTAAAATGGGTATTTTGGATCCGAAGTGACTCTAGCAAAGTTGTTGCGATCCCAAATCAGTATTTGAACATATAATACATTAATATAATTCATAGGGACTCATTTTGAGCTCTAACAACACTTAAGAACTCACGTCGCGCAAAAACTAAGTCCTTATAACTTGTTTTGCCTAAATCGAGCTTTTAAACGGGTTTTTTCGCTCCGAAGTGACTCTAGCAAACTAATTTTGATCCTAAATGAGTATTTGAACATATAATATATTATAATAAGTCTTACAGACTCATTTGTAGCTCCAACAAGCCTTATAAGGTAACTTCGCACAAAAACTAAGTCTTTGTAACTAGTTTTCCCTAAATCGAGCCTTTAGATGGGTTTTTGGCTCCGAAGTGAATCTAGCGATATTGTTTAGGTCCTAAATGTGTTTTTTAATATAATATATTATAACAAGTCTTAGGGACTCATTTTGAGATACAACAACACTGAAAAACTCACCTCGCGCAAAAACTAAGTCCTTATGACTAGTTTTGCCTGAATCGAGCATTTAAATGGGTATTTCGGATCCGAAGTGACTCTAGCAAAATTGTTTTGATCCCAAATCAGTATTTGAACACATAATACATTAAAATAATTCGTAGGGACTCATTTTGAGCTCCAACAACACTTATAAACTCACCTCGCGCTAAAACTAAGTCCTTATAACTAGTTTTGCCTAAATTGAGCTCTAAAATGGGTATTTTGGATCCGAAGTGACTCTAGCAAAGTTGTTGCGATCCCAAATCAGTATTTGAACATATAATACATTAATATAATTCATAGGGACTCATTTTGAGCTCTAACAACACTTAAGAACTCACGTCGCGCAAAAACTAAGTCCTTATAACTTGTTTTGCCTAAATCGAGCTTTTAAACGGGTTTTTTTGCTCCGAAGTGACTCTAGCAAACTAATTTTGATCCTAAATGAGTATTTGAACATATAATATATTATAATAAGTCTTACAGACTCATTTGTAGCTCCAACAAGCCTTATAAGGTAACTTCGCACAAAAACTAAGTCTTTGTAACTAGTTTTCCCTAAATCGAGCCTTTAGATGGGTTTTTGGCTCCGAAGTGAATCTAGCGATATTGTTTAGGTCCTAAATGTGTTTTTTAATATAATATATTATAACAAGTCTTAGGGACTCATTTTGAGATACAACAACACTTAAAAACTCACCTCGCGCAAAAACTAAGTCCTTATGACTAGTTTTGCCTAAATCGAGCCTTTAAATGGGTATTTCGGCTCCGAAGTGACTCTAGCAAAATTGTTTTGATCCCAAATCAGTATTTGAACACATAATACATTAAAATAATTCGTAGGGACTCATTTTGAGCTCCAACAACACTTATAAACTCACCTCGCGCTAAAACTAAGTCCTTATAACTAGTTTTGCCTAAATTGAGCTCTAAAATGGGTATTTTGGATCCGAAGTGACTCTAGCAAAGTTGTTGCGATCCCAAATCAGTATTTGAACATATAATACATTAATATAATTCATAGGGACTCATTTTGAGCTCTAACAACACTTAAGAACTCACGTCGCGCAAAAACTAAGTCCTTATAACTTGTTTTGCCTAAATCGAGCTTTTAAACGGGTTTTTTCGCTCCGAAGTGACTCTAGCAAACTAATTTTGATCCTAAATGAGTATTTGAACATATAATATATTATAATAAGTCTTACAGACTCCTTTGTAGCTCCAACAAGCCTTATAAGGTAACTTCGCACAAAAACTAAGTCTTTGTAACTAGTTTTCCCTAAATCGAGCCTTTAGATGGGTTTTTGGCTCCGAAGTGAATCTAGCGATATTGTTTAGGTCCTAAATGTGTTTTTTAATATAATATATTATAACAAGTCTTAGGGACTCATTTTGAGATACAACAACACTGAAAAACTCACCTCGCGCAAAAACTAAGTCCTTATGACTAGTTTTGCCTGAATCGAGCATTTAAATGGGTATTTCGGATCCGAAGTGACTCTAGCAAAATTGTTTTGATCCCAAATCAGTATTTGAACATATAATACATTAAAATAATTCGTAGGGACTCATTTTGAGCTCCAACAACACTTATAAACTCACCTCGCGCAAAAACTAAGTCCTTATAACTAGTTTTGCCTAAATTGAGCTCTAAAATGGGTATTTTGGATCCGAAGTGACTCTAGCAAAGTTGTTGCGATCCCAAATCAGTATTTGAACATATAATACATTAATATAATTCATAGGGACTCATTTTGAGCTCTAACAACACTTAAGAACTCACGTCGCGCAAAAACTAAGTCCTTATAACTTGTTTTGCCTAAATCGAGCTTTTAAACGGGTTTTTTGGCTCCGAAGTGACTCTAGCAAACTAATTTTGATCCTAAATGAGTATTTGAACATATAATATATTATAATAAGTCTTACAGACTCATTTGTAGCTCCAACAAGCCTTATAAGGTAACTTCGCACAAAAACTAAGTCTTTGTAACTAGTTTTCCCTAAATCGAGCCTTTAGATGGGTTTTTGGCTCCGAAGTGAATCTAGCGATATTGTTTAGGTCCTAAATGTGTTTTTTAATATAATATATTATAACAAGTCTTAGGGACTCATTTTGAGATACAACAACACTTAAAAACTCACCTCGCGCAAAAACTAAGTCCTTATGACTAGTTTTGCCTAAATCGAGCCTTTAAATGGGTATTTTGGCTCCGAAGTGACTCTAGCAAAATTGTTTTGATCCCAAATCAGTATTTGAACATATAATACATTAAAATAATTCGTAGGGACTCATTTTGAGCTCCAACAACACTTATAAACTCACCTCGCGCTAAAACTAAGTCCTTATAACTAGTTTTGCCTAAATTGAGCTCTAAAATGGGTATTTTGGATCCGAAGTGACTCTAGCAAAGTTGTTGCGATCCCAAATCAGTATTTGAACATATAATACATTAATATAATTCATAGGGACTCATTTTGAGCTCTAACAACACTTAAGAACTCACGTCGCGCAAAAACTAAGTCCTTATAACTTGTTTTGCCTAAATCGAGCTTTTAAACGGGTTTTTTGGCTCCGAAGTGACTCTAGCAAACTAATTTTGATCCTAAATGAGTATTTGAACATATAATATATTATAATAAGTCTTACAGACTCATTTGTAGCTCCAACAAGCCTTATAAGGTAACTTCGCACAAAAACTAAGTCTTTGTAACTAGTTTTCCCTAAATCGAGCCTTTAGATGGGTTTTTGGCTCCGAAGTGAATCTAGCGATATTGTTTAGGTCCTAAATGTGTTTTTTAATATAATATATTATAACAAGTCTTAGGGACTCATTTTGAGATACAACAACACTTAAAAACTCACCTCGCGCAAAAACTAAGTCCTTATGACTAGTTTTGCCTAAATCGAGCCTTTAAATGGGTATTTTGGCTCCGAAGTGACTCTAGCAAAATTGTTTTGATCCCAAATCAGTATTTGAACATATAATACATTAAAATAATTCGTAGGGACTCATTTTGAGCTCCAACAACACTTATAAACTCACCTCGCGCAAAAACTAAGTCCTTATAACTAGTTTTGCCTAAATTGAGCTCTAAAATGGGTATTTTGGATCCGAAGTGACTCTAGCAAAGTTGTTGCGATCCCAAATCAGTATTTGAACATATAATACATTAATATAATTCATAGGGACTCATTTTGAGCTCTAACAACACTTAAGAACTCACGTCGCGCAAAAACTAAGTCCTTATAACTTGTTTTGCCTAAATCGAGCTTTTAAACGGGTTTTTTTGCTCCGAAGTGACTCTAGCAAACTAATTTTGATCCTAAATGAGTATTTGAACATATAATATATTATAATAAGTCTTACAGACTCATTTGTAGCTCCAACAAGCCTTATAAGGTAACTTCGCACAAAAACTAAGTCTTTGTAACTAGTTTTCCCTAAATCGAGCCTTTAGATGGGTTTTTGGCTCCGAAGTGAATCTAGCGATATTGTTTAGGTCCTAAATGTGTTTTTTAATATAATATATTATAACAAGTCTTAGGGACTCATTTTGAGATACAACAACACTTAAAAACTCACCTCGCGCAAAAACTAAGTCCTTATGACTAGTTTTGCCTAAATCGAGCCTTTAAATGGGTATTTTGGCTCCGAAGTGACTCTAGCAAAATTGTTTTGATCCCAAATCAGTATTTGAACATATAATACATTAAAATAATTCGTAGGGACTCATTTTGAGCTCCAACAACACTTATAAACTCACCTCGCGCAAAAACTAAGTCCTTATAACTAGTTTTGCCTAAATTGAGCTCTAAAATGGGTATTTTGGATCCGAAGTGACTCTAGCAAAGTTGTTGCGATCCCAAATCAGTATTTGAACATATAATACATTAATATAATTCATAGGGACTCATTTTGAGCTCTAACAACACTTAAAAACTCACGTCGCGCAAAAACTAAGTCCTTATAACTTGTTTTGCCTAAATCGAGCTTTTAAACGGGTTTTTTTGGCTCCGAAGTGACTCTAGCAAACTAATTTTGATCCTAAATGAGTATTTGAACATATAATATATTATAATAAGTCTTACAGACTCATTTGTAGCTCCAACAAGCCTTATAAGGTAACTTCGCACAAAAACTAAGTCTTTGTAACTAGTTTTCCCTAAATCGAGCCTTTAGATGGGTTTTTGGCTCCGAAGTGAATCTAGCGATATTGTTTAGGTCCTAAATGTGTTTTTTAATATAATATATTATAACAAGTCTTAGGGACTCATTTTGAGATACAACAACACTTAAAAACTCACCTCGCGCAAAAACTAAGTCCTTATGACTAGTTTTGCCTAAATCGAGCCTTTAAATGGGTATTTTGGCTCCGAAGTGACTCTAGCAAAATTGTTTTGATCCCAAATCAGTATTTGAACATATAATACATTAAAATAATTCGTAGGGACTCATTTTGAGCTCCAACAACACTTATAAACTCACCTCGCGCAAAAACTAAGTCCTTATAACTAGTTTTGCCTAAATTGAGCTCTAAAATGGGTATTTTGGATCCGAAGTGACTCTAGCAAAGTTGTTGCGATCCCAAATCAGTATTTGAACATATAATACATTAATATAATTCATAGGGACTCATTTTGAGCTCTAACAACACTTAAAAACTCACGTCGCGCAAAAACTAAGTCCTTATAACTTGTTTTGCCTAAATCGAGCTTTTAAACGGGTTTTTTTGGCTCCGAAGTGACTCTAGCAAACTAATTTTGATCCTAAATGAGTATTTGAACATATAATATATTATAATAAGTCTTACAGACTCATTTGTAGCTCCAACAAGCCTTATAAGGTAACTTCGCACAAAAACTAAGTCTTTGTAACTAGTTTTCCCTAAATCGAGCCTTTAGATGGGTTTTTGGCTCCGAAGTGAATCTAGCGATATTGTTTAGGTCCTAAATGTGTTTTTTAATATAATATATTATAACAAGTCTTAGGGACTCATTTTGAGATACAACAACACTTAAAAACTCACCTCGCGCAAAAACTAAGTCCTTATGACTAGTTTTGCCTAAATCGAGCCTTTAAATGGGTATTTTGGCTCCGAAGTGACTCTAGCAAAATTGTTTTGATCCCAAATCAGTATTTGAACATATAATACATTAAAATAATTCGTAGGGACTCATTTTGAGCTCCAACAACACTTATAAACTCACCTCGCGCAAAAACTAAGTCCTTATAACTAGTTTTGCCTAAATTGAGCTCTAAAATGGGTATTTTGGATCCGAAGTGACTCTAGCAAAGTTGTTGCGATCCCAAATCAGTATTTGAACATATAATACATTAATATAATTCATAGGGACTCATTTTGAGCTCTAACAACACTTAAAAACTCACGTCGCGCAAAAACTAAGTCCTTATAACTTGTTTTGCCTAAATCGAGCTTTTAAACGGGTTTTTTTGCTCCGAAGTGACTCTAGCAAACTAATTTTGATCCTAAATGAGTATTTGAACATATAATATATTATAATAAGTCTTACAGACTCATTTGTAGCTCCAACAAGCCTTATAAGGTAACTTCGCACAAAAACTAAGTCTTTGTAACTAGTTTTCCCTAAATCGAGCCTTTAGATGGGTTTTTGGCTCCGAAGTGAATCTAGCGATATTGTTTAGGTCCTAAATGTGTTTTTTAATATAATATATTATAACAAGTCTTAGGGACTCATTTTGAGATACAACAACACTTAAAAACTCACCTCGCGCAAAAACTAAGTCCTTATGACTAGTTTTGCCTAAATCGAGCCTTTAAATGGGTATTTTGGCTCCGAAGTGACTCTAGCAAAATTGTTTTGATCCCAAATCAGTATTTGAACATATAATACATTAAAATAATTCGTAGGGACTCATTTTGAGCTCCAACAACACTTATAAACTCACCTCGCGCAAAAACTAAGTCCTTATAACTAGTTTTGCCTAAATTGAGCTCTAAAATGGGTATTTTGGATCCGAAGTGACTCTAGCAAAGTTGTTGCGATCCCAAATCAGTATTTGAACATATAATACATTAATATAATTCATAGGGACTCATTTTGAGCTCTAACAACACTTAAAAACTCACGTCGCGCAAAAACTAAGTCCTTATAACTTGTTTTGCCTAAATCGAGCTTTTAAACGGGTTTTTTGGCTCCGAAGTGACTCTAGCAAACTAATTTTGATCCTAAATGAGTATTTGAACATATAATATATTATAATAAGTCTTACAGACTCATTTGTAGCTCCAACAAGCCTTATAAGGTAACTTCGCACAAAAACTAAGTCTTTGTAACTAGTTTTCCCTAAATCGAGCCTTTAGATGGGTTTTTGGCTCCGAAGTGAATCTAGCGATATTGTTTAGGTCCTAAATGTGTTTTTTAATATAATATATTATAACAAGTCTTAGGGACTCATTTTGAGATACAACAACACTTAAAAACTCACCTCGCGCAAAAACTAAGTCCTTATGACTAGTTTTGCCTAAATCGAGCCTTTAAATGGGTATTTTGGCTCCGAAGTGACTCTAGCAAAATTGTTTTGATCCCAAATCAGTATTTGAACATATAATACATTAAAATAATTCGTAGGGACTCATTTTGAGCTCCAACAACACTTATAAACTCACCTCGCGCAAAAACTAAGTCCTTATAACTAGTTTTGCCTAAATTGAGCTCTAAAATGGGTATTTTGGATCCGAAGTGACTCTAGCAAAGTTGTTGCGATCCCAAATCAGTATTTGAACATATAATACATTAATATAATTCATAGGGACTCATTTTGAGCTCTAACAACACTTAAAAACTCACGTCGCGCAAAAACTAAGTCCTTATAACTTGTTTTGCCTAAATCGAGCTTTTAAACGGGTTTTTTGGCTCCGAAGTGACTCTAGCAAACTAATTTTGATCCTAAATGAGTATTTGAACATATAATATATTATAATAAGTCTTACAGACTCATTTGTAGCTCCAACAAGCCTTATAAGGTAACTTCGCACAAAAACTAAGTCTTTGTAACTAGTTTTCCCTAAATCGAGCCTTTAGATGGGTTTTTGGCTCCGAAGTGAATCTAGCGATATTGTTTAGGTCCTAAATGTGTTTTTTAATATAATATATTATAACAAGTCTTAGGGACTCATTTTGAGATACAACAACACTTAAAAACTCACCTCGCGCAAAAACTAAGTCCTTATGACTAGTTTTGCCTAAATCGAGCCTTTAAATGGGTATTTTGGCTCCGAAGTGACTCTAGCAAAATTGTTTTGATCCCAAATCAGTATTTGAACATATAATACATTAAAATAATTCGTAGGGACTCATTTTGAGCTCCAACAACACTTATAAACTCACCTCGCGCAAAAACTAAGTCCTTATAACTAGTTTTGCCTAAATTGAGCTCTAAAATGGGTATTTTGGATCCGAAGTGACTCTAGCAAAGTTGTTGCGATCCCAAATCAGTATTTGAACATATAATACATTAATATAATTCATAGGGACTCATTTTGAGCTCTAACAACACTTAAAAACTCACGTCGCGCAAAAACTAAGTCCTTATAACTTGTTTTGCCTAAATCGAGCTTTTAAACGGGTTTTTTGGCTCCGAAGTGACTCTAGCAAACTAATTTTGATCCTAAATGAGTATTTGAACATATAATATATTATAATAAGTCTTACAGACTCATTTGTAGCTCCAACAAGCCTTATAAGGTAACTTCGCACAAAAACTAAGTCTTTGTAACTAGTTTTCCCTAAATCGAGCCTTTAGATGGGTTTTTGGCTCCGAAGTGAATCTAGCGATATTGTTTAGGTCCTAAATGTGTTTTTTAATATAATATATTATAACAAGTCTTAGGGACTCATTTTGAGATACAACAACACTTAAAAACTCACCTCGCGCAAAAACTAAGTCCTTATGACTAGTTTTGCCTAAATCGAGCCTTTAAATGGGTATTTTGGCTCCGAAGTGACTCTAGCAAAATTGTTTTGATCCCAAATCAGTATTTGAACATATAATACATTAAAATAATTCGTAGGGACTCATTTTGAGCTCCAACAACACTTATAAACTCACCTCGCGCAAAAACTAAGTCCTTATAACTAGTTTTGCCTAAATTGAGCTCTAAAATGGGTATTTTGGATCCGAAGTGACTCTAGCAAAGTTGTTGCGATCCCAAATCAGTATTTGAACATATAATACATTAATATAATTCATAGGGACTCATTTTGAGCTCTAACAACACTTAAAAACTCACGTCGCGCAAAAACTAAGTCCTTATAACTTGTTTTGCCTAAATCGAGCTTTTAAACGGGTTTTTTGGCTCCGAAGTGACTCTAGCAAACTAATTTTGATCCTAAATGAGTATTTGAACATATAATATATTATAATAAGTCTTACAGACTCATTTGTAGCTCCAACAAGCCTTATAAGGTAACTTCGCACAAAAACTAAGTCTTTGTAACTAGTTTTCCCTAAATCGAGCCTTTAGATGGGTTTTTGGCTCCGAAGTGAATCTAGCGATATTGTTTAGGTCCTAAATGTGTTTTTTAATATAATATATTATAACAAGTCTTAGGGACTCATTTTGAGATACAACAACACTTAAAAACTCACCTCGCGCAAAAACTAAGTCCTTATGACTAGTTTTGCCTAAATCGAGCCTTTAAATGGGTATTTTGGCTCCGAAGTGACTCTAGCAAAATTGTTTTGATCCCAAATCAGTATTTGAACATATAATACATTAAAATAATTCGTAGGGACTCATTTTGAGCTCCAACAACACTTATAAACTCACCTCGCGCAAAAACTAAGTCCTTATAACTAGTTTTGCCTAAATTGAGCTCTAAAATGGGTATTTTGGATCCGAAGTGACTCTAGCAAAGTTGTTGCGATCCCAAATCAGTATTTGAACATATAATACATTAATATAATTCATAGGGACTCATTTTGAGCTCTAACAACACTTAAGAAACTCACGTCGCGCAAAAACTAAGTCCTTATAACTTGTTTTGCCTAAATCGAGCTTTTAAACGGGTTTTTTGCTCCGAAGTGACTCTAGCAAACTAATTTTGATCCTAAATGAGTATTTGAACATATAATATATTATAATAAGTCTTACAGACTCATTTGTAGCTCCAACAAGCCTTATAAGGTAACTTCGCACAAAAACTAAGTCTTTGTAACTAGTTTTCCCTAAATCGAGCCTTTAGATGGGTTTTTGGCTCCGAAGTGAATCTAGCGATATTGTTTAGGTCCTAAATGTGTTTTTTAATATAATATATTATAACAAGTCTTAGGGACTCATTTTGAGATACAACAACACTTAAAAACTCACCTCGCGCAAAAACTAAGTCCTTATGACTAGTTTTGCCTAAATCGAGCCTTTAAATGGGTATTTTGGCTCCGAAGTGACTCTAGCAAAATTGTTTTGATCCCAAATCAGTATTTGAACATATAATACATTAAAATAATTCGTAGGGACTCATTTTGAGCTCCAACAACACTTATAAACTCACCTCGCGCAAAAACTAAGTCCTTATAACTAGTTTTGCCTAAATTGAGCTCTAAAATGGGTATTTTGGATCCGAAGTGACTCTAGCAAAGTTGTTGCGATCCCAAATCAGTATTTGAACATATAATACATTAATATAATTCATAGGGACTCATTTTGAGCTCTAACAACACTTAAAAACTCACGTCGCGCAAAAACTAAGTCCTTATAACTTGTTTTGCCTAAATCGAGCTTTTAAACGGGTTTTTTGGCTCCGAAGTGACTCTAGCAAACTAATTTTGATCCTAAATGAGTATTTGAACATATAATATATTATAATAAGTCTTACAGACTCATTTGTAGCTCCAACAAGCCTTATAAGGTAACTTCGCACAAAAACTAAGTCTTTGTAACTAGTTTTCCCTAAATCGAGCCTTTAGATGGGTTTTTGGCTCCGAAGTGAATCTAGCGATATTGTTTAGGTCCTAAATGTGTTTTTTAATATAATATATTATAACAAGTCTTAGGGACTCATTTTGAGATACAACAACACTTAAAAACTCACCTCGCGCAAAAACTAAGTCCTTATGACTAGTTTTGCCTAAATCGAGCCTTTAAATGGGTATTTTGGCTCCGAAGTGACTCTAGCAAAATTGTTTTGATCCCAAATCAGTATTTGAACATATAATACATTAAAATAATTCGTAGGGACTCATTTTGAGCTCCAACAACACTTATAAACTCACCTCGCGCAAAAACTAAGTCCTTATAACTAGTTTTGCCTAAATTGAGCTCTAAAATGGGTATTTTGGATCCGAAGTGACTCTAGCAAAGTTGTTGCGATCCCAAATCAGTATTTGAACATATAATACATTAATATAATTCATAGGGACTCATTTTGAGCTCTAACAACACTTAAGAACTCACGTCGCGCAAAAACTAAGTCCTTATAACTTGTTTTGCCTAAATCGAGCTTTTAAACGGGTTTTTTTGCTCCGAAGTGACTCTAGCAAACTAATTTTGATCCTAAATGAGTATTTGAACATATAATATATTATAATAAGTCTTACAGACTCATTTGTAGCTCCAACAAGCCTTATAAGGTAACTTCGCACAAAAACTAAGTCTTTGTAACTAGTTTTCCCTAAATCGAGCCTTTAGATGGGTTTTTGGCTCCGAAGTGAATCTAGCGATATTGTTTAGGTCCTAAATGTGTTTTTTAATATAATATATTATAACAAGTCTTAGGGACTCATTTTGAGATACAACAACACTTAAAAACTCACCTCGCGCAAAAACTAAGTCCTTATGACTAGTTTTGCCTAAATCGAGCCTTTAAATGGGTATTTTGGCTCCGAAGTGACTCTAGCAAAATTGTTTTGATCCCAAATCAGTATTTGAACATATAATACATTAAAATAATTCGTAGGGACTCATTTTGAGCTCCAACAACACTTATAAACTCACCTCGCGCAAAAACTAAGTCCTTATAACTAGTTTTGCCTAAATTGAGCTCTAAAATGGGTATTTTGGATCCGAAGTGACTCTAGCAAAGTTGTTGCGATCCCAAATCAGTATTTGAACATATAATACATTAATATAATTCATAGGGACTCATTTTGAGCTCTAACAACACTTAAAAACTCACGTCGCGCAAAAACTAAGTCCTTATAACTTGTTTTGCCTAAATCGAGCTTTTAAACGGGTTTTTTGGCTCCGAAGTGACTCTAGCAAACTAATTTTGATCCTAAATGAGTATTTGAACATATAATATATTATAATAAGTCTTACAGACTCATTTGTAGCTCCAACAAGCCTTATAAGGTAACTTCGCACAAAAACTAAGTCTTTGTAACTAGTTTTCCCTAAATCGAGCCTTTAGATGGGTTTTTGGCTCCGAAGTGAATCTAGCGATATTGTTTAGGTCCTAAATGTGTTTTTTAATATAATATATTATAACAAGTCTTAGGGACTCATTTTGAGATACAACAACACTTAAAAACTCACCTCGCGCAAAAACTAAGTCCTTATGACTAGTTTTGCCTAAATCGAGCCTTTAAATGGGTATTTTGGCTCCGAAGTGACTCTAGCAAAATTGTTTTGATCCCAAATCAGTATTTGAACATATAATACATTAAAATAATTCGTAGGGACTCATTTTGAGCTCCAACAACACTTATAAACTCACCTCGCGCAAAAACTAAGTCCTTATAACTAGTTTTGCCTAAATTGAGCTCTAAAATGGGTATTTTGGATCCGAAGTGACTCTAGCAAAGTTGTTGCGATCCCAAATCAGTATTTGAACATATAATACATTAATATAATTCATAGGGACTCATTTTGCGCTTTAACAACACTTAAAAACTCACGTCGCGCAAAAACTAACTCCTTATAACTAGTTTTGCCTAAATTGAGCTCTAAAATGGGTATTTTGGATCCGAAGTGACTCTAGCAAAGTTGTTGCGATCCCAAATGAGTATTTGAACATATAATACATTAATATAATTCATAGGGACTCATTTTGAGCTCTAACAACACTTAAAAACTCACGTCGCGCAAAAACTAAGTCCTTATAACTTGTTTTGCCTAAATCGAGCTTTTAAACGGGTTTTTTTGGCTCCGAAGTGACTCTAGCAAACTAATTTTAATCCTAAATGAGTATTTGAACATATAATATATTATAATAAGTCTTACAGACTCATTTGTAGCTCCAACAAGCCTTATAAGGTAACTTCGCACAAAAACTAAGTCTTTGTAACTAGTTTTCCCTAAATCGAGCCTTTAGATGGGTTTTTGGCTCCGAAGTGAATCTAGCGATATTGTTTAGGTCCTAAATGTGTTTTTTAATATAATATATTATAACAAGTCTTAGGGACTCATTTTGAGATACAACAACACTTAAAAACTCACCTCGCGCAAAAACTAAGTCCTTATGACTAGTTTTGCCTAAATCGAGCCTTTAAATGGGTATTTTGGCTCCGAAGTGACTCTAGCAAAATTGTTTTGATCCCAAATCAGTATTTGAACATATAATACATTAAAATAATTCGTAGGGACTCATTTTGAGCTCCAACAACACTTATAAACTCACCTCGCGCAAAAACTAAGTCCTTATAACTAGTTTTGCCTAAATTGAGCTCTAAAATGGGTATTTTGGATCCGAAGTGACTCTAGCAAAGTTGTTGCGATCCCAAATCAGTATTTGAACATATAATACATTAATATAATTCATAGGGACTCATTTTGAGCTCTAACAACACTTAAAAACTCACGTCGCGCAAAAACTAAGTCCTTATAACTTGTTTTGCCTAAATCGAGCTTTTAAACGGGTTTTTTGGCTCCGAAGTGACTCTAGCAAACTAATTTTGATCCTAAATGAGTATTTGAACATATAATATATTATAATAAGTCTTACAGACTCATTTGTAGCTCCAACAAGCCTTATAAGGTAACTTCGCACAAAAACTAAGTCTTTGTAACTAGTTTTCCCTAAATCGAGCCTTTAGATGGGTTTTTGGCTCCGAAGTGAATCTAGCGATATTGTTTAGGTCCTAAATGTGTTTTTTAATATAATATATTATAACAAGTCTTAGGGACTCATTTTGAGATACAACAACACTTAAAAACTCACCTCGCGCAAAAACTAAGTCCTTATGACTAGTTTTGCCTAAATCGAGCCTTTAAATGGGTATTTTGGCTCCGAAGTGACTCTAGCAAAATTGTTTTGATCCCAAATCAGTATTTGAACATATAATACATTAAAATAATTCGTAGGGACTCATTTTGAGCTCCAACAACACTTATAAACTCACCTCGCGCAAAAACTAAGTCCTTATAACTAGTTTTGCCTAAATTGAGCTCTAAAATGGGTATTTTGGATCCGAAGTGACTCTAGCAAAGTTGTTGCGATCCCAAATCAGTATTTGAACATATAATACATTAATATAATTCATAGGGACTCATTTTGAGCTCTAACAACACTTAAAAACTCACGTCGCGCAAAAACTAAGTCCTTATAACTTGTTTTGCCTAAATCGAGCTTTTAAACGGGTTTTTTTGGCTCCGAAGTGACTCTAGCAAACTAATTTTGATCCTAAATGAGTATTTGAACATATAATATATTATAATAAGTCTTACAGACTCATTTGTAGCTCCAACAAGCCTTATAAGGTAACTTCGCACAAAAACTAAGTCTTTGTAACTAGTTTTCCCTAAATCGAGCCTTTAGATGGGTTTTTGGCTCCGAAGTGAATCTAGCGATATTGTTTAGGTCCTAAATGTGTTTTTTAATATAATATATTATAACAAGTCTTAGGGACTCATTTTGAGATACAACAACACTTAAAAACTCACCTCGCGCAAAAACTAAGTCCTTATGACTAGTTTTGCCTAAATCGAGCCTTTAAATGGGTATTTTGGCTCCGAAGTGACTCTAGCAAAATTGTTTTGATCCCAAATCAGTATTTGAACATATAATACATTAAAATAATTCGTAGGGACTCATTTTGAGCTCCAACAACACTTATAAACTCACCTCGCGCAAAAACTAAGTCCTTATAACTAGTTTTGCCTAAATTGAGCTCTAAAATGGGTATTTTGGATCCGAAGTGACTCTAGCAAAGTTGTTGCGATCCCAAATCAGTATTTGAACATATAATACATTAATATAATTCATAGGGACTCATTTTGAGCTCTAACAACACTTAAAAACTCACGTCGCGCAAAAACTAAGTCCTTATAACTTGTTTTGCCTAAATCGAGCTTTTAAACGGGTTTTTTGGCTCCGAAGTGACTCTAGCAAACTAATTTTGATCCTAAATGAGTATTTGAACATATAATATATTATAATAAGTCTTACAGACTCATTTGTAGCTCCAACAAGCCTTATAAGGTAACTTCGCACAAAAACTAAGTCTTTGTAACTAGTTTTCCCTAAATCGAGCCTTTAGATGGGTTTTTGGCTCCGAAGTGAATCTAGCGATATTGTTTAGGTCCTAAATGTGTTTTTTAATATAATATATTATAACAAGTCTTAGGGACTCATTTTGAGATACAACAACACTTAAAAACTCACCTCGCGCAAAAACTAAGTCCTTATGACTAGTTTTGCCTAAATCGAGCCTTTAAATGGGTATTTTGGCTCCGAAGTGACTCTAGCAAAATTGTTTTGATCCCAAATCAGTATTTGAACATATAATACATTAAAATAATTCGTAGGGACTCATTTTGAGCTCCAACAACACTTATAAACTCACCTCGCGCAAAAACTAAGTCCTTATAACTAGTTTTGCCTAAATTGAGCTCTAAAATGGGTATTTTGGATCCGAAGTGACTCTAGCAAAGTTGTTGCGATCCCAAATCAGTATTTGAACATATAATACATTAATATAATTCATAGGGACTCATTTTGAGCTCTAACAACACTTAAAAACTCACGTCGCGCAAAAACTAAGTCCTTATAACTTGTTTTGCCTAAATCGAGCTTTTAAACGGGTTTTTTGGCTCCGAAGTGACTCTAGCAAACTAATTTTGATCCTAAATGAGTATTTGAACATATAATATATTATAATAAGTCTTACAGACTCATTTGTAGCTCCAACAAGCCTTATAAGGTAACTTCGCACAAAAACTAAGTCTTTGTAACTAGTTTTCCCTAAATCGAGCCTTTAGATGGGTTTTTGGCTCCGAAGTGAATCTAGCGATATTGTTTAGGTCCTAAATGTGTTTTTTAATATAATATATTATAACAAGTCTTAGGGACTCATTTTGAGATACAACAACACTTAAAAACTCACCTCGCGCAAAAACTAAGTCCTTATGACTAGTTTTGCCTAAATCGAGCCTTTAAATGGGTATTTTGGCTCCGAAGTGACTCTAGCAAAATTGTTTTGATCCCAAATCAGTATTTGAACATATAATACATTAAAATAATTCGTAGGGACTCATTTTGAGCTCCAACAACACTTATAAACTCACCTCGCGCAAAAACTAAGTCCTTATAACTAGTTTTGCCTAAATTGAGCTCTAAAATGGGTATTTTGGATCCGAAGTGACTCTAGCAAAGTTGTTGCGATCCCAAATCAGTATTTGAACATATAATACATTAATATAATTCATAGGGACTCATTTTGAGCTCTAACAACACTTAAAAACTCACGTCGCGCAAAAACTAAGTCCTTATAACTTGTTTTGCCTAAATCGAGCTTTTAAACGGGTTTTTTTGGCTCCGAAGTGACTCTAGCAAACTAATTTTGATCCTAAATGAGTATTTGAACATATAATATATTATAATAAGTCTTACAGACTCATTTGTAGCTCCAACAAGCCTTATAAGGTAACTTCGCACAAAAACTAAGTCTTTGTAACTAGTTTTCCCTAAATCGAGCCTTTAGATGGGTTTTTGGCTCCGAAGTGAATCTAGCGATATTGTTTAGGTCCTAAATGTGTTTTTTAATATAATATATTATAACAAGTCTTAGGGACTCATTTTGAGATACAACAACACTTAAAAACTCACCTCGCGCAAAAACTAAGTCCTTATGACTAGTTTTGCCTAAATCGAGCCTTTAAATGGGTATTTTGGCTCCGAAGTGACTCTAGCAAAATTGTTTTGATCCCAAATCAGTATTTGAACATATAATACATTAAAATAATTCGTAGGGACTCATTTTGAGCTCCAACAACACTTATAAACTCACCTCGCGCAAAAACTAAGTCCTTATAACTAGTTTTGCCTAAATTGAGCTCTAAAATGGGTATTTTGGATCCGAAGTGACTCTAGCAAAGTTGTTGCGATCCCAAATCAGTATTTGAACATATAATACATTAATATAATTCATAGGGACTCATTTTGAGCTCTAACAACACTTAAAAACTCACGTCGCGCAAAAACTAAGTCCTTATAACTTGTTTTGCCTAAATCGAGCTTTTAAACGGGTTTTTTTGCTCCGAAGTGACTCTAGCAAACTAATTTTGATCCTAAATGAGTATTTGAACATATAATATATTATAATAAGTCTTACAGACTCATTTGTAGCTCCAACAAGCCTTATAAGGTAACTTCGCACAAAAACTAAGTCTTTGTAACTAGTTTTCCCTAAATCGAGCCTTTAGATGGGTTTTTGGCTCCGAAGTGAATCTAGCGATATTGTTTAGGTCCTAAATGTGTTTTTTAATATAATATATTATAACAAGTCTTAGGGACTCATTTTGAGATACAACAACACTTAAAAACTCACCTCGCGCAAAAACTAAGTCCTTATGACTAGTTTTGCCTAAATCGAGCCTTTAAATGGGTATTTTGGCTCCGAAGTGACTCTAGCAAAATTGTTTTGATCCCAAATCAGTATTTGAACATATAATACATTAAAATAATTCGTAGGGACTCATTTTGAGCTCCAACAACACTTATAAACTCACCTCGCGCTAAAACTAAGTCCTTATAACTAGTTTTGCCTAAATTGAGCTCTAAAATGGGTATTTTGGATCCGAAGTGACTCTAGCAAAGTTGTTGCGATCCCAAATCAGTATTTGAACATATAATACATTAATATAATTCATAGGGACTCATTTTGAGCTCTAACAACACTTAAAAACTCACGTCGCGCAAAAACTAAGTCCTTATAACTTGTTTTGCCTAAATCGAGCTTTTAAACGGGTTTTTTGCTCCGAAGTGACTCTAGCAAACTAATTTTGATCCTAAATGAGTATTTGAACATATAATATATTATAATAAGTCTTACAGACTCCTTTGTAGCTCCAACAAGCCTTATAAGGTAACTTCGCACAAAAACTAAGTCTTTGTAACTAGTTTTCCCTAAATCGAGCCTTTAGATGGGTTTTTGGCTCCGAAGTGAATCTAGCGATATTGTTTAGGTCCTAAATGTGTTTTTTAATATAATATATTATAACAAGTCTTAGGGACTCATTTTGAGATACAACAACACTTAAAAACTCACCTCGCGCAAAAACTAAGTCCTTATGACTAGTTTTGCCTAATCGAGCCTTTAAATGGGTATTTTGGCTCCGAAGTGACTCTAGCAAAATTGTTTTGATCCCAAATCAGTATTTGAACATATAATACATTAAAATAATTCGTAGGGACTCATTTTGAGCTCCAACAACACTTATAAACTCACCTCGCGCTAAAACTAAGTCCTTATAACTAGTTTTGCCTAAATTGAGCTCTAAAATGGGTATTTTGGATCCGAAGTGACTCTAGCAAAGTTGTTGCGATCCCAAATCAGTATTTGAACATATAATACATTAATATAATTCATAGGGACTCATTTTGAGCTCTAACAACACTTAAAAACTCACGTCGCGCAAAAACTAAGTCCTTATAACTTGTTTTGCCTAAATCGAGCTTTTAAACGGGTTTTTTGGCTCCGAAGTGACTCTAGCAAACTAATTTTGATCCTAAATGAGTATTTGAACATATAATATATTATAATAAGTCTTACAGACTCATTTGTAGCTCCAACAAGCCTTATAAGGTAACTTCGCACAAAAACTAAGTCTTTGTAACTAGTTTTCCCTAAATCGAGCCTTTAGATGGGTTTTTGGCTCCGAAGTGAATCTAGCGATATTGTTTAGGTCCTAAATGTGTTTTTTAATATAATATATTATAACAAGTCTTAGGGACTCATTTTGAGATACAACAACACTTAAAAACTCACCTCGCGCAAAAACTAAGTCCTTATGACTAGTTTTGCCTAAATCGAGCCTTTAAATGGGTATTTTGGCTCCGAAGTGACTCTAGCAAAATTGTTTTGATCCCAAATCAGTATTTGAACATATAATACATTAAAATAATTCGTAGGGACTCATTTTGAGCTCCAACAACACTTATAAACTCACCTCGCGCAAAAACTAAGTCCTTATAACTAGTTTTGCCTAAATTGAGCTCTAAAATGGGTATTTTGGATCCGAAGTGACTCTAGCAAAGTTGTTGCGATCCCAAATCAGTATTTGAACATATAATACATTAATATAATTCATAGGGACTCATTTTGAGCTCTAACAACACTTAAAAACTCACGTCGCGCAAAAACTAAGTCCTTATAACTTGTTTTGCCTAAATCGAGCTTTTAAACGGGTTTTTTGGCTCCGAAGTGACTCTAGCAAACTAATTTTGATCCTAAATGAGTATTTGAACATATAATATATTATAATAAGTCTTACAGACTCATTTGTAGCTCCAACAAGCCTTATAAGGTAACTTCGCACAAAAACTAAGTCTTTGTAACTAGTTTTCCCTAAATCGAGCCTTTAGATGGGTTTTTGGCTCCGAAGTGAATCTAGCGATATTGTTTAGGTCATTATAACAAGTCTTAGGGACTCATTTTGAGATACAACAACACTTAAAAACTCACCTCGCGCAAAAACTAAGTCCTTATGACTAGTTTTGCCTAAATCGAGCCTTTAAATGGGTATTTTGGCTCCGAAGTGACTCTAGCAAAATTGTTTTGATCCCAAATCAGTATTTGAACATATAATACATTAAAATAATTCGTAGGGACTCATTTTGAGCTCCAACAACACTTATAAACTCACCTCGCGCAAAAACTAAGTCCTTATAACTAGTTTTGCCTAAATTGAGCTCTAAAATGGGTATTTTGGATCCGAAGTGACTCTAGCAAAGTTGTTGCGATCCCAAATCAGTATTTGAACATATAATACATTAATATAATTCATAGGGACTCATTTTGAGCTCTAACAACACTTAAAACTCACGTCGCGCAAAAACTAAGTCCTTATAACTTGTTTTGCCTAAATCGAGCTTTTAAACGGGTTTTTTGGCTCCGAAGTGACTCTAGCAAACTAATTTTGATCCTAAATGAGTATTTGAACATATAATATATTATAATAAGTCTTACAGACTCATTTGTAGCTCCAACAAGCCTTATAAGGTAACTTCGCACAAAAACTAAGTCTTTGTAACTAGTTTTCCCTAAATCGAGCCTTTAGATGGGTTTTTGGCTCCGAAGTGAATCTAGCGATATTGTTTAGGTCCTAAATGTGTTTTTTAATATAATATATTATAACAAGTCTTAGGGACTCATTTTGAGATACAACAACACTTAAAAACTCACCTCGCGCAAAAACTAAGTCCTTATGACTAGTTTTGCCTAAATCGAGCCTTTAAATGGGTATTTTGGCTCCGAAGTGACTCTAGCAAAATTGTTTTGATCCCAAATCAGTATTTGAACATATAATACATTAAAATAATTCGTAGGGACTCATTTTGAGCTCCAACAACACTTATAAACTCACCTCGCGCAAAAACTAAGTCCTTATAACTAGTTTTGCCTAAATTGAGCTCTAAAATGGGTATTTTGGATCCGAAGTGACTCTAGCAAAGTTGTTGCGATCCCAAATCAGTATTTGAACATATAATACATTAATATAATTCATAGGGACTCATTTTGAGCTCTAACAACACTTAAAAACTCACGTCGCGCAAAAACTAAGTCCTTATAACTTGTTTTGCCTAAATCGAGCTTTTAAACGGGTTTTTTTGGCTCCGAAGTGACTCTAGCAAACTAATTTTGATCCTAAATGAGTATTTGAACATATAATATATTATAATAAGTCTTACAGACTCATTTGTAGCTCCAACAAGCCTTATAAGGTAACTTCGCACAAAAACTAAGTCTTTGTAACTAGTTTTCCCTAAATCGAGCCTTTAGATGGGTTTTTGGCTCCGAAGTGAATCTAGCGATATTGTTTAGGTCCTAAATGTGTTTTTTAATATAATATATTATAACAAGTCTTAGGGACTCATTTTGAGATACAACAACACTTAAAAACTCACCTCGCGCAAAAACTAAGTCCTTATGACTAGTTTTGCCTAAATCGAGCCTTTAAATGGGTATTTTGGCTCCGAAGTGACTCTAGCAAAATTGTTTTGATCCCAAATCAGTATTTGAACATATAATACATTAAAATAATTCGTAGGGACTCATTTTGAGCTCCAACAACACTTATAAACTCACCTCGCGCAAAAACTAAGTCCTTATAACTAGTTTTGCCTAAATTGAGCTCTAAAATGGGTATTTTGGATCCGAAGTGACTCTAGCAAAGTTGTTGCGATCCCAAATCAGTATTTGAACATATAATACATTAATATAATTCATAGGGACTCATTTTGAGCTCTAACAACACTTAAAAACTCACGTCGCGCAAAAACTAAGTCCTTATAACTTGTTTTGCCTAAATCGAGCTTTTAAACGGGTTTTTTGGCTCCGAAGTGACTCTAGCAAACTAATTTTGATCCTAAATGAGTATTTGAACATATAATATATTATAATAAGTCTTACAGACTCATTTGTAGCTCCAACAAGCCTTATAAGGTAACTTCGCACAAAAACTAAGTCTTTGTAACTAGTTTTCCCTAAATCGAGCCTTTAGATGGGTTTTTGGCTCCGAAGTGAATCTAGCGATATTGTTTAGGTCCTAAATGTGTTTTTTAATATAATATATTATAACAAGTCTTAGGGACTCATTTTGAGATACAACAACACTTAAAAACTCACCTCGCGCAAAAACTAAGTCCTTATGACTAGTTTTGCCTAAATCGAGCCTTTAAATGGGTATTTTGGCTCCGAAGTGACTCTAGCAAAATTGTTTTGATCCCAAATCAGTATTTGAACATATAATACATTAAAATAATTCGTAGGGACTCATTTTGAGCTCCAACAACACTTATAAACTCACCTCGCGCTAAAACTAAGTCCTTATAACTAGTTTTGCCTAAATTGAGCTCTAAAATGGGTATTTTGGATCCGAAGTGACTCTAGCAAAGTTGTTGCGATCCCAAATCAGTATTTGAACATATAATACATTAATATAATTCATAGGGACTCATTTTGAGCTCTAACAACACTTAAGAACTTCGCGCAAAAACTAAGTCCTTATAACTTGTTTTGCCTAAATCGAGCTTTTAAACGGGTTTTTTCGCTCCGAAGTGACTCTAGCAAACTAATTTTGATCCTAAATGAGTATTTGAACATATATTATATTATAATAAGTCTTACAGACTCCTTTGTAGCTCCAACAAGCCTTATAAGGTAACTTCGCACAAAAACTAAGTCTTTGTAACTAGTTTTCCCTAAATCGAGCCTTTAGATGGGTTTTTGGCTCCGAAGTGAATCTAGCGATATTGTTTAGGTCCTAAATGTGTTTTTTAATATAATATATTATAACAAGTCTTAGGGACTCATTTTGAGATACAACAACACTGAAAAACTCACCTCGCGCAAAAACTAAGTCCTTATGACTAGTTTTGCCTGAATCGAGCCTTTAAATGGGTATTTTGGCTCCGAAGTGACTCTAGCAAAATTGTTTTGATCCCAAATCAGTATTTGAACACATAATACATTAAAATAATTCGTAGGGACTCATTTTGAGCTCCAACAACACTTATAAACTCACCTCGCGCTAAAACTAAGTCCTTATAACTAGTTTTGCCTAAATTGAGCTCTAAAATGGGTATTTTGGATCCGAAGTGACTCTAGCAAAGTTGTTGCGATCCCAAATCAGTATTTGAACATATAATACATTAATATAATTCATAGGGACTCATTTTGAGCTCTAACAACACTTAAGAACTCACGTCGCGCAAAAACTAAGTCCTTATAACTTGTTTTGCCTAAATCGAGCTTTTAAACGGGTTTTTTTGCTCCGAAGTGACTCTAGCAAACTAATTTTGATCCTAAATGAGTATTTGAACATATAATATATTATAATAAGTCTTACAGACTCATTTGTAGCTCCAACAAGCCTTATAAGGTAACTTCGCACAAAAACTAAGTCTTTGTAACTAGTTTTCCCTAAATCGAGCCTTTAGATGGGTTTTTGGCTCCGAAGTGAATCTAGCGATATTGTTTAGGTCCTAAATGAGTATTTGAACATATAATATATTATAATAAGTCTTAGAGACTCGTTTGTAGCTCCAACAAGCCTTATAAGGTAACCTCGCACAAAAACTAAGTTTTGTAACTAGTTTCCCCTAATCGAGCCTTTAGGTTGGTTTTCTGCTCCGAAGTGAATCTAGCGAAGTTGTTTAGGTCCTAAATGTGTTTTTTAATAGAATCTATTATAATAAGTCTTAGGGACTCATTTTGAGATGCAACAACACTTAAAAACTCACCTCGCGCAAAAACGAAGTCCTTATAACTAGGTTTGCTTAAATCGAGCCTTTAAATGGGTATTTTGGCTCCGAAGTGACTCTAGCAAAATTGTTTTGATCCCAAATCAGTATTTGAACATATAATACATTAAAATAATTCGTAGGGACTCATTTTGAGCTCAAACAACACTTATAAACTCACGTCGCGCAAAAACTAAGTCCTTATAACTTGTTTTGCCTAAATCGAGCTTTTAAACGGGTTTTTTGGCTCCGCAGTGACTCTAGCAAACTAATTTTGATCCTAAATGAGTATTTGAACGTATAATATATTATAATAAGTCTTAGAGACTCGTTTGTAGCTCCAACAAGCCTTATAAGGTAACTTCGCACAAAAACTAAGTCTTTGTAACTAGTTTTCCCTAAATCGAGCCTTTAGGTTGGTTTTCAGCAATGAAGTGAATCTAGCAAAGTTGTTTAGGTCTTAAATGTGTTTTTTAATATAATATATTATAATAAGTCTTAGGGACTCATTTTGAGATCGAACAACACTTAAAAACTCACCTCGCGCAAAAACTAAGTCTTATAACTAGTTTTGCCTAAATCTAGCCTTTAAATGGGTATTTTGGCTCCGAAGTGACTCTAGCAAAATTGTTTAGATCCCAAATCTGTATTTGAACATATTATACATTAAAATAATTCGTAGGGACTCATTTTGAGCTCAATCAACACTTATAAACTCACGTCGCGCAAAAACTAAGTCCTTATAACTTGTTTTCCCTAAATCGAGCTTTTAAACGGGTTTTTTGGCTCCGCAGTGACTCTAGCAAACTAATTTTGATCCTAAATGAGTATTTGAACATATAATATATTATAATAAGTCTTAGAGACTCGTTTGTAGCTCCAACAAGCCTTATAAGGTAACTTCGCACAAAAACTAAGTCTTTGTAACTAGTTTTCCCTAAATCGAGCCTTCAGATTGGTTTCAGCTACGAAGTGAATCTAGCAAAGTTGTTTAGGTCCTAAATGTGTTTTTTGATATAATATATTATAATAAGTCTTAGGGACTCATTTTGAGATCCAACAACACTTAAAAACTCACCTCGCGCAAAAACTTTGTCCTTATAACTAGTTTTGCCTAAATCGAGCCTTTAAATGGGTTATTTGGCTCCGAAGTGACTCTAGCAAAATTGATTAGATCCCAAATCAGTATTTGAACATATAATACATTAAAATAAATCGTAGGGACTCATTTTGAGCTCAAACAACACTTATAAACTCCCGTCGCCCAAAAACTAAGTCCTTATAACTTGTTTTGCCTAAATCGAGCTTTTAAACGGGTTTTTTGGCTCCGAAGTGACTCTAGCAAACTAATTTTGATCCTAAATGAGTATTTGAACATATAATATATTATAATAAGTCTTAGAGACTCGTTTGTAGCTCCAACAAGCCTTATAAGGTAACTTCGCACAAAAACAAAGTCTTTGTAACTAGTTTTCCCTAAATCGAGCCTTTAGATTTGTTTTTAGCTCCGAAGTGAATCTAGCAAAGTTGTTTAGGTCCTAAATGTGTTTTTTAATATAATATATTATAGTACGTCTTAGGGACTTATTTTGAGATGCAACAACACTTAAAAACTAACCTCGCGCAAAAACTAAGTCCTTATAACTAGGTTTGCCTAAATCGAGCCTTTAAATGGGTATTTTGGCTCCGAACTGACTTTAGCAATATAGTTTTGATCCCAAATCAGTATTTGAACATATAATACATTAAAATAATTCGTAGGGACTCATTTTGAGCTCCAACAACACTTAGAAACTCACATCGCGCAAAAACTAAGTCCTTATACCTTGTTTTTCCTAAACCGAGCTTTTAAACGGGTTTTTTTGGCTCCGAAGTGACTCTAACAAACTAATTTTCATCCTAAATGAGTATTTGAACATATACTATATTATAATAAGTCTTAGAGACTCGTTTGTAGCTCCAACAAGCCTTATAAGGTAACTTCGCACAAAAACTAAGTTTTGTAACTAGTTTTCCCTAAATCGAGCCTTTAGGTTGGTTTTCAGCTCCGAAGTGAATCTAGCGAAGTTGTTTAGGTCCTAAAAGTGTTTTTTACAGGCTTGTTAGAGCTACAAAAGAGTCTCTAAGACTTATTATAATATATTATATGTTTAAATACTCATTTAAGGTCAAAACTAGTTTGCTAGAGTCACTTTGGAGCCAAAAAACATGTTTATAAGCTCGATATAGGCAAAACAAGTTATAAGGACTTAGTTTTTGCACGACGTGAGTTTTTAAGTGTTTTTGGAGCTCAAAATGAGTACCTACGAATTAATTTAATGTATTATATGTTCTAATACTGATTTGGGATCGCAAAAGCTTTGCCAGAGTCACTTCGGAGCCAAAATACCCATTCTAGAGCTCAATTTAGGCAAAACTAGTTATAAGGACTTAGTTTTTGCGCGAGATGAGTTTATAAGTGTTTCTGGAGCTCAAAATGAGTCCCTACGAGTTATTTTAATGTATTATATGTTCAAATACTGATTTTAGATCAAAACAATTTCGCTAGACTCACTTCGGAGCCAAAATACCCATATAAATGCTAGATTTAGGTAAAACTAGTTATAAGGACTTATCTTTTGCGCGAGGTGAGTTTTTAAGTGTTGTTGGATCTCAAAATGAGTCCCTAAGACTTATTAAAATATATTATATTAAAAAACACATTACGGACCTAAACAACTTCGCTAGATTCACTTCGGAGCCAAAAACCCATCCAAAGGGTCGAATTAGGGTAAACTAGTTACAAAGACTTAGTTTTTGTGCGAAGTTACCTTATAAGTCTTGTTGGATCTACAAAAGAGTCTCTAAGACTTATTATAATATATTATATGTTCAAATACTCATTTCGGATCAAAATTAGTTTGCTAGAGTCACATCGGAGCCAAAAAACCCGTTTAAAAGCTCGATTTAGACAAACCAAGTTATAAGGACTTAGTTTTTGCGCGACGTGAATTTTCAAGTGTTGTTGGAGCTCAAAATGAGTCCCTACGAATTATATTAATGTATTATATGGTCAAATACTGATTTGGGATCGCAACAACTTTGCTAGAGTCACTTCGGAGCCAAAATACCCATTTTAGAGATCGATTTAGGCAAAACTAGTTATAAGGACTTAGTTTTTGCGCGAGGTGAGTTTATAAGTGTTGCTAGAGCTCAAAATGAGTCCCTACGAATTATTTTAATGTATTATATGTTCAAATACTGATTCAGGATCAAAACAATTTTGCGAGAGTCACTTCGGAGCGAAAATACCCATATAAAGGCTAGAATTAGGCAAAACTACTTATAAGGACTTATTTTTTGCGCGAGGTGAGTTTTTAAGTGTTGTTGGATCTCAAAATGTGTCCCTAAGACTTATTATAATATATTATATTAAAAAACACATTTAGGACCTAAACAAGTTCGCTAGATTCACTTCGGAGCAAAAAACCCATCTAAAGGCTCGATTTAGGGAAAACTAGTTACAAAGACTTAGTTTTTGCGCGAACTTACCTTAGAAGGCTTGTTAGAGCTACAAAAGAGTCTCTAAGACTTATTATAATATATTATATGTTCAAATACTCATTTAAGGTCAAAACTGGTTTGCTAGAGTCACTTCGTAGCCCAAAAACCCGTTTAAAAGCTCGATATAGGCAAAACAAGTTATAATGACTTAGTTTTAGCGCGACGTGAGTTTATAAAGTGTTGTTGGAGCTCAAAATGAGTCCCTACGAATTATTTTAATGTATTATATGTTCAAATACTGATTTGGGATCAAAACAATTTTGCTAGAGTCACTTCGGAGCCAAAATACCCATTTAAAGGCTCGATTTAGGCAAAACTAGTTATAAGGACTTATTTTTTGCGCGAGGTAAGTTTTTAGGTGTTGTTGGATCTCAAAATGAGTCCCTAAGACTTAATATAATATATTATATTAAAAAACACATTAAGGACCTAAACAACTTCGCTAAATTCACTTCGGAGCCAAAAACCCATCTAAAGGCTCGATTTAGGGAAAACTAGTTACAAAGACTTAGTTTTTGTGCGAAGTTACCTTATAGGGCTTGTTGGAGCTACAAACGAGTCTCTAAGACTTATTATAATATATTATATGTTCAAATACTCATTTAGGATCAAAATTAGTTTGCTAGAGTCACTTCGGAGCAAAATACCCCGTTTAAAAGCTCGATTTAGGGAAAACAAGTTATAAGGACATAGTTTTTGCGCGACGTGAGTTTTTAAGTGTTGTTGGCGCTCAAAATAAGTTCCTACGAATTATTTTAGTGTATTATATGTTCAAATTCTGATTTGGGATCAAAACAATTTTGCTAGAGTCACTTCGGAGCCAAAATACCCCTTTAAAGGCTCGATTTAGGCAAAACAAGTTATAAGGACTTAGTTTTTGCGCGAGGTGAGTTTTTAGGTGTTGTTGGATCTCAAAATGAGTCTCTAAGACTTAATATAATATATTATATTAAAAAACATATTAAGGACCTACACAACTTCGCTAGATTCACTTCGGAGCCAAAAACCCATCTAAAGGCTCGATTTAGGGAAAACTAGTTACAAAGACTTAGTTTTTGTGCGAAGTTACCTTATAAGGCTTGTTGGAGCTACGAACGAGTCTCTAAGACTTATTATAATATATTATATGTTCAAATACTCATTTAGGATCAAAACTAGTTTGCTAGAGTCACTTCGGAGCCAAAAACCCCGTTTAAAAGCTCGATTTAGGCAAAACAAGTTATAAGGACTTAGTTTTTGCGCGACGTGAATTTTCAAGTCTTGTTGGAGCTCTAAATGAGTCCCTACGAATTATATTAATGCATTATATGTTCAAATACTGATTTGGGATCGCAACAACTTTGCTAGAGTCACTTCGGAGCCAAAATACCCATTTTAGAGCTCGATTTAGGCAAAACTAGTTATAAGGACTTAGTTTTTGCGCGAGGTGAGTTTATAAGTGTTGCTAGAGCTCAAAATGAATCCCTACGAATTATTTTAATATATTATATGTTCAAATACTGATTCAGGATCAAAACAATTTTGCGAGAATCACTTCGGAGCGAAAATACCCATATAAAGGCTAGATTTAGGCAAACCTACTTATAAGGACTTATTTTTGGCGCGAGGTGAGTTTTTAAGTGTTGTTGGATCTCAAAATGAGTCCCTAAAACTTATTATAATATATTATATTAAAAAACACATTTAGGACCTAAACAAGTTCGCTAGATTCACTTCGGAGAAAAAAACCCATCTAAAGGCTTGATTTAGGGAAAACTAGGCACAAAGACTTAGTTTTTGCGCGAACGTACCTTAGAAGGCTTGTTAGAGCTACAAAAGAGTCTCTAAGACTTATTATAATATATTATATGTTCAAATACTCATTTAAGGTCAAAACTGGTTTGCTAGAGTCACTTCGGAGCCCAAAAACCCGTTTAAAAGCTCGATATAGGCGAAACAAGTTATAAGGACTTAGTTTTTGTGCGACGTGAGTTTATAAGTGTTGTTGGAGCTCAAAATGAGTCCCTACGAATTATTTTAATCTATTATATGTTCAAATACTGATTTGGGATCAAAACAATTTTGCTAGAGTCACTTCGGAGCCAAAATACCCATTTAAAGGCTCGATTTAGGCAAAACTAGTTATAAGTACTTATTTTTTGCGCGAGGTGAGTTTTTAGGTGTTGTTGGATCTCAAAATGAGTCCCTAAGACTTAATATAATATATTATATTAAAAAACACATTAAGGACCTAAACAACTTCGCTAGATTCACTTCAGAGCCAAAAACCCGTCTAAAGGCTCGATTTAGGGAAAACTAGTTACAAAGATTTAGTTTTTGTGCGAAGTTACCTTATAAGGCTTGTTGGAGCTACAAACGAGTCTCTAAGACTTATTATAATATATTATATGTTCAAATACTCATTTAGGATCAAAATTAGTTTGCTAGAGTCACTTCGGAGCCAAAAACCCCGTTTAAAAGCTCGATTTGGGCAAAACAAGTTATAAGGACATAGTTTTTGCGCGACGTGAGTTTTTAAGTATTGTTGGAGCTCAAAATAAGTTCCTACGAATTATTTTAGTGTATTATATGTTCAAATTCTGATTTGGGATCAAAACAATTTTGCTAGAGTCACTTCAGAGCCAAAATACCCATTTAAAGGCTCGATTTAGGCAAAACTAGTTATAAGGACTTAGTTTTTGCGTGAGGTGAGTTTATAAGTGTTGTTGTAGCTCAAAATGAGTTCCTTTGAATTATTTTAATGTACTATCTGTTCAAATACTGATTTGGGATCAAAATAATTTTGCTAGAGTCACTTCGGAGCCAAAATACCCATTTAAAGGCTGATTTACGCAAAACTAGTTATAAGGACTTAGTTTTTGCGCGAGGTGAGTTTTTAGGTGTTGTTGGATCTCAAAATGAGTCCCTAAGACTTAATATAATATATTATATTAAAAAACACATTAAGATCCTAAACAACTTCGCTAGATTCACTTCGGAGCCAAAAACCCATCTAAAGGCTCGATTTAGGGAAAACTAGTTATAAAGACTTAGTTTTTGTGCGAAGTTACCTTATAAGGCTTGTTGGAGCTACAAACGAGTCTCTAAGACTTATTATAATATATTATATGTTCAAATACTCATTTAGGATCAAAACTAGTTTGCTAGAGTCACTTCGGAGCCAAAAACCCCGTTTAAAAGCTCGATTTAGGCAAAACAAGTTATAAGGACTTAGTTTTTGGGCGACGTGAATTTTCAATTCTTGTTAGAGCTCAAAATGAGTTCCTACGAATTATATTAATGCATTATATATTCAAATACTGATTTGGGATCGCAACAACTTTGCTAGAGTCACTTCGGAGCCAAAATACCCATTTTAGAGCTCGATTTAGGCAAAACTAGTTATAAGGACTTAGTTTTTGCGCGAGATGAGTTTATAAGTGTTGCTAGAGCTCAAAATGAATCCCTACGAATTATTTTAATATACTATATGTTCAAATACTGATTCAGGATCAAAACAATTTTGCGAGAATCACTTCGGAGTGAAAATACCCATATAAAGGCTAGATTTAGGCAAACCTACTTATAAGGACTTATTTTTTACGCGAGGTGAGTTTTTAAGTGTTGTTGCATCTCAAAATGAGTCCCTAAGACTTATTATAATATATTATATTAAAAAACACATTTAGGACCTAAACAAGTTCGCTAGATTCACTTCGGAGCAAAAAACACATCTAAAGGCTCTATTTAGGGAAAACTAGTTACAAAGACTTAGTTTTTGCGCGAACTTACCTTAGAAGGCTTGTTAGAGCTACAAAAGAGTCTCTAGGACTTATTATAATATATTATATGTTCAAATACTCATTTAAGGTCAAAACTGGTTTGCTAGAGTCACTTCGGAGCCCAAAAACCCGTTTAAAAGCTCGATATAGGCAAAACAAGTTATAAGGACTTAGTTTTTGCGCGAGGTGAGTTTTAAGGTGTTGTTGGATCTCAAAATGAGTCCCTAAGATTTAATATAATATATTATATTAAAAAACACATTAAGGACCTAAACAACTTCGCTAGATTCACTTAGGAGCCAAAAACCCATATAAAGGCTCGATTTAGGGAAAACTAGTTACAAAGACTTAGTTTTTGTGCGAAGTTACCTTATAAGGCTTGTTGGAGCTACAAACGAGTCTCTAAGACTTATTATAATATATTATATGTTCAAATACTCATTTAGGATCAAAACTAGTTTGCTAGAGTCACTTCGGAGCCAAAAACCCCGTTTAAAAGCTCGATTTAGGCAAAACAAGTTATAAGGACTTAGTTTTTGGGCGACGTGAATTTTCAATTCTTGTTAGAGCTCAAAATGAGTTCCTACGAATTATATTAATGCATTATATGTTCAAATACTGATTTGGGATCGCAACAACTTTGCTAGAGTCACTTCGGAGCCAAAATACCCATTTTAGAGCTCGATTTAGGCAAAACTAGTTATAAGGACTTAGTTTTTGCGCGAGGTGAGTTTATAAGTGTTGCTAGAGCTCAAAATGAATCCCTACGAATTATTTTAATATACTATATGTTCAAATACTGATTCAGGATCAAAACAATTTTGCGAGAATCACTTCGGAGTGAAAATACCCATATAAAGGCTAGATTTAGGCAAACCTACTTATAAGGACTTATTTTTTACGCGAGGTGAGTTTTTAAGTGTTGTTGCATCTCAAAATGAGTCCCTAAGACTGATTATAATATATTATATTAAAAAACACATTTAGGACCTAAACAAGTTCGCTAGATTCACTTCGGAGCAAAAAACACATCTAAAGGCTCTATTTAGGGAAAACTAGTTACAAAGACATAGTTTTTGCGCGAACTTACCTTAGAAGGCTTGTTAGAGCTACAAAAGAGTCTCTAGGACTTATTATAATATATTATATGTTCAAATACTCATTTAAGGTCAAAACTGGTTTGCTAGAGTCACTTCGGAGCCCAAAAACCCGTTTAAAAGCTCGATATAGGCAAAACAAGTTATAAGGACTTAGTTTTTGCGCGAGGTGAGTTTTAAGGTGTTGTTGGATCTCAAAATGAGTCCCTAAGATTTAATATAATATATTATATTAAAAAACACATTAAGGACCTAAACAACTTCGCTAGATTCACTTCGGAGCCAAAAACCCATCTAAAGGCTCGATTTAGGGAAAACTAGTTACAAAGACTTAGTTTTTGTGCGAAGTTACCTTATAAGGCTTGTTGGAGCTACAAACGAGTCTCTAAGACTTATTATAATATATTATATGTTCAAATACTCATTTAGGATCAAAACTAGTTTGCTAGAGTCACTTCGGAGCCAAAAACCCCGTTTAAAAACTCGATTTAGGCAAAACAAGTTATAAGGACTTAGTTTTTGGGCGACGTGAATTTTCAATTCTTGTTAGAGCTCAAAATGAGTTCCTACGAATTATATTAATGCATTATATGTTCAAATACTGATTTGGGATCGCAACAACTTTGCTAGAGTCACTTCGGAGCCAAAATACCCATTTTAGAGCTCGATTTAGGCAAAACTAGTTATAAGGACTTAGTTTTTGCGCGAGGTGAGTTTATAAGTGTTGCTAGAGCTCAAATTGAATCCCTACGAATTATTTTAATATACTATATGTTCAAATACTGATTCAGGATCAAAACAATTTTGCGAGAATCACTTCGGAGTGAAAATACCCATATAAAGGCTAGATTTAGGCAAACCTACTTATAAGGACTTATTTTTTACGCGAGGTGAGTTTTTAAGGGTTGTTGCATCTCAAAATGAGTCCCTAAGACTTATTATAATATATTATATTAAAAAACACATTTAGGACCTAAACAAGTTCGCTAGATTCACTTCGGAGCAAAAAACACATCTAAAGGCTCTATTTAGGGAAAACTAGTTACAAAGACTTAGTTTTTGCGCGAACTTACCTTAGAAGGCTTGTTAGAGCTACAAAAGAGTCTCTAGGACTTATTATAATATATTATATGTTCAAATACTCATTTAAGGTCAAAACTGGTTTGCTAGAGTCACTTCGGAGCCCAAAAACCCGTTTAAAAGCTCGATATAGGCAAAACAAGTTATAAGGACTTAGTTTTTGCGCGAGGTGAGTTTTAAGGTGTTGTTGGATCTCAAAATGAGTCCTTAAGATTTAATATAATATATTATATCAAAAAACACATTAAGGACCTAAACAACTTCGCTAGATTCACTTCGGAGCCAAAAACCCATCTAAAGGCTCGATTTAGGGAAAACTAGTTACAAAGACTTAGTTTTTGTGCGAAGTTACCTTATAAGGCTTGTTGGAGCTACAAACGAGTCTCTAAGACTTATTATAATATATTATATGTTCAAATACTCATTTAGGATCAAAACTAGTTTGCTAGAGTCACTTCGGAGCCAAAAACCCCGTTTAAAAGCTCGATTTAGGCAAAACAAGTTATAAGGACTTAGTTTTTGGGCGACGTGAATTTTCAATTCTTGTTAGAGCTCAAAATGAGTTCCTACGAATTATATTAATGCATTATATGTTCAAATACTGATTTGGGATCGCAACAACTTTGCTAGAGTCACTTCGGAGCCAAAATACCCATTTTAGAGCTCGATTTAGGCAAAACTAGTTATAAGGACTTAGTTTTTGCGCGAGGTGAGTTTATAAGTGTTGCTAGAGCTCAAAATGAATCCCTACGAATTATTTTAATATACTATATGTTCAAATACTGATTCAGGATCAAAACAATTTTGCGAGAATCACTTCGGAGTGAAAATACCCATATAAAGGCTAGATTTAGGCAAACCTACTTATAAGGACTTATTTTTTACGCGAGGTGAGTTTTTAAGTGTTGTTGCATCTCAAAATGAGTCCCTAAGACTTATTATAATATATTATATTAAAAAACACATTTAGGACCTAAACAAGTTCGCTAGATTCACTTCGGAGCAAAAAACACATCTAAAGGCTCTATTTAGGGAAAACTAGTTACAAAGACTTAGTTTTTGCGCGAACTTACCTTAGAAGGCTTGTTAGAGCTACAAAAGAGTCTCTAGGACTTATTATAATATATTATATGTTCAAATACTCATTTAAGGTCAAAACTGGTTTGCTAGAGTCACTTCGGAGCCCAAAAACCCGTTTAAAAGCTCGATATAGGCAAAACAAGTTATAAGGACTTAGTTTTTGCGCGAGGTGAGTTTTAAGGTGTTGTTGGATCTCAAAATGAGTCCCTAAGATTTAATATAATATATTATATTAAAAAACACATTAAGGACCTAAACAACTTCGCTATATTCACTTCGGAGCCAAAAACCCATCTAAAGGCTCGATTTAGGGAAAACTAGTTACAAAGACTTAGTTTTTGTGCGAAGTTACCTTATAAGGCTTGTTGGAGCTACAAACGAGTCTCTAACACTTATTATAATATATTATATGTTCAAATACTCATTTAGGATCAAAACTAGTTTGCTAGAGTCACTTCGGAGCCAAAAACCCCGTTTAAAAGCTCGATTTAGGCAAAATAAGTTATAAGGACATAGTTTTTGCGCGACGTGAGTTTTTAAGTATTGTTGGAGCTCCAAATGAGTTCCTACGAATTATTTTAGTGTATTATATGTTCAAATTCTGATTTGCGATCAAAACAATTTTGCTAGAGTCACTTCGGAGCCAAAATACCCATTTAAAGGCTCGATTTAGGCAATACTAGTTATAAGGACTTAGTTTTTGCGCCAGGTGAGTTTTTATGTGTTGTTGGATCTCAAAATAAGTCCCTAAGACTTATTATAATATATTATATTAAAAAACACATTTAGGACCTAAACAACTTCGCTAGATTCACTTCGGAGCCAAAAACCCATCTAAAGGCTCGATTTAGGAAAAACTAGTTACAAAGACTTAGTTTTTGTACGAAGTTACCTTATAATGCTTGTTGGAGCTACAAACGAGTCTTTAAGTCTTATTATAATATATTTTATGTTCAAATACTCATTTAGGATCAAAATTAGTTTGCTAGAGTCACTTCGGAGCAAAAAAAAAACCCCGTTTAAAAGCTCGATTTAGGCAAAACAAGTTATAAGGACTTAGTTTTTGCGCGAAGTGAGATTTTAAGTGTTCTTGGAGCTCAAAATGAGTTTCTATGAATTATTTTAGTGTATTATATATTCAAATACAGATTTGGGATCAAACAAAATTTTGCTAGAGTCACTTCGGAGCCAAGATACCCATTTAAAGGCTCGATTTAGGCAAAACTAGTTATAAGGACTTAGTTTTTGCGTGAGGTGAGTTTATAACTGTTGTTGTAGCTCAAAATGAGTTCCTATGAATTATTTTAATGTATTGTCTGTTCAAATACTGATTTGGGATCAAAATAATTATGCTAGAGTCAGTTCGGAGCCAAAATACCCATTTAAAGGCTCGATTTAGGCAAAACTAGTTATAAGGACTTAGTTTTTGCGCCTGGTGAGTTTTTAAGTGTTGTTGGATCTCAAAATGAGTCCCTAGGACTTATTATAATATATTATATTAAAAAACACATTTAGGACCTAAACAACTTCGCTAGATTCACTTCGGAGCCAAAAACCCATCTAAAGGCTCGATTTAGGGAAAACATGTTACAAAGACTTAGTTTTTGTGCGAAGTTACCTTATACGGCTTGTTGGATCTACAAATAAGTCTTTAAGACTTATTATAATATATTATATGTTCAAATACTCATTTAGGATCAAAATTAGTTTGCTAGAGTCATTTCGGAGCCAAAAAACCCGTTTAAAAGCTCGATTTAGGGAAAACAAGTTCTAAGTGTTAGAAAAAATTTGCAATAATGTGTAAAAGTTCTATGTAAGGTGGAAATATAGTATTCTGAAATTTATAATCAAACACTTTGATCAAACCATCAAGAACATAGAACAAAGATTTTTTCATAATTTTATTAGAAAAACAAACAAGCATACAAATATGCACAAAATTTATTTCATAAATAAATTATAGAGATTAAGAATTTTACCAAGAAGATTCTAGTGATTGAAACGAACTTATCGGCCTTAGGGAATCCTCGCTTTGCCAATACCACAATCTTCCAAACCGTGCCTCCGGATCGGGAAGAGACGAGAGTGTGGGCTCACTCTAATTTTTTCTCACACACACTACTTTAGTGTATAATTAGGCTATAATAATAGCTATAGGGAATGGCAATTAAGGGAGCTTCTCTCTCTAGAAATTTTCTCAAAGTGACTTATGAGCTTATGTGTTTTTTTAACTAGGTTAGGTTTTCTCTCTACAATAGGGTCCTATTTATAGAGAGAATAAGGAGGTGTTTAATAGGAATACTCCAAGTCCTACTTGGATTCAAACTAATACCTATTATTATTTATTTTAGATGTATTAAAATATCTAATATTTTAATTATATATATATTATATATATAATCGTATATATGTATATACGATTTTGGCTTCGGCAACTTTCTCTAGAAAGCCGAATTGGATTTGTACTTTATATACATTAAAATATCATTAATTATATATATATATATACATATACGTCAATTTTTTTTTAAACCAATTGCGATTTTGTTTAAATATATAACTATATATATATCTCAAAATGAGTCCCTAAGACTTATTATAACATATTGTATTAAAAAACACATTTAGGACCTAAACAACTTCGCTAGATTCACTTCGGAGCTAAAAACTAATCTGAACGCTCGATTTAGGGAAAACTAGTTACAAAGACTTAGTTTTTGTGCGAAGTTACCTTATAAGGCTTGTTGGAGCTACAAACGAGTCTCTAAGACTTATTATAATATATTTTATGTTCAAATACTCATTTAGGATAAAAATTAGTTTGCTAAAGTCACTTCGGAGCCAAAAAACCCGTTTAAAAGCTCGATTTAGGCAAAACAAGTTATAAGGACTTAGTTTTTGCGCGACGTGAGTTTATAAGTGTTGTTTGAGCTCAAAATGAGTCCCTACGAATTATTTTAATGTATTATATGTTCAAATACTAATTTGGGATCTGAACAATTTAGCCAGAGTCACTTCGGACCAAAATACCCATTTAAAGGCTCGATTTAGGCAAAACTAGTCATAAGCACTTAGTTTTTGCGCGAGGTGAGTTTTTAAGTGTTGTTGGATCTCAAAATGAGTCCCTAAGACTTATTATAATATATTATATTAAAAAACACATTTAGGACCTAAACAACTTCGCTAGATTCACTTCGGAGCTGAAAACCAACCTAAAGGCTCGATTTAGGGAAAACTAGTTACAAAACTTAGTTTTTGTGCGAAGTTACCTTATAAGGCTTGTTGGAGCTAGAAATGAGTCTCTAAGACTTATTATAATATATTATATGTTCAAATACTCATTTAGGATTAAAATTAGTTTGTTAGAGTCACTTCGGAGCCAAAAAAACCCGTTTAAAAGCTCGATTTAGGCAAAACAAGGTATAAGGACTTAGTTTTTGCGCGACGTGAGTTTTTAAGTGTTGTTGGAGCTCAAAATGAGTCCCTACGAATTATTTTAATGTATTATATGTTCAAATACTGATTTGGGATCAAAACTATATTGCTAAAGTCAGTTCGGAGCCAAAATACCCATTTAAAGGCTCGATTTAGGCAAACCTAGTTATAAGGACTTAGTTTTTGCTCGAGGTGAGTTTTTAAGTGTTCTTGCATCTCAAAATGAGTCCCTAAGACGTATTATAATATATTATTTTAAAAAACACATTTAGGACCTAAACAACTTTGCTAGATTCACTTCGGAGATTAAAACCAATCTAAAGGCTCGATTTAGGGAAAACTAGTAACAAAGACTTAGTTTTTGTGCGAAGTTACCTTATAAGGCTTGTTGGAGCTAAAAATGAGTCTCTAAGACTTATTATAATATATTATATGTTCAAATACTCATTTAGGGTCAAAATTAGTTTGCTAGAGTCACTTCGGAGCCAAAAAACCCGTTTAAAAGCTCGATTTAGGCAAAACAAGATATAAGGACTTAGTTTTTGCGCGAGGTGAGTTTTTAAGTTTTGTTGCATCTCAAAATGAGTCCCTAAGACGTATTATAATATATTATATTAAAAAACGCATTTAGGACCTAAACAACTTCGCTAGATTCACTTCGGAGCTAAAAATCAATCTAAAGGCTCGATTTAGGGAAAACTAGTTACAAAGACTTAGTTTTTGTGTGAAGTTACCTT
Source organism: Boehmeria nivea var. tenacissima (assembly GCA_018132145.1). Classification (NCBI taxonomy): domain Eukaryota; kingdom Viridiplantae; phylum Streptophyta; class Magnoliopsida; order Rosales; family Urticaceae; genus Boehmeria; species Boehmeria nivea. The sequence goes on along the minus strand of CM030881.1, from coordinate 716,675 downwards.
ATAAGGCTTGTACGAGCTAAAAACGAGTCTCTAAGACTTATTATAATATGTTATATGTTCAAATACTCGTTTAGGATCAAAATTAGTTCGCTAGAGTCACTTCGGAGCCAAAAAAACCTGTTTAAAAGCTCGATTCAGGCAAAACAAGTTATAAGGACTTAGTTTTTGCGCGAGGTGAGTTTTTAAGTTTTGTTGCATCTCAAAATGAGTCCCTAAGACGTATTATAATATATTATATTAAAAAACACATTTAGGACCCAAACAACTTCGCTAGATTCACTTCGGAGCTAAAAATCAATCTAAAGGCTCGATTTAGGGAAAACTAGTTACAAAGACTTAGTTTTTGTGCGAAGTTACCTTATAAGGCTTGTTGGAGCTACAAACGAGTCTCTAAGACTTATTATAATATGTTATATGTTCAAATACTCATTTAGGATCAAAATTAGTTTGCTAGAGTCACTTCGGAGCCAAAAAAACCTGTTTAAAAGCTCGATTTAGGCAAAACAAGTTATAAGGACTTAGTTTTTGCGCGACGTGAGTTTTTAAGTGTTGTTGGATCTCAAAATGAGTCCCTAAGACTTATTATAACATATTGTATTAAAAAACACATTTAGGACCTAAACAACTTCGCTAGATTCACTTCGGAGCTAAAAACCAATCTGAACGCTCGATTTAGGGAAAACTAGTTACAAAGACTTAGTTTTTGTGCGAACTTACCTTATAAGGCTTGTTGGAGCTACAAACGAGTCTCTAAGACTTATTATAATATATTTTATGTTCAAATACTCATTTAGGATCAAAATTAGTTTGCTAAAGTCACTTCGGAGCCAAAAAACCCGTTTAAAAGCTCGATTTAGGCAAAACAAGTTATAAGGACTTAGTTTTTGCGCGACGTGAGTTTACAAGTGTTGTTTGAGCTCAAAATGAGTCCCTACGAATTATTTTAATGTATTATATGTTCAAATACTAATTTGGGATCTGAACAATTTAGCCAGAGTCACTTCGGACCAAAATACCCATTTAAAGGCTCGATTTAGGCAAAACTAGTCATAAGCACTTAGTTTTTGCGCGAGGTGAGTTTTTAAGTGTTGTTGGATCTCAAAATGAGTCCCTAAGACTTATTATAATATATTATATTAAAAAACACATTTAGGACCTAAACAACTTCGCTAGATTCACTTCGGAGCTGAAAACCAACCTAAAGGCTCGATTTAGGGAAAACTAGTTACAAAACTTAGTTTTTGTGCGAAGTTACCTTATAAGGCTTGTTGGAGCTAGAAATGAGTCTCTAAGACTTATTATAATATATTATATGTTCAAATACTCATTTAGGATTAAAATTAGTTTGTTAGAGTCACTTCGGAGCCAAAAAAACCCGTTTAAAAGCTCGATTTAGGCAAAACAAGGTATAAGGACTTAGTTTTTGCGCGACGTGAGTTTTTAAGTGTTGTTGGAGCTCAAAATGAGTCCCTACGAATTATTTTAATGTATTATATGTTCAAATACTGATTTGGGATCAAAACTATATTGCTAAAGTCAGTTCGGAGCTAAAATACCCATTTAAAGGCTCGATTTAGGCAAACCTAGTTATAAGGACTTAGTTTTTGCTCGAGGTGAGTTTTTAAGTGTTGTTGCATCTCAAAATGAGTCCCTAAGACGTATTATAATATATTATTTTAAAAAACACATTTAGGACCTAAACAACTTTGCTAGATTCACTTCGGAGATTAAAACCAATCTAAAGGCTCGATTTAGGGAAAACTAGTAACAAAGACTTAGTTTTTGTGCGAAGTTACCTTATAAGGCTTGTTGGAGCTAAAAATGAGTCTCTAAGACTTATTATAATATATTATATGTTCAAATACTCATTTAGGGTCAAAATTAGTTTGCTAGAGTCACTTCGGAGCCAAAAAACCCGTTTAAAAGCTCGATTTAGGCAAAACAAGATATAAGGACTTAGTTTTTGCGCGAGGTGAGTTTTTAAGTTTTGTTGCATCTCAAAATGAGTCCCTAAGACGTATTATAATATATTATATTAAAAAACGCATTTAGGACCTAAACAACTTCGCTAGATTCACTTCGGAGCTAAAAATCAATCTAAAGGCTCGATTTAGGGAAAACTAGTTACAAAGACTTAGTTTTTGTGCGAAGTTACCTTATAAGGCTTGTTGGAGCTACAAACGAGTCTCTAAGACTTATTATAATATGTTATATGTTCAAATACTCATTTAGGATCAAAATTAGTTTGCTAGAGTCACTTCGGAGCCAAAAAAACCTGTTTAAAAGCTCGATTTAGGCAAAACAAGTTATAAGGACTTAGTTTTTGCGCGACGTGAGTTTTTAAGTGTTGTTGGATCTCAAAATGAGTCCCTAAGACTTATTATAACATATTGTATTAAAAAACACATTTAGGACCTAAACAACTTCGCTAGATTCACTTCGGAGCTAAAAACCAATCTGAACGCTCGATTTAGGGAAAACTAGTTACAAAGACTTAGTTTTTGTGCGAACTTACCTTATAAGGCTTGTTGGAGCTACAAACGAGTCTCTAAGACTTATTATAATATATTTTATGTTCAAATACTCATTTAGGATCAAAATTAGTTTGCTAAAGTCACTTCGGAGCCAAAAAACCCGTTTAAAAGCTCGATTTAGGCAAAACAAGTTATAAGGACTTAGTTTTTGCGCGACGTGAGTTTACAAGTGTTGTTTGAGCTCAAAATGAGTCCCTACGAATTATTTTAATGTATTATATGTTCAAATACTAATTTGGGATCTGAACAATTTAGCCAGAGTCACTTCGGACCAAAATACCCATTTAAAGGCTCGATTTAGGCAAAACTAGTCATAAGCACTTAGTTTTTGCGCGAGGTGAGTTTTTAAGTGTTGTTGGATCTCAAAATGAGTCCCTAAGACTTATTATAATATATTATATTAAAAAACACATTTAGGACCTAAACAACTTCGCTAGATTCACTTCGGAGCTGAAAACCAACCTAAAGGCTCGATTTAGGGAAAACTAGTTACAAAACTTAGTTTTTGTGCGAAGTTACCTTATAAGGCTTGTTGGAGCTAGAAATGAGTCTCTAAGACTTATTATAATATATTATATGTTCAAATACTCATTTAGGATTAAAATTAGTTTGTTAGAGTCACTTCGGAGCCAAAAAAAACCCGTTTAAAAGCTCGATTTAGGCAAAACAAGGTATAAGGACTTAGTTTTTGCGCGACGTGAGTTTTTAAGTGTTGTTGGAGCTCAAAATGAGTCCCTACGAATTATTTTAATGTATTATATGTTCAAATACTGATTTGGGATCAAAACTATATTGCTAAAGTCAGTTCGGAGCTAAAATACCCATTTAAAGGCTCGATTTAGGCAAACCTAGTTATAAGGACTTAGTTTTTGCTCGAGGTGAGTTTTTAAGTGTTGTTGCATCTCAAAATGAGTCCCTAAGACGTATTATAATATATTATTTTAAAAAACACATTTAGGACCTAAACAACTTTGCTAGATTCACTTCGGAGATTAAAACCAATCTAAAGGCTCGATTTAGGGAAAACTAGTAACAAAGACTTAGTTTTTGTGCGAAGTTACCTTATAAGGCTTGTTGGAGCTAAAAATGAGTCTCTAAGACTTATTATAATATATTATATGTTCAAATACTCATTTAGGGTCAAAATTAGTTTGCTAGAGTCACTTCGGAGCCAAAAAACCCGTTTAAAAGCTCGATTTAGGCAAAACAAGATATAAGGACTTAGTTTTTGCGCGAGGTGAGTTTTTAAGTTTTGTTGCATCTCAAAATGAGTCCCTAAGATGTATTATAATATATTATATTAAAAAACGCATTTAGGACCTAAACAACTTCGCTAGATTCACTTCGGAGCTAAAAATCAATCTAAAGGCTCGATTTAGGGAAAACTAGTTACAAAGACTTAGTTTTTGTGCGAAGTTACCTTATAAGGCTTGTTGGAGCTACAAACGAGTCTCTAAGACTTATTATAATATGTTATATGTTCAAATACTCATTTAGGATCAAAATTAGTTTGCTAGAGTCACTTCGGAGCCAAAAAAACCTGTTTAAAAAGCTCGATTTAGGCAAAACAAGTTATAAGGACTTAGTTTTTGCGCGACGTGAGTTTTTAAGTGTTGTTGGATCTCAAAAGGAGTCCCTAAGACTTATTATAACATATTGTATTAAAAAACACATTTAGGACCTAAACAACTTCGCTAGATTCACTTCGGAGCTAAAAACCAATCTGAACGCTCGATTTAGGGAAAACTAGTTACAAAGACTTAGTTTTTGTGCGAACTTACCTTATAAGGCTTGTTGGAGCTACAAACGAGTCTCTAAGACTTATTATAATATATTTTATGTTCAAATACTCATTTAGGATCAAAATTAGTTTGCTAAAGTCACTTCGGAGCCAAAAAACCCGTTTAAAAGCTCGATTTAGGCAAAACAAGTTATAAGGACTTAGTTTTTGCGCGACGTGAGTTTACAAGTGTTGTTTGAGCTCAAAATGAGTCCCTACGAATTATTTTAATGTATTATATGTTCAAATACTAATTTGGGATCTGAACAATTTAGCCAGAGTCACTTCGGACCAAAATACCCATTTAAAGGCTCGATTTAGGCAAAACTAGTCATAAGCACTTAGTTTTTGCGCGAGGTGAGTTTTTAAGTGTTGTTGGATCTCAAAATGAGTCCCTAAGACTTATTATAATATATTATATTAAAAAACACATTTAGGACCTAAACAACTTCGCTAGATTCACTTCGGAGCTGAAAACCAACCTAAAGGCTCGATTTAGGGAAAACTAGTTACAAAACTTAGTTTTGTGCGAAGTTACCTTATAAGGCTTGTTGGAGCTAGAAATGAGTCTCTAAGACTTATTATAATATATTATATGTTCAAATACTCATTTAGGATTAAAATTAGTTTGTTAGAGTCACTTCGGAGCCAAAAAAAACCCGTTTAAAAGCTCGATTTTGGCAAAACAAGGTATAAGGACTTAGTTTTTGCGCGACGTGAGTTTTTAAGTGTTGTTGGAGCTCAAAATGAGTCCCTACGAATTATTTTAATGTATTATATGTTCAAATACTGATTTGGGATCAAAACTATATTGCTAAAGTCAGTTCGGAGCCAAAATACCCATTTAAAGGCTCGATTTAGGCAAACCTAGTTATAAGGACTTAGTTTTTGCTCGAGGTGAGTTTTTAAGTGTTGTTGCATCTCAAAATGAGTCCCTAAGACGTATTATAATATATTATTTTAAAAAACACATTTAGGACCTAAACAACTTTGCTAGATTCACTTCGGAGATTAAAACCAATCTAAAGGCTCGATTTAGGGAAAACTAGTAACAAAGACTTAGTTTTTGTGCGAAGTTACCTTATAAGGCTTGTTGGAGCTAAAAATGAGTCTCTAAGACTTATTATAATATATTATATGTTCAAATACTCATTTAGGGTCAAAATTAGTTTGCTAGAGTCACTTCGGAGCCAAAAAACCCGTTTAAAAGCTCGATTTAGGCAAAACAAGATATAAGGACTTAGTTTTTGCGCGAGGTGAGTTTTTAAGTTTTGTTGCATCTCAAAATGAGTCCCTAAGACGTATTATAATATATTATATTAAAAAACACATTTAGGACCCAAACAACTTCGCTAGATTCACTTCGGAGCTAAAAATCAATCTAAAGGCTCGATTTAGGGAAAACTAGTTACAAAGACTTAGTTTTTGTGCGAAGTTACCTTATAAGGCTTGTTGGAGCTACAAACGAGTCTCTAAGACTTATTATAATATGTTATATGTTCAAATACTCATTTAGGATCAAAATTAGTTTGCTAGAGTCACTTCGGAGCCAAAAAAACCTGTTTAAAAGCTCGATTTAGGCAAAACAAGTTATAAGGACTTAGTTTTTGCGCGACGTGAGTTTTTAAGTGTTGTTGGATCTCCAAATGAGTCCCTAAGACTTATTATAACATATTGTATTAAAAAACACATTTAGGACCTAAACAACTTCGCTAGATTCACTTCGGAGCTAAAAACCAATCTGAACGCTCGATTTAGGGAAAACTAGTTACAAAGACTTAGTTTTTGTGCGAAGTTACCTTATAAGGCTTGTTGGAGCTACAAACGAGTCTCTAAGACTTATTATAATATATTTTATGTTCAAATACTCATTTAGGATCAAAATTAGTTTGCTAAAGTCACTTCGGAGCCAAAAAAACCCGTTTAAAAGCTCGATTTAGGCAAAACAAGTTATAAGGACTTAGTTTTTGCGCGACGTGAGTTTACAAGTGTTGTTTGAGCTCAAAATGAGTCCCTACGAAATATTTTAATGTATTATATGTTCAAATACTAATTTGGGATCTGAACAATTTAGCCAGAGTCACTTCGGACCAAAATACCCATTTAAAGGCTCGATTTAGGCAAAACTAGTCATAAGCACTTAGTTTTTGCGCGAGGTGAGTTTTTAAGTGTTGTTGGATCTCAAAATGAGTCCCTAAGACTTATTATAATATATTATATTAAAAAACACATTTAGGACCTAAACAACTTCGCTAGATTCACTTCGGAGCTGAAAACCAACCTAAAGGCTCGATTTAGGGAAAACTAGTTACAAAACTTAGTTTTTGTGCGAAGTTACCTTATAAGGCTTGTTGGAGCTAGAAATGAGTCTCTAAGACTTATTATAATATATTATATGTTCAAATACTCATTTAGGATTAAAATTAGTTTGTTAGAGTCACTTCGGAGCCAAAAAAACCCGTTTAAAAGCTCGATTTAGGCAAAACAAGGTATAAGGACTTAGTTTTTGCGCGACGTGAGTTTTTAAGTGTTGTTGGAGCTCAAAATGAGTCCCTACGAATTATTTTAATGTATTATATGTTCAAATACTGATTTGGGATCAAAACTATATTGCTAAAGTCAGTTCGGAGCCAAAATACCCATTTAAAGGCTCGATTTAGGCAAACCTAGTTATAAGGACTTAGTTTTTGCTCGAGGTGAGTTTTTAAGTGTTGTTGCATCTCAAAATGAGTCCCTAAGACGTATTATAATATATTATTTTAAAAAACACATTTAGGACCTAAACAACTTTGCTAGATTCACTTCGGAGATTAAAACCAATCTAAAGGCTCGATTTAGGGAAAACTAGTAACAAAGACTTAGTTTTTGTGCGAAGTTACCTTATAAGGCTTGTTGGAGCTAAAAATGAGTCTCTAAGACTTATTATAATATATTATATGTTCAAATACTCATTTAGGGTCAAAATTAGTTTGCTAGAGTCACTTCGGAGCCAAAAAAACCCGTTTAAAAGCTCGATTTAGGCAAAACAAGATATAAGGACTTAGTTTTTGCGCGAGGTGAGTTTTTAAGTTTTGTTGCATCTCAAAATGAGTCCCTAAGACGTATTATAATATATTATATTAAAAAACGCATTTAGGACCTAAACAACTTCGCTAGATTCACTTCCGAGCTAAAAATCAATCTAAAGGCTCGATTTAGGGAAAACTAGTTACAAAGACTTAGTTTTTGTGTGAAGTTACCTTATAAGGCTTGTACGAGCTAAAAACGAGTCTCTAAGACTTATTATAATATGTTATATGTTCAAATACTCGTTTAGGATCAAAATTAGTTCGCTAGAGTCACTTCGGAGCCAAAAAAACCTGTTTAAAAGCTCGATTCAGGCAAAACAAGTTATAAGGACTTAGTTTTTGCGCGAGGTGAGTTTTTAAGTTTTGTTGCATCTCAAAATGAGTCCCTAAGACGTATTATAATATATTATATTAAAAAACACATTTAGGACCCAAACAACTTCGCTAGATTCACTTCGGAGCTAAAAATCAATCTAAAGGCTCGATTTAGGGAAAACTAGTTACAAAGACTTAGTTTTTGTGCGAAGTTACCTTATAAGGCTTGTTGGAGCTACAAACGAGTCTCTAAGACTTATTATAATATGTTATATGTTCAAATACTCATTTAGGATCAAAATTAGTTTGCTAGAGTCACTTCGGAGCCAAAAAAACCTGTTTAAAAAGCTCGATTTAGGCAAAACAAGTTATAAGGACTTAGTTTTTGCGCGACGTGAGTTTTTAAGTGTTGTTGGATCTCAAAATGAGTCCCTAAGACTTATTATAACATATTGTATTAAAAAACACATTTAGGACCTAAACAACTTCGCTAGATTCACTTCGGAGCTAAAAACCAATCTGAACGCTCGATTTAGGGAAAACTAGTTACAAAGACTTAGTTTTTGTGCGAAGTTACCTTATAAGGCTTGTTGGAGCTACAAACGAGTCTCTAAGACTTATTATAATATATTTTATGTTCAAATACTCATTTAGGATCAAAATTAGTTTGCTAAAGTCACTTCGGAGCCAAAAAACCCGTTTAAAAGCTCGATTTAGGCAAAACAAGTTATAAGGACTTAGTTTTTGCGCGACGTGAGTTTACAAGTGTTGTTTGAGCTCAAAATGAGTCCCTACGAAATATTTTAATGTATTATATGTTCAAATACTAATTTGGGATCTGAACAATTTAGCCAGAGTCACTTCGGACCAAAATACCCATTTAAAGGCTCGATTTAGGCAAAACTAGTCATAAGCACTTAGTTTTTGCGCGAGGTGAGTTTTTAAGTGTTGTTGATCTCAAAATGAGTCCCTAAGACTTATTATAATATATTATATTAAAAAACACATTTAGGACCTAAACAACTTCGCTAGATTCACTTCGGAGCTGAAAACCAACCTAAAGGCTCGATTTAGGGAAAACTAGTTACAAAACTTAGTTTTTGTGCGAAGTTACCTTATAAGGCTTGTTGGAGCTAGAAATGAGTCTCTAAGACTTATTATAATATATTATATGTTCAAATACTCATTTAGGATTAAAATTAGTTTGTTAGAGTCACTTCGGAGCCAAAAAAACCCGTTTAAAAGCTCGATTTAGGCAAAACAAGGTATAAGGACTTAGTTTTTGCGCGACGTGAGTTTTTAAGTGTTGTTGGAGCTCAAAATGAGTCCCTACGAATTATTTTAATGTATTATATGTTCAAATACTGATTTGGGATCAAAACTATATTGCTAAAGTCAGTTCGGAGCCAAAATACCCATTTAAAGGCTCGATTTAGGCAAACCTAGTTATAAGGACTTAGTTTTTGCTCGAGGTGAGTTTTTAAGTGTTGTTGCATCTCAAAATGAGTCCCTAAGACGTATTATAATATATTATTTTAAAAAACACATTTAGGACCTAAACAACTTTGCTAGATTCACTTCGGAGATTAAAACCAATCTAAAGGCTCGATTTAGGGAAAACTAGTAACAAAGACTTAGTTTTTGTGCGAAGTTACCTTATAAGGCTTGTTGGAGCTAAAAATGAGTCTCTAAGACTTATTATAATATATTATATGTTCAAATACTCATTTAGGGTCAAAATTAGTTTGCTAGAGTCACTTCGGAGCCAAAAAACCCGTTTAAAAGCTCGATTTAGGCAAAACAAGATATAAGGACTTAGTTTTGCGCGAGGTGAGTTTTTAAGTTTTGTTGCATCTCAAAATGAGTCCCTAAGACGTATTATAATATATTATATTAAAAAACGCATTTAGGACCTAAACAACTTCGCTAGATTCACTTCCGAGCTAAAAAATCAATCTAAAGGCTCGATTTAGGGAAAACTAGTTACAAAGACTTAGTTTTTGTGTGAAGTTACCTTATAAGGCTTGTACGAGCTAAAAACGAGTCTCTAAGACTTATTATAATATGTTATATGTTCAAATACTCGTTTAGGATCAAAATTAGTTCGCTAGAGTCACTTCGGAGCCAAAAAAACCTGTTTAAAAGCTCGATTCAGGCAAAACAAGTTATAAGGACTTAGTTTTTGCGCGAGGTGAGTTTTTAAGTTTTGTTGCATCTCAAAATGAGTCCCTAAGACGTATTATAATATATTATATTAAAAAACACATTTAGGACCCAAACAACTTCGCTAGATTCACTTCGGAGCTAAAAATCAATCTAAAGGCTCGATTTAGGGAAAACTAGTTACAAAGACTTAGTTTTTGTGCGAAGTTACCTTATAAGGCTTGTTGGAGCTACAAACGAGTCTCTAAGACTTATTATAATATGTTATATGTTCAAATACTCATTTAGGATCAAAATTAGTTTGCTAGAGTCACTTCGGAGCCAAAAAAACCTGTTTAAAAGCTCGATTTAGGCAAAACAAGTTATAAGGACTTAGTTTTTGCGCGACGTGAGTTTTTAAGTGTTGTTGGATCTCAAAATGAGTCCCTAAGACTTATTATAACATATTGTATTAAAAAACACATTTAGGACCTAAACAACTTCGCTAGATTCACTTCGGAGCTAAAAACCAATCTGAACGCTCGATTTAGGGAAAACTAGTTACAAAGACTTAGTTTTTGTGCGAACTTACCTTATAAGGCTTGTTGGAGCTACAAACGAGTCTCTAAGACTTATTATAATATATTTTATGTTCAAATACTCATTTAGGATCAAAATTAGTTTGCTAAAGTCACTTCGGAGCCAAAAAACCCGTTTAAAAGCTCGATTTAGGCAAAACAAGTTATAAGGACTTAGTTTTTGCGCGACGTGAGTTTACAAGTGTTGTTTGAGCTCAAAATGAGTCCCTACGAATTATTTTAATGTATTATATGTTCAAATACTAATTTGGGATCTGAACAATTTAGCCAGAGTCACTTCGGACCAAAATACCCATTTAAAGGCTCGATTTAGGCAAAACTAGTCATAAGCACTTAGTTTTTGCGCGAGGTGAGTTTTTAAGTGTTGTTGGATCTCAAAATGAGTCCCTAAGACTTATTATAATATATTATATTAAAAAACACATTTAGGACCTAAACAACTTCGCTAGATTCACTTCGGAGCTGAAAACCAACCTAAAGGCTCGATTTAGGGAAAACTAGTTACAAAACTTAGTTTTTGTGCGAAGTTACCTTATAAGGCTTGTTGGAGCTAGAAATGAGTCTCTAAGACTTATTATAATATATTATATGTTCAAATACTCATTTAGGATTAAAATTAGTTTGTTAGAGTCACTTCGGAGCCAAAAAAAACCCGTTTAAAAGCTCGATTTAGGCAAAACAAGGTATAAGGACTTAGTTTTTGCGCGACGTGAGTTTTTAAGTGTTGTTGGAGCTCAAAATGAGTCCCTACGAATTATTTTAATGTATTATATGTTCAAATACTGATTTGGGATCAAAACTATATTGCTAAAGTCAGTTCGGAGCTAAAATACCCATTTAAAGGCTCGATTTAGGCAAACCTAGTTATAAGGACTTAGTTTTTGCTCGAGGTGAGTTTTTAAGTGTTGTTGCATCTCAAAATGAGTCCCTAAGACGTATTATAATATATTATTTTAAAAAACACATTTAGGACCTAAACAACTTTGCTAGATTCACTTCGGAGATTAAAACCAATCTAAAGGCTCGATTTAGGGAAAACTAGTAACAAAGACTTAGTTTTTGTGCGAAGTTACCTTATAAGGCTTGTTGGAGCTAAAAATGAGTCTCTAAGACTTATTATAATATATTATATGTTCAAATACTCATTTAGGGTCAAAATTAGTTTGCTAGAGTCACTTCGGAGCCAAAAAACCCGTTTAAAAGCTCGATTTAGGCAAAACAAGATATAAGGACTTAGTTTTTGCGCGAGGTGAGTTTTTAAGTTTTGTTGCATCTCAAAATGAGTCCCTAAGACGTATTATAATATATTATATTAAAAAACGCATTTAGGACCTAAACAACTTCGCTAGATTCACTTCGGAGCTAAAAATCAATCTAAAGGCTCGATTTAGGGAAAACTAGTTACAAAGACTTAGTTTTTGTGCGAAGTTACCTTATAAGGCTTGTTGGAGCTACAAACGAGTCTCTAAGACTTATTATAATATGTTATATGTTCAAATACTCATTTAGGATCAAAATTAGTTTGCTAGAGTCACTTCGGAGCCAAAAAAAACCTGTTTAAAAGCTCGATTTAGGCAAAACAAGTTATAAGGACTTAGTTTTTGCGCGACGTGAGTTTTTAAGTGTTGTTGGATCTCAAAATGAGTCCCTAAGACTTATTATAACATATTGTATTAAAAAACACATTTAGGACCTAAACAACTTCGCTAGATTCACTTCGGAGCTAAAAACCAATCTGAACGCTCGATTTAGGGAAAACTAGTTACAAAGACTTAGTTTTTGTGCGAACTTACCTTATAAGGCTTGTTGGAGCTACAAACGAGTCTCTAAGACTTATTATAATATATTTTATGTTCAAATACTCATTTAGGATCAAAATTAGTTTGCTAAAGTCACTTCGGAGCCAAAAAAACCCGTTTAAAAGCTCGATTTAGGCAAAACAAGTTATAAGGACTTAGTTTTTGCGCGACGTGAGTTTACAAGTGTTGTTTGAGCTCAAAATGAGTCCCTACGAATTATTTTAATGTATTATATGTTCAAATACTAATTTGGGATCTGAACAATTTAGCCAGAGTCACTTCGGACCAAAATACCCATTTAAAGGCTCGATTTAGGCAAAACTAGTCATAAGCACTTAGTTTTTGCGCGAGGTGAGTTTTTAAGTGTTGTTGGATCTCAAAATGAGTCCCTAAGACTTATTATAATATATTATATTAAAAAACACATTTAGGACCTAAACAACTTCGCTAGATTCACTTCGGAGCTGAAAACCAACCTAAAGGCTCGATTTAGGGAAAACTAGTTACAAAACTTAGTTTTTGTGCGAAGTTACCTTATAAGGCTTGTTGGAGCTAGAAATGAGTCTCTAAGACTTATTATAATATATTATATGTTCAAATACTCATTTAGGATTAAAATTAGTTTGTTAGAGTCACTTCGGAGCCAAAAAAACCCGTTTAAAAGCTCGATTTTGGCAAAACAAGGTATAAGGACTTAGTTTTTGCGCGACGTGAGTTTTTAAGTGTTGTTGGAGCTCAAATGAGTCCCTACGAATTATTTTAATGTATTATATGTTCAAATACTGATTTGGGATCAAAACTATATTGCTAAAGTCAGTTCGGAGCTAAAATACCCATTTAAAGGCTCGATTTAGGCAAACCTAGTTATAAGGACTTAGTTTTTGCTCGAGGTGAGTTTTTAAGTGTTGTTGCATCTCAAAATGAGTCCCTAAGACGTATTATAATATATTATTTTAAAAAACACATTTAGGACCTAAACAACTTTGCTAGATTCACTTCGGAGATTAAAACCAATCTAAAGGCTCGATTTAGGGAAAACTAGTAACAAAGACTTAGTTTTTGTGCGAAGTTACCTTATAAGGCTTGTTGGAGCTAAAAATGAGTCTCTAAGACTTATTATAATATATTATATGTTCAAATACTCATTTAGGGTCAAAATTAGTTTGCTAGAGTCACTTCGGAGCCAAAAAACCCGTTTAAAAGCTCGATTTAGGCAAAACAAGATATAAGGACTTAGTTTTTGCGCGAGGTGAGTTTTTAAGTTTTGTTGCATCTCAAAATGAGTCCCTAAGACGTATTATAATATATTATATTAAAAAACGCATTTAGGACCTAAACAACTTCGCTAGATTCACTTCGGAGCTAAAAATCAATCTAAAGGCTCGATTTAGGGAAAACTAGTTACAAAGACTTAGTTTTTGTGCGAAGTTACCTTATAAGGCTTGTTGGAGCTACAAACGAGTCTCTAAGACTTATTATAATATGTTATATGTTCAAATACTCATTTAGGATCAAAATTAGTTTGCTAGAGTCACTTCGGAGCCAAAAAAACCTGTTTAAAAGCTCGATTTAGGCAAAACAAGTTATAAGGACTTAGTTTTTGCGCGACGTGAGTTTTTAAGTGTTGTTGGATCTCAAAATGAGTCCCTAAGACTTATTATAACATATTGTATTAAAAAACACATTTAGGACCTAAACAACTTCGCTAGATTCACTTCGGAGCTAAAAACCAATCTGAACGCTCGATTTAGGGAAAACTAGTTACAAAGACTTAGTTTTTGTGCGAACTTACCTTATAAGGCTTGTTGGAGCTACAAACGAGTCTCTAAGACTTATTATAATATATTTTATGTTCAAATACTCATTTAGGATCAAAATTAGTTTGCTAAAGTCACTTCGGAGCCAAAAAAACCCGTTTAAAAGCTCGATTTAGGCAAAACAAGTTATAAGGACTTAGTTTTTGCGCGACGTGAGTTTACAAGTGTTGTTTGAGCTCAAAATGAGTCCCTACGAATTATTTTAATGTATTATATGTTCAAATACTAATTTGGGATCTGAACAATTTAGCCAGAGTCACTTCGGACCAAAATACCCATTTAAAGGCTCGATTTAGGCAAAACTAGTCATAAGCACTTAGTTTTTGCGCGAGGTGAGTTTTTAAGTGTTGTTGGATCTCAAAATGAGTCCCTAAGACTTATTATAATATATTATATTAAAAAACACATTTAGGACCTAAACAACTTCGCTAGATTCACTTCGGAGCTGAAAACCAACCTAAAGGCTCGATTTAGGGAAAACTAGTTACAAAACTTAGTTTTTGTGCGAAGTTACCTTATAAGGCTTGTTGGAGCTAGAAATGAGTCTCTAAGACTTATTATAATATATTATATGTTCAAATACTCATTTAGGATTAAAATTAGTTTGTTAGAGTCACTTCGGAGCCAAAAAAACCCGTTTAAAAGCTCGATTTAGGCAAAACAAGGTATAAGGACTTAGTTTTTGCGCGACGTGAGTTTTTAAGTGTTGTTGGAGCTCAAAATGAGTCCCTACGAATTATTTTAATGTATTATATGTTCAAATACTGATTTGGGATCAAAACTATATTGCTAAAGTCAGTTCGGAGCTAAAATACCCATTTAAAGGCTCGATTTAGGCAAACCTAGTTATAAGGACTTAGTTTTTGCTCGAGGTGAGTTTTTAAGTGTTGTTGCATCTCAAAATGAGTCCCTAAGACGTATTATAATATATTATTTTAAAAAACACATTTAGGACCTAAACAACTTTGCTAGATTCACTTCGGAGATTAAAACCAATCTAAAGGCTCGATTTAGGGAAAACTAGTAACAAAGACTTAGTTTTTGTGCGAAGTTACCTTATAAGGCTTGTTGGAGCTAAAAATGAGTCTCTAAGACTTATTATAATATATTATATGTTCAAATACTCATTTAGGGTCAAAATTAGTTTGCTAGAGTCACTTCGGAGCCAAAAAACCCGTTTAAAAAGCTCGATTTAGGCAAAACAAGATATAAGGACTTAGTTTTTGCGCGAGGTGAGTTTTTAAGTTTTGTTGCATCTCAAAATGAGTCCCTAAGACGTATTATAATATATTATATTAAAAAACGCATTTAGGACCTAAACAACTTCGCTAGATTCACTTCGGAGCTAAAAATCAATCTAAAGGCTCGATTTAGGGAAAACTAGTTACAAAGACTTAGTTTTTGTGCGAAGTTACCTTATAAGGCTTGTTGGAGCTACAAACGAGTCTCTAAGACTTATTATAATATGTTATATGTTCAAATACTCATTTAGGATCAAAATTAGTTTGCTAGAGTCACTTCGGAGCCAAAAAAACCTGTTTAAAAGCTCGATTTAGGCAAAACAAGTTATAAGGACTTAGTTTTTGCGCGACGTGAGTTTTTAAGTGTTGTTGGATCTCAAAATGAGTCCCTAAGACTTATTATAACATATTGTATTAAAAACACATTTAGGACCTAAACAACTTCGCTAGATTCACTTCGGAGCTAAAAACCAATATGAACGCTCGATTTAGGGAAAACTAGTTACAAAGACTTAGTTTTTGTGCGAACTTACCTTATAAGGCTTGTTGGAGCTACAAACGAGTCTCTAAGACTTATTATAATATATTTTATGTTCAAATACTCATTTAGGATCAAAATTAGTTTGCTAAAGTCACTTCGGAGCCAAAAAACCCGTTTAAAAGCTCGATTTAGGCAAAACAAGTTATAAGGACTTAGTTTTTGCGCGACGTGAGTTTACAAGTGTTGTTTGAGCTCAAAATGAGTCCCTACGAATTATTTTAATGTATTATATGTTCAAATACTAATTTGGGATCTGAACAATTTAGCCAGAGTCATTTCGGACCAAAATACCCATTTAAAGGCTCGATTTAGGCAAAACTAGTCATACGCACTTAGTTTTTGCGCGAGGTGAGTTTTTAAGTGTTGTTGGATCTCAAAATGAGTCCCTAAGACTTATTATAATATATTATATTAAAAAACACATTTAGGACCTAAACAACTTCGCTAGATTCACTTCGGAGCTGAAAACCAACCTAAAGGCTCGATTTAGGGAAAACTAGTTACAAAACTTAGTTTTTGTGCGAAGTTACCTTATAAGGCTTGTTGGAGCTAGAAATGAGTCTCTAAGACTTATTATAATATATTATATGTTCAAATACTCATTTAGGATTAAAATTAGTTTGTTAGAGTCACTTCGGAGCCAAAAAAACCCGTTTAAAAGCTCGATTTAGGCAAAACAAGGTATAAGGACTTAGTTTTTGCGCGACGTGAGTTTTTAAGTGTTGTTGGAGCTCAAAATGAGTCCCTACGAATTATTTTAATGTATTATATGTTCAAATACTGATTTGGGATCAAAACTATATTGCTAAAGTCAGTTCGGAGCTAAAATACCCATTTAAAGGCTCGATTTAGGCAAACCTAGTTATAAGGACTTAGTTTTTGCTCGAGGTGAGTTTTTAAGTGTTGTTGCATCTCAAAATGAGTCCCTAAGACGTATTATAATATATTATTTTAAAAAACACATTTAGGACCTAAACAACTTTGCTAGATTCACTTCGGAGATTAAAACCAATCTAAAGGCTCGATTTAGGGAAAACTAGTAACAAAGACTTAGTTTTTGTGCGAAGTTACCTTATAAGGCTTGTTGGAGCTAAAAATGAGTCTCTAAGACTTATTATAATATATTATATGTTCAAATACTCATTTAGGGTCAAAATTAGTTTGCTAGAGTCACTTCGGAGCCAAAAAAACCCGTTTAAAAGCTCGATTTAGGCAAAACAAGATATAAGGACTTAGTTTTTGCGCGAGGTGAGTTTTTAAGTTTTGTTGCATCTCAAAATGAGTCCCTAAGACGTATTATAATATATTATATTAAAAAACGCATTTAGGACCTAAACAACTTCGCTAGATTCACTTCGGAGCTAAAAATCAATCTAAAGGCTCGATTTAGGGAAAACTAGTTACAAAGACTTAGTTTTTGTGCGAAGTTACCTTATAAGGCTTGTTGGAGCTACAAACGAGTCTCTAAGACTTATTATAATATGTTATATGTTCAAATACTCATTTAGGATCAAAATTAGTTTGCTAGAGTCACTTCGGAGCCAAAAAAACCTGTTTAAAAGCTCGATTTAGGCAAAACAAGTTATAAGGACTTAGTTTTTGCGCGACGTGAGTTTTTAAGTGTTGTTGGATCTCAAAATGAGTCCCTAAGACTTATTATAACATATTGTATTAAAAAACACATTTAGGACCTAAACAACTTCGCTAGATTCACTTCGGAGCTAAAAACCAATCTGAACGCTCGATTTAGGGAAAACTAGTTACAAAGACTTAGTTTTTGTGCGAACTTACCTTATAAGGCTTGTTGGAGCTACAAACGAGTCTCTAAGACTTATTATAATATATTTTATGTTCAAATACTCATTTAGGATCAAAATTAGTTTGCTAAAGTCACTTCGGAGCCAAAAAACCCGTTTAAAAGCTCGATTTAGGCAAAACAAGTTATAAGGACTTAGTTTTTGCGCGACGTGAGTTTACAAGTGTTGTTTGAGCTCAAAATGAGTCCCTACGAATTATTTTAATGTATTATATGTTCAAATACTAATTTGGGATCTGAACAATTTAGCCAGAGTCACTTCGGACCAAAATACCCATTTAAAGGCTCGATTTAGGCAAAACTAGTCATAAGCACTTAGTTTTTGCGCGAGGTGAGTTTTTAAGTGTTGTTGGATCTCAAAATGAGTCCCTAAGACTTATTATAATATATTATATTAAAAAACACATTTAGGACCTAAACAACTTCGCTAGATTCACTTCGGAGCTGAAAACCAACCTAAAGGCTCGATTTAGGGAAAACTAGTTACAAAACTTAGTTTTTGTGCGAAGTTACCTTATAAGGCTTGTTGGAGCTAGAAATGAGTCTCTAAGACTTATTATAATATATTATATGTTCAAATACTCATTTAGGATTAAAATTAGTTTGTTAGAGTCACTTCGGAGCCAAAAAAACCCGTTTAAAAGCTCGATTTTGGCAAAACAAGGTATAAGGACTTAGTTTTTGCGCGACGTGAGTTTTTAAGTGTTGTTGGAGCTCAAAATGAGTCCCTACGAATTATTTTAATGTATTATATGTTCAAATACTGATTTGGGATCAAAACTATATTGCTAAAGTCAGTTCGGAGCTAAAATACCCATTTAAAGGCTCGATTTAGGCAAACCTAGTTATAAGGACTTAGTTTTTGCTCGAGGTGAGTTTTTAAGTGTTGTTGCATCTCAAAATGAGTCCCTAAGACGTATTATAATATATTATTTTAAAAAACACATTTAGGACCTAAACAACTTTGCTAGATTCACTTCGGAGATTAAAACCAATCTAAAGGCTCGATTTAGGGAAAACTAGTAACAAAGACTTAGTTTTTGTGCGAAGTTACCTTATAAGGCTTGTTGGAGCTAAAAATGAGTCTCTAAGACTTATTATAATATATTATATGTTCAAATACTCATTTAGGGTCAAAATTAGTTTGCTAGAGTCACTTCAGAGCCAAAAAACCCGTTTAAAAGCTCGATTTAGGCAAAACAAGATATAAGGACTTAGTTTTTTGCGCGAGGTGAGTTTTTAAGTTTTGTTGCATCTCAAAATGAGTCCCTAAGACGTATTATAATATATTATATTAAAAAACGCATTTAGGACCTAAACAACTTCGCTAGATTCACTTCGGAGCTAAAAATCAATCTAAAGGCTCGATTTAGGGAAAACTAGTTACAAAGACTTAGTTTTTGTGCGAAGTTACCTTATAAGGCTTGTTGGAGCTACAAACGAGTCTCTAAGACTTATTATAATATGTTATATGTTCAAATACTCATTTAGGATCAAAATTAGTTTGCTAGAGTCACTTCGGAGCCAAAAAAACCTGTTTAAAAGCTCGATTTAGGCAAAACAAGTTATAAGGACTTAGTTTTTGCGCGACGTGAGTTTTTAAGTGTTGTTGGATCTCAAAATGAGTCCCTAAGACTTATTATAACATATTGTATTAAAAAACACATTTAGGACCTAAACAACTTCGCTAGATTCACTTCGGAGCTAAAAACCAATCTGAACGCTCGATTTAGGGAAAACTAGTTACAAAGACTTAGTTTTTGTGCGAAGTTACCTTATAAGGCTTGTTGGAGCTACAAACGAGTCTCTAAGACTTATTATAATATATTTTATGTTCAAATACTCATTTAGGATCAAAATTAGTTTGCTAAAGTCACTTCGGAGCCAAAAAACCCGTTTAAAAGCTCGATTTAGGCAAAACAAGTTATAAGGACTTAGTTTTTGCGCGACGTGAGTTTACAAGTGTTGTTTGAGCTCAAAATGAGTCCCTACGAATTATTTTAATGTATTATATGTTCAAATACTAATTTGGGATCTGAACAATTTAGCCAGAGTCACTTCGGACCAAAATACCCATTTAAAGGCTCGATTTAGGCAAAACTAGTCATAAGCACTTAGTTTTTGCGCGAGGTGAGTTTTTAAGTGTTGTTGGATCTCAAAATGAGTCCCTAAGACTTATTATAATATATTATATTAAAAAACACATTTAGGACCTAAACAACTTCGCTAGATTCACTTCGGAGCTGAAAACAAACCTAAAGGCTCGATTTAGGGGAAAACTAGTTACAAAACTTAGTTTTTGTGCGAAGTTACCTTATAAGGCTTGTTGGAGCTAGAAATGAGTCTCTAAGACTTATTATAATATATTATATGTTCAAATACTCATTTAGGATTAAAATTAGTTTGTTAGAGTCACTTCGGAGCCAAAAAAACCGTTTAAAAGCTCGATTTAGGCAAAACAAGGTATAAGGACTTAGTTTTTGCGCGACGTGAGTTTTTAAGTGTTGTTGGAGCTCAAAATGAGTCCCTACGAATTATTTTAATGTATTATATGTTCAAATACTGATTTGGGATCAAAACTATATTGCTAAAGTCAGTTCGGAGCCAAAATACCCATTTAAAGGCTCGATTTAGGCAAACCTAGTTATAAGGACTTAGTTTTTGCTCGAGGTGAGTTTTTAAGTGTTGTTGCATCTCAAAATGAGTCCCTAAGACGTATTATAATATATTATTTAAAAAACACATTTAGGACCTAAACAACTTTGCTAGATTCACTTCAGAGATTAAAACCAATCTAAAGGCTCGATTTAGGGAAAACTAGTAACAAAGACTTAGTTTTTGTGCGAAGTTACCTTATAAGGCTTGTTGGAGCTAAAAATGAGTCTCTAAGACTTATTATAATATATTATATGTTCAAATACTCATTTAGGGTCAAAATTAGTTTGCTAGAGTCACTTCGGAGCCAAAAAACCCGTTTAAAAGCTCGATTTAGGCAAAACAAGATATAAGGACTTAGTTTTTGCGCGAGGTGAGTTTTTAAGTTTTGTTGCATCTCAAAATGAGTCCCTAAGACGTATTATAATATATTATATTAAAAAACACATTTAGGACCCAAACAACTTCGCTAGATTCACTTCGGAGCTAAAAATCAATCTAAAGGCTCGATTTAGGGAAAACTAGTTACAAAGACTTAGTTTTTGTGCGAAGTTACCTTATAAGGCTTGTTGGAGCTACAAACGAGTCTCTAAGACTTATTATAATATGTTATATGTTCAAATACTCATTTAGGATCAAAATTAGTTTGCTAGAGTCACTTCGGAGCCAAAAAAACCTGTTTAAAAGCTCGATTTAGGCAAAACAAGTTATAAGGACTTAGTTTTTGCGCGACGTGAGTTTTTAAGTGTTGTTGGATCTCCAAATGAGTCCCTAAGACTTATTATAACATATTGTATTAAAAAACACATTTAGGACCTAAACAACTTCGCTAGATTCACTTCGGAGCTAAAAACCAATCTGAACGCTCGATTTAGGGAAAACTAGTTACAAAGACTTAGTTTTTGTGCGAAGTTACCTTATAAGGCTTGTTGGAGCTACAAACGAGTCTCTAAGACTTATTATAATATATTTTATGTTCAAATACTCATTTAGGATCAAAATTAGTTTGCTAAAGTCACTTCGGAGCCAAAAAACCCGTTTAAAAGCTCGATTTAGGCAAAACAAGTTATAAGGACTTAGTTTTTGCGCGACGTGAGTTTACTAGTGTTGTTTGAGCTCAAAATGAGTCCCTACGAATTATTTAATGTATTATATGTTCAAATACTAATTTGGGATCTGAACAATTTAGCCAGAGTCACTTCGGACCAAAATACCCATTTAAAGGCTCGATTTAGGCAAAACTAGTCATAAGCACTTAGTTTTTGCGCGAGGTTAGTTTTTAAGTGTTGTTGGATCTCAAAATGAGTCCCTAAGACTTATTATAATATATTATATTAAAAAACACATTTAGGACCTAAACAACTTCGCTAGATTCACTTCGGAGCTGAAAACCAACCTAAAGGCTCGATTTAGGGAAAACTAGTTACAAAACTTAGTTTTTGTGCGAAGTTACCTTATAAGGCTTGTTGGAGCTAGAAATGAGTCTCTAAGACTTATTATAATATATTATATGTTCAAATACTCATTTAGGATTAAAATTAGTTTGTTAGAGTCACTTCGGAGCCAAAAAAAACCCGTTTAAAAGCTCGATTTAGGCAAAACAAGGTATAAGGACTTAGTTTTTGCGCGACGTGAGTTTTTAAGTGTTGTTGGAGCTCAAAATGAGTCCCTACGAATTATTTTAATGTATTATATGTTCAAATACTGATTTGGGATCAAAACTATATTGCTAAAGTCAGTTCGGAGCCAAAATACCCATTTAAAGGCTCGATTTAGGCAAACCTAGTTATAAGGACTTAGTTTTTGCTCGAGGTGAGTTTTTAAGTGTTGTTGCATCTCAAAATGAGTCCCTAAGACGTATTATAATATATTATTTTAAAAAACACATTTAGGACCTAAACAACTTTGCTAGATTCACTTCGGAGATTAAAACCAATCTAAAGGCTCGATTTAGGGAAAACTAGTAACAAAGACTTAGTTTTTGTGCGAAGTTACCTTATAAGGCTTGTTGGAGCTAAAAATGAGCCTCTAAGACTTATTATAATATATTATATGTTCAAATACTCATTTAGGGTCAAAATTAGTTTGCTAGAGTCACTTCGGAGCCAAAAAACCCGTTTAAAAGCTCGATTTAGGCAAAACAAGATATAAGGACTTAGTTTTTGCGCGAGGTGAGTTTTTAAGTTTTGTTGCATCTCAAAATGAGTCCCTAAGACGTATTATAATATATTATATTAAAAAACGCATTTAGGACCTAAACAACTTCGCTAGATTCACTTCGGAGCTAAAAATCAATCTAAAGGCTCGATTTAGGGAAAACTAGTTACAAAGACTTAGTTTTTGTGTGAAGTTACCTTATAAGGCTTGTACGAGCTAAAAACGAGTCTCTAAGACTTATTATAATATGTTATATGTTCAAATACTCGTTTAGGATCAAAATTAGTTCGCTAGAGTCACTTCGGAGCCAAAAAAACCTGTTTAAAAGCTCGATTCAGGCAAAACAAGTTATAAGGACTTAGTTTTTGCGCGAGGTGAGTTTTTAAGTTTTGTTGCATCTCAAAATGAGTCCCTAAGACGTATTATAATATATTATATTAAAAAACACATTTAGGACCCAAACAACTTCGCTAGATTCACTTCGGAGCTAAAAATCAATCTAAAGGCTCGATTTAGGGAAAACTAGTTACAAAGACTTAGTTTTTGTGCGAAGTTACCTTATAAGGCTTGTTGGAGCTACAAACGAGTCTCTAAGACTTATTATAATATGTTATATGTTCAAATACTCATTTAGGATCAAAATTAGTTTGCTAGAGTCACTTCGGAGCCAAAAAAACCTGTTTAAAGCTCGATTTAGGCAAAACAAGTTATAAGGACTTAGTTTTTGCGCGACGTGAGTTTTTAAGTGTTGTTGGATCTCAAAATGAGTCCCTAAGACTTATTATAACATATTGTATTAAAAAAAACATTTAGGACCTAAACAACTTCGCTAGATTCACTTCGGAGCTAAAAACCAATCTGAACGCTCGATTTAGGGAAAACTAGTTACAAAGACTTAGTTTTTGTGCGAAGTTACCTTATAAGGCTTGTTGGAGCTACAAACGAGTCTCTAAGACTTATTATAATATATTTTATGTTCAAATACTCATTTAGGATCAAAATTAGTTTGCTAAAGTCACTTCGGAGCCAAAAAACCCGTTTAAAAGCTCGATTTAGGCAAAACAAGTTATAAGGACTTAGTTTTTGCGCGACGTGAGTTTACAAGTGTTGTTTGAGCTCAAAATGAGTCCCTACGAATTATTTTAATGTATTATATGTTCAAATACTAATTTGGGATCTGAACAATTTAGCCAGAGTCACTTCGGACCAAAATACCCATTTAAAGGCTCGATTTAGGCAAAACTAGTCATAAGCACTTAGTTTTTGCGCGAGGTGAGTTTTTAAGTGTTGTTGGATCTCAAAATGAGTCCCTAAGACTTATTATAATATATTATATTAAAAAACACATTTAGGACCTAAACAACTTCGCTAGATTCACTTCGGAGCTGAAACCAACCTAAAGGCTCGATTTAGGGAAAACTAGTTACAAAACTTAGTTTTTGTGCGAAGTTACCTTATAAGGCTTGTTGGAGCTAGAAATGAGTCTCTAAGACTTATTATAATATATTATATGTTCAAATACTCATTTAGGATTAAAATTAGTTTGTTAGAGTCACTTCGGAGCCAAAAAAACCCGTTTAAAAGCTCGATTTAGGCAAAACAAGGTATAAGGACTTAGTTTTTGCGCGACGTGAGTTTTTAAGTGTTGTTGGAGCTCAAAATGAGTCCCTACGAATTATTTTAATGTATTATATGTTCAAATACTGATTTGGGATCAAAACTATATTGCTAAAGTCAGTTCGGAGCCAAAATACCCATTTAAAGGCTCGATTTAGGCAAACCTAGTTATAAGGACTTAGTTTTTGCTCGAGGTGAGTTTTTAAGTGTTGTTGCATCTCAAAATGAGTCCCTAAGACGTATTATAATATATTATTTTAAAAAACACATTTAGGACCTAAACAACTTTGCTAGATTCACTTCGGAGATTAAAACCAATCTAAAGGCTCGATTTAGGGAAAACTAGTAACAAAGACTTAGTTTTTGTGCGAAGTTACCTTATAAGGCTTGTTGGAGCTAAAAATGAGTCTCTAAGACTTATTATAATATATTATATGTTCAAATACTCATTTAGGATCAAAATTAGTTTGCTAGAGTCACTTCGGAGCCAAAAAACCCGTTTAAAAGCTCGATTTAGGCAAAACAAGATATAAGGACTTAGTTTTTGCGCGAGGTGAGTTTTTAAGTTTTGTTGCATCTCAAAATGAGTCCCTAAGACGTATTATAATATATTATATTAAAAAATGCATTTAGGACCTAAACAACTTCGCTAGATTCACTTCGGAGCTAAAAATCAATCTAAAGGCTCGATTTAGGGAAAACTAGTTACAAAGACTTAGTTTTTGTGTGAAGTTACCTTATAAGGCTTGTACGAGCTAAAAACGAGTCTCTAAGACTTATTATAATATGTTATATGTTCAAATACTCGTTTAGGATCAAAATTAGTTTGCTAGAGTCACTTCGGAGCCAAAAAAACCTGTTTAAAAGCTCGATTCAGGCAAAACAAGTTATAAGGACTTAGTTTTTGCGCGAGGTGAGTTTTTAAGTTTTGTTGCATCTCAAAATGAGTCCCTAAGACGTATTATAATATATTATATTAAAAAACACATTTAGGACCCAAACAACTTCGCTAGATTCACTTCGGAGCTAAAAATCAATCTAAGGCTCGATTTAGGGAAAACTAGTTACAAAGACTTAGTTTTTGTGCGAAGTTACCTTATACGGCTTGTTGGAGCTACAAACGAGTCTCTAAGACTTATTATAATATGTTATATGTTCAAATACTCATTTAGGATCAAAATTAGTTTGCTAGAGTCACTTCGGAGCCAAAAAAACCTGTTTAAAAGCTCGATTTAGGCAAAACAAGTTATAAGGACTTAGTTTTTGCGCGACGTGAGTTTTTAAGTGTGTTGGATCTCAAAATGAGTCCCTAAGACTTATTATAACATATTGTATTAAAAAACACATTTAGGACCTAAACAACTTCGCTAGATTCACTTCGGAGCTAAAAACCAATCTGAACGCTCGATTTAGGGAAAACTAGTTACAAAGACTTAGTTTTTGTGCGAAGTTACCTTATAAGGCTTGTTAGAGCTACAAACGAGTCTCTAAGACTTATTATAATATATTTTATGTTCAAATACTCATTTAGGATCAAAATTAGTTTGCTAAAGTCACTTCGGAGCCAAAAAACCCGTTTAAAAAGCTCGATTTAGGCAAAACAAGTTATAAGGACTTAGTTTTTGCGCGACGTGAGTTTATAAGTGTTGTTTGAGCTCAAAATGAGTCCCTACGAATTATTTTAATGTATTATATGTTCAAATACTAATTTGGGATCTGAACAATTTAGCCAGAGTCACTTCGGACCAAAATACCCATTTAAAGGCTCGATTTAGGCAAAACTAGTCATAAGCACTTAGTTTTTGCGCGAGGTGAGTTTTTAAGTGTTGTTGGATCTCAAAATGAGTCCCTAAGACTTATTATAATATATTATATTAAAAAACACATTTAGGACCTAAACAACTTCGCTAGATTCACTTCGGAGCTGAAAACCAACCTAAAGGCTCGATTTAGGGAAAACTAGTTACAAAACTTAGTTTTTGTGCGAAGTTACCTTATAAGGCTTGTTGGAGCTAGAAATTAGTCTCTAAGACTTATTATAATATATTATATGTTCAAATACTCATTTAGGATTAAAATTAGTTTGTTAGAGTCACTTCGGAGCCAAAAAACCCGTTTAAAAGCTCGATTTAGGCAAAACAAGGTATAAGGACTTAGTTTTTGCGCGACGTGAGTTTTTAAGTGTTGTTGGAGCTCAAAATGAGTCCCTACGAATTATTTTAATGTATTATATGTTCAAATACTGATTTGGGATCAAAACTATATTGCTAAAGTCAGTTCGGAGCCAAAATACCCATTTAAAGGCTCGATTTAGGCAAACCTAGTTATAAGGACTTAGTTTTTGCTCGAGGTGAGTTTTTAAGTGTTGTTGCAGCTCAAAATGAGTCCCTAAGACGTATTATAATATATTATTTTAAAAAACACATTTAGGACCTAAACAACTTTGCTAGATTCACTTCGGAGATTAAAACCAATCTAAAGGCTCGATTTAGGGAAAACTAGTAACAAAGACTTAGTTTTTGTGCGAAGTTACCTTATAAGGCTTGTTGGAGCTAAAAATGAGTCTCTAAGACTTATTATAATATATTATATGTTCAAATACTCATTTAGGATCAAAATTAGTTTGCTAGAGTCACTTCGGAGCCAAAAAACCCGTTTAAAAGCTCGATTTAGGCAAAACAAGATATAAGGACTTAGTTTTTGCGCGAGGTGAGTTTTTAAGTTTTGTTGCATCTCAAAATGATTCCCTAAGACGTATTATAATATATTATATTAAAAAACGCATTTAGGACCTAAACAACTTCGCTAGATTCACTTCGGAGCTAAAAATCAATCTAAAGGCTCGATTTAGGGAAAACTAGTTACAAAGACTTAGTTTTTGTGTGAAGTTACCTTATAAGGCTTGTACGAGCTAAAAACGAGTCTCTAAGACTTATTATAATATGTTATATGTTCAAATACTCGTTTAGCATCAAAATTAGTTTGCTAGAGTCACTTCGGAGCCAAAAAAACCTGTTTAAAAGCTCGATTCAGGCAAAACAAGTTATAAGGACTTAGTTTTTGCGCGAGGTGAGTTTTTAAGTTTTGTTGCATCTCAAAATGAGTCCCTAAGACGTATTATAATATATTATATTAAAAAACACATTTAGGACCCAAACAACTTCGCTAGATTCACTTCGGAGCTAAAAATCAATCTAAAGGCTCGATTTAGGGAAAACTAGTTACAAAGACTTAGTTTTTGTGCGAAGTTACCTTATAAGGCTTGTTGGAGCTACAAACGAGTCTCTAAGACTTATTATAATATGTTATATGTTCAAATACTCATTTAGGATCAAAATTAGTTTGCTAGAGTCACTTCGGAGCCAAAAAAACCTGTTTAAAAGCTCGATTTAGGCAAAACAAGTTATAAGGACTTAGTTTTTGCGCGACGTGAGTTTTTAAGTGTTGTTGGATCTCAAAATGAGTCCCTAAGACTTATTATAACATATTGTATTAAAAAACACATTTAGGACCTAAACAACTTCGCTAGATTCACTTCGGAGCTAAAAACCAATCTGAACGCTCGATTTAGGGAAAACTAGTTACAAAGACTTAGTTTTTGTGCGAAGTTACCTTATAAGGCTTGTTGGAGCTACAAACGAGTCTCTAAGACTTATTATAATATATTTTATGTTCAAATACTCATTTAGGATCAAAATTAGTTTGCTAAAGTCACTTCGGAGCCAAAAAACCCGTTTAAAAGCTCGATTTAGGCAAAACAAGTTATAAGGACTTAGTTTTTGCGTGACGTGAGTTTATAAGTGTTGTTTGAGCTCAAAATGAGTCCCTACGAATTATTTTAATGTATTATATGTTCAAATACTAATTTGGGATCTGAACAATTTAGCCAGAGTCACTTCGGACCAAAATACCCATTTAAAGGCTCGATTTAGGCAAAACTAGTCATAAGCACTTAGTTTTTGCGCGAGGTGAGTTTTTAAGTGTTGTTGGATCTCAAAATGAGTCCCTAAGACTTATTATAATATATTATATTAAAAAACACATTTAGGACCTAAACAACTTCGCTAGATTCACTTCGGAGCTGAAAACCAACCTAAAGGCTCGATTTAGGGAAAACTAGTTACAAAACTTAGTTTTTGTGCGAAGTTACCTTGTAAGGCTTGTTGGAGCTAGAAATGAGTCTCTAAGACTTATTATAATATATTATATGTTCAAATACTCATTTAGGATGAAAATTAGTTTGTTAGAGTCAGTTCGGAGCCAAAAAAACCCGTTTAAAAGCTCGATTTAGGCAAAACAAGGTATAAGGACTTAGTTTTTGCACGACGTGAGTTTTTAAGTGTTGTTGGAGCTCAAAATGAGTCCCTACGAATTATTTTAATGTATTATATGTTCAAATACTGATTTGGGATCAAAACTATATTGCTAAAGTCAGTTCGGAGCCAAAATACCCATTTAAAGGCTCGATTTAGGCAAACCTAGTTATAAGGACTTAGTTTTTGCTCGAGGTGAGTTTTTAAGTGTTGTTGCATCTCAAAATGAGTCCCTAAGACGTATTATAATATATTATTTTAAAAAACACATTTTGGACCTAAACAACTTTGCTAGATTCACTTCGGAGATTAAAACCAATCTTAAGGCTCGATTTAGGGAAAACTAGTTACAAAGACTTAGTTTTTGTGCGAAGTTACCTTATAAGGCTTGTTGGAGCTAAAAATGAGTCTCTAAGACTTATTATAATATATTATATGTTCAAATACTCATTTAGGATCAAAATTAGTTTGCTAGAGTCACTTCGGAGCCAAAAAACCCGTTTAAAAGCTCGATTTAGGCAAAACAAGATATAAGGACTTAGTTTTTGCGCGACGTGAGTTTATAAGTGTTGTTTGAGCTCAAAATGAGTCCCTACGAATTATTTTAATGTATAATATGTTCAAATACAGATTTGGGATCTAAACAATTTTGCTAGAGTCACTTCGGAGCCAAAATACCAATTTAAAGGCTAGATTTAGGCAAAACTAGTTATAAGGACTTAGTTTTTGCGCGAGGTGAGTTTTTAAGTGTTGTTCGATCTCAAAATGAGTCCCTAAGACTTATTATAATATATTATATTAAAAAACACATTTAAGACCTAAACAACTTTGCTAGATTCACTTCGTAGCTAAAAACCAACCTAAAGGCTCGATTTAGGGAAAACTAGTTACAAAGACTCAGTTTTTGTGCGAAGTTACCTTATAAGGCTTGTTGGAGCTACAAACGAGTCTCTAAGACTTATTATAATATATTATATGTTCAAATACTCATTTAGGATGAAAATTAGTTTGTTAGAGTCACTTTGGAGCCAAAAACAACCCGTTTAAAAGCTCGGTTTAGGCAAAACAAGGTATAAGGACTTAGTTTTTGCGCGACGTGAATTTTTAAGTGTTGTTGGAGCTCAAAATGAGTCCCTACGAATTATTTTAATGTATTATATGTTCAAATACTGATTTGGGATCAAAACTATATTGCTAAAGTCAGTTCGGAGCCAAAATACCCATTTAAAGGCTCGATTTAGGCAAACCTAGTTATAAGGACTTAGTTTTTGCTCGAGGTGAGTTTTTAAGTGTTGTTGCATCTCAAAATGAGTCCCTAAGACGTATTATAATATATTATATTAAAAAACACATTTAGGACCTAAACAACTTTGCTAGATTCACTTCGGAGATAAAAACCAATCTAAAGGCTCGATTTAGGAAAAACTAGTTACAAAGACTTAGTTTTTGTGTGAAGTTACCTTATAAGGCTTGTTGGAGCTAAAAACGAGTCTCTAAGACTTATTATAATATATTATATGTTCAAATACTCATTTAGGATCAAAATTAGTTTGCTAGAGTCACTTCGGAGCCAAAAAACCCGTTTAAAGCCTCGATTTAGGCAAAACAAGATATAAGGACTTAGTTTTTGCGCGACGTGAGTTTATAAGTGTTGTTTGAGCTCAAAATGAGTCCCTACGAATTATTTTAATGTATATATGTTCAAATACAGATTTGGGATCTAAACAATTTTGCTAGAGTCACCTTCGGAGCCAAAATACCAATTTAAAGGCTAGATTTAGGCAAAACTAGTTATAAGGACTTAGTTTTTGCGCGAGGTGAGTTTTTAAGTGTTGTTCGATCTCAAAATGAGTCCCTAAGACTTATTATAATATATTATATTAAAAAACACATTTAAGACCTAAACAACTTTGCTAGATTCACTTCGTAGCTAAAAACCAACCTAAAGGCTCGATTTAGGGAAAACTAGTTACAAAGACTCAGTTTTTGTGCGAAGTTACCTTATAAGGCTTGTTGGAGCTACAAACGAGTCTCTAAGACTTATTATAATATATTATATGTTCAAATACTCATTTAGGATGAAAATTAGTTTGTTAGAGTCACTTTGGAGCCAAAAACAACCCGTTTAAAAGCTCGGTTTAGGCAAAACAAGGTATAAGGACTTAGTTTTTGCGCGACGTGAATTTTTAAGTGTTGTTGGAGCTCAAAATGAGTCCTACGAATTATTTTAATGTATTATATGTTCAAATACTGATTTGGGATCAAAACTATATTGCTAAAGTCAGTTCGGAGCCAAAATACCCATTTAAAGGCTCGATTTAGGCAAACCTAGTTATAAGGACTTAGTTTTTGCTCGAGGTGAGTTTTTAAGTGTTGTTGCATCTCAAAATGAGTCCCTAAGACGTATTATAATATATTATATTAAAAAACACATTTAGGACCTAAACAACTTTG
Source organism: Boehmeria nivea var. tenacissima (assembly GCA_018132145.1). Lineage (NCBI taxonomy): Eukaryota > Viridiplantae > Streptophyta > Magnoliopsida > Rosales > Urticaceae > Boehmeria > Boehmeria nivea. The sequence goes on along the minus strand of CM030881.1, from coordinate 685,827 downwards.
CTAGATTCACTTCGGAGATAAAAACCAATCTAAAGGCTCGATTTAGGAAAAACTAGTTACAAAGACTTAGTTTTTGTGTGAAGTTACCTTATAAGGCTTGTTGGAGCTAAAAACGAGTCTCTAAGACTTATTATAATATATTATATGTTCAAATACTCATTTAGGATCAAAATTAGTTTGCTAGAGTCACTTCGGAGCCAAAAAACCCGTTTAAAAGCTCGATTTAGGCAAAACAAGATATAAGGACTTAGTTTTTGCGCGACGTGAGTTTATAAGTGTTGTTTGAGCTCAAAATGAGTCCCTACGAATTATTTTAATGTATAATATGTTCAAATACAGATTTGGGATCTAAACAATTTTGCTAGAGTCACTTCGGAGCCAAAATACCAATTTAAAGGCTAGATTTAGGCAAAACTAGTTATAAGGACTTAGTTTTTGCGCGAGGTGAGTTTTTAAGTGTTGTTCGATCTCAAAATGAGTCCCTAAGACTTATTATAATATATTATATTAAAAAACACATTTAAGACCTAAACAACTTTGCTAGATTCACTTCGTAGCTAAAAAACCAACCTAAAGGCTCGATTTAGGGAAAACTAGTTACAAAGACTTAGTTTTTGTGCGAAGTTACCTTATAAGGCTTGTTGGAGCTACAAACGAGTCTCTAAGACTTATTATAATATATTATATGTTCAAATACTCATTTAGGATGAAAATTAGTTTGTTAGAGTCACTTCGGAGCCAAAAACAACCCGTTTAAAAGCTCGGTTTAGGCAAACAAGGTATAAGGACTTAGTTTTTTGCGCGACGTGAGTTTTTAAGTGTTGTTGGAGCTCAAAATGAGTCCCTACGAATTATTTTAATGTTTATATGTTCAAATACTGATTTGGGATCAAAACTATATGCTAAAGTCAGTTCGGAGCCAAAATACCCATTTAAAGGCTCGATTTAGGCAAACCTAGTTATAAGGACTTAGTTTTTGCTCGAGGTGAGTTTTTAAGTGTTGTTGCATCTCAAAATGAGTCCCTAAGACGTATTATAATATATTATATTAAAAACACATTTAGGACCTAAACAACTTAGCTAGATTCACTTCGGAGATAAAAACCCAATCTAAAGGCTCGATTTAGGAAAACTGGTTACAAAGACTTAGTTTTTGTGCGAAGTTACCTTATAAGGCTTGTTGGAGCTAAAACGAGGTCTCTAAGACTTATTATAATATATTATATGTTCAAATACTCATTTAGGATCAAAATTAGTTTGCTAGAGTCACTTCGGAGCCAAAAAACCCGTTTAAAAGCTCGATTTAGGCAAAACAAGTTATAAGGACTTAGTTTTTGCACGACGTGAGTTTTTAAGTGTTGTTTGAGCTCAAAATGAGTCCCTACAAATTATTTTAATGTATTATATGTTCAAATACTGATATGGGATCAAAACAATTTTGCTAAAGTCAGTTCGGAGCCAAAATACCCACTTAAAGGCTCGATTTAGGCAAACCTAGTGATAAGGACTTAGTTTTTGCGCGAGGTGAGTTTTTAAGTGTTGTTCGATCTCAAAATGAGTCCCTAAGACTTATTATAATATATTATATTAAAAAACACATTTAGTACCTAAACAACTTCGCTAGATTCACTTCGGAGCTAAAAACCAATCTGAACGCTCGATTTAGGGAAAACTAGTTACAAAGACTTAGTTTTTGTGCGAAGTTACCTTATAAGGCTTGTTGGAGGTACAAACGAGTCTCTAAGACTTATTATAATATATTATATGTTCAAATACTCATTTAGGATCAAAATTAGTTTGCTAGAGTCACTTCGGAGCCAAAAAACTCGTTTAAAAGCTCGATTTAGGCAAAACAAGTTATAAGGACTTAGTTTTTGCGCGACGTGAGTTTATAAGTGTTGTTTGAGCTCAAAATGAGTCCCTACGAATTATTTTATTGTATTATATGTTCAAATACTGATTTGGGATCAAAACAATTTTGCTAAAGTCAGTTCTGTTAGAGTAGTGCCCAAAAAGGACACTAGTTTTGTTATTTTGAATTTGCTGATTAATAAAATAAGTAGAATTTTTTTCATGAATTGTTTGAGACTTTATTTCATTTATGAATATTCATCAATATCCATAACATATTATGTAACTGAAATTTTAGGTCAAACTAGTTATAACGACATTGTTTTAGCGCGAAATGAGTTTTTAACTCTTGTTTGGCCTCCAAATGAGTTCCTAAGACTAAGTATAATAAAATACATATTCAAATACTCATTTAGGAACAAAACAACGTTGCTAGAGTCACTTCGGAACCAAAAAGTCCTTTAAAGGCTCGATTTTGGCAAAACTTGTCAAAAGGACTTAGTTTTTGCGTGAATTAACTTTTTAAGTCTTGTTATAGCTCCAAATGAGTCTCTAAGAGTTATTATAATACAATACATTTTCAAATAGTCATTTAGGTTCAAAACAAGTTTGCTAGAGTCACTTTGGAGCTGAAAAAGCGCTTTAAAGGCTCGATTTGCGTAAAACTGATTATAAGCATTTAGTTGTTGCGCGAAGCGAGTTGTTAAAGCTTGTTGGAGCTCCAAATGAGTCCCTAAGACTTATCATATTATATTATATGTTTAAATTCACATTTTTGATCAAAACAACTTTGCTAGAGTCACTTCGAAGCCAAAAAAGACCTTTAAAGGCTCTATTACGTCAAAACTAGTTATAATGACTTTGTTTTAATGCGAAATGAGTTTTTAACGCCTGTTGGAGATCCAAATGAGTCCCTAAGACTTATTACAATATTTTTTACTTTTACATACTCATTTGGGGTCAATAAAACTTCGCCATAGTCACTTCGGAGCCCAAAAAGCCTTTGAAAGGCTCGATTTGGGTCAAACTAGTTATAACAACATTGTTTTAGCACAAAATGAGTGTTTGACGCTTGTTTGACCTCCAAATGAGTTCCTAAGACTAATTATAATAAAATATATGTTAAATACTCATTTAGGAACAAAATAACATTGCTAGAGTCACTTTGGAACCAAAAAAGCCCTTTAAATGCTCGATTTCGGCAAAACTAGTCAAAAGGACTTAGTTTTTGCGTGAATTGACTTTTTAAGTCTTGTTATAGCTGCAAATGAGTCTCTAAGACTTATAATATTACAATACATTTCGAAATACTCATTTTGGATCAAAACAAGTTTGCTAGAGTCACTTTGGAGCTGAAAAAGCACTTTAAAGGCTCGATTTGCATAAAACTGATTATAACCACTTAGTTATTGTGCGAAGCGAGATTTTAAAGCTTGTTGGAGCTCGAAATGAGTCTCTAAGACTTATTGTAATATATTATATATTTAAATTCTCATTTGTGGCAAAACAACTTTTCTAGAGCCACTTCAGAGCCAAAAAAGACCATTAATGGCTTTATTACGATAAAACTAGTTATAATGACTTTGTTTTAATGCGAAATGAGATTTTAACGCCTGTTGGAGCTGCAAATGAGTCCTTAAGACTTATTAAAATATTTTTTACTTTCAAATACTCATTTTGGATCAAAAAAACATTCCAAAGTCACTTCGGAGCCCAAAAAGCCCTTTAAAGGCTCGATTTAGGTCAAACTAGTTATAACTACATTGTTTTAGCGCGAAATGAGTTTTTAACGCTTGTTTGACCTCCAAATGAGTTCCTAAGACTAAGTATGATAAAATATATGTTCAAATACTCATTTAGGAACAAAACACTGTTGCTAAAGTCACTTCGGAACCAAAAAAGCCCTTTAAATGCTCAATTTCGGCAAAACTAGTTTTACTTTTGTTTTAGCGCGAAATGAGTTTTTAAGTCTTGTTTGAGCTCGAACTGAGTCCCTAAGTCATATGATAATATATTATACGTTTGAATACACATTTGGGATCAAAACAACTTTGCTAGAGTCGCTTCGGAGCCAAAAAAGCCCTTTAAAAGCTAGATTTGGTTCAAATTAGTTATAACGACATTGTTTTAGCACGAAATGAGTTTTTAACGCTTGTTTGACCTCCAAATGAGTTCCTAAGACTAAGTATAATAAAATACATGTTCAAATACTCATTTAGGAACAAAACAACGTTGCTAGAGTCACTACGGAACAAAAAAAGCACTTTAAAGGCTCGATTTGCGTAAAACTGATTATAAGCACTTAGTTATTGCGCGAAGCGAGTTTTTAAAGCTTGTTGGAGCTCCAAATGAGTCCCTAAAACTTATTATACTATATTATATGTTTAAATTCACATTTTTTATCAAAAATACTTTGGTAGACCCATTTCGGGGCAAAAAAATACCTTTAAAGGCTCTATTACGGCAAAACTAGTTATAATGACTTTGTTTTAATGCGAAATGAGTTTTTAACGCCTGTTGGAGCTCCAAATGAGTCCCTAAGACTTATTACAATATTTTTTACTTTTAAATACTCATTTGGGATCAAAACAACTTTGCCAGAGTCACTTCGGAGCCCAAAAAGCCCTTTAAAGGCTCGATTTGGTTCAAACTAGTTTATACGACATTGTTTTAGCACGAAACGAGTTTTTAACGCTTGTTTGACCTCCAAATGAGTTCCGAAGACTAAGTATAATAAAATATATGTTCAAATACTCATTTAGGAATGAAACAACGTTGCTAGAGTCACTTCAGAACCAAAAAGCCCTGTAAATGCTCGATTTTGGCAAAATTAGTTATACTGACTTTGTTTTTGCGCGAAATGAGTTTTTAAGTCTTGTTGGATCTCGAACTGAGTCCTTAAGTCTTATTATAATTTATTATACGTTTGAATACACATTTTGGATCAAAACAACTTTGTTAGAGTCACTTCGGAGCCAAAAAAGCCCTTTAAAGGTTCGCTTTTGGCAAAACTAGTCAGAAGGACTTAGTTTTTGCGTGAATTGACTTTTTAAGTCTTGTTATATCTCCAAATGAGTCTCTAAGACTTATAATAATACAATACATTTTCAAAGACTCATTTTGGATCAAAACAAGTTTGCTAGAGTCTCTTTGGAGCTGAAAAAGCACTTTAAAGGCTCGATTTGCATAAAACTGATTACAAGCACTTAGTTATTGCGCGAAGCGAGATTTTAAAGCTTGTTGGAGCTCCAAATGAGTCCCTAAGACTTATTGTAATATATTATATGTTTAAATTCTCATTTGTGGCAAAACAACTTTTCTAGAGCCACTTCGGAGCCAAAAAAGACCTTTAATGGCTCTATTACGGCAAAACTAGTTATAATGACTTTGTTTTAATGCGAAATGAGTTTTTCACGCCTGTTGGAGCTTCAAATGAGTCCTTAAGACTTATTACACTATTTTTTACTTTTAAATACTCATTTGGGATCAAAACAACTTTTCCAGAGTCACTTCGGAGCCCAAAAAGCCCTTTAAAGGCTCGATTTAGGTCAAACTAGTTATAACGACGTTGTTTTAGCGCAAAATGAGTTTTTAACTCTTGTTTGACCTCCAAATGAGTTCCTAAGAGTAAGTATGATAAAATATATGTTCAAATACTCATTTAGAAACAAAACACTGTTGCTAGAGTCACTTCGGAACCAAAAAAGCCCTTTAAATGCTCAATTTTCGCAAAACTAGTTATACTGATTTTGTTTTTGTGCGAAATGAGTTTTCAAGTCTTGTTGGAGCTCAAACTGAGTCCCTAAGTCGTATTATAATATATTATTCGTTTGAATACACATTTGGGATCAAAACAACTTTGCTAGAGTCACTTCGGAGCCAAAAAAGCCCTTTAAAGGCTAGATTTGGTTCAAACTAGTTATAACGACATTGTTTTAGCACGAAATGAGTTTTTAACGCTTGTTTGACCTCCAAATGAGTTCCTAAGACTAAGTATAATAAAATACATGTTCAAATACTCATTTAGGAATAAAACAACGTTGCTAGAGTCGTTTCGGAACCAAAAAATCCCTTTAAATGCTCGATTTCAGCAAAACTAGTTATACTGACTTTGTTTTTGTGATAAATGAGTTTTTAAGTCTTGTTGGAGCTCGAACTAAGTCCCTAAGTCTTATTATAATATGTTATACGTTTGAATACATATTTGGGATCAAAACAACTTTGCTAGAGTCACTTCGGAGCCAATGAAGCCCTTTAAAGGCTCGATTTTGTTCGATTTTGAGTGAATTAACTTTTTAAGCCTTGTTATAGCTCCAAATGAGTCTCTAAGACTTATTATAATATAATACATTTTCAAATACTCATTTAGGATCTAAACAAGTTTGCTAGAGTCAGTTTGGAGCTGAAAAAGCACTTTAAATGCTCGATTTGCGTAAAACTGATTATAAGCACTTAGTTATTGCGCGAAGCGAGTTTTTAAAGCTTGCTGGAGCTCCAAATGAGTCCCTAAGACTTATTATATTATATTATATGTTTAAATTCATATTTTTGATCAAAATAACTTTGCTAGAGTCACTTCGGAGCAAAAAAAGACCTTTAAAAGCTCTATTACGGCAAAACAAGGTATAATGATTTTGTTTTAATGCGAAATGAGTTTTTAACGCCTTTTGGAGCTCCAAATGAGTCCCTAAGACTTATTACAATATTTTTTACTTTTAAATGCTCATTTTGGATCCATACAACTTTGCCAGAGTCACTTCGGAGCCCAAAAAGCCCTTGAAAGGCTCGATTTGGGTCAAACTAGTTATAACGACATTGTTTTAGCACGAAATGAGTTTTTAACGCTTTTTCGACCTCCAAATGAGTTCCTAAGACTAATTATAATAAAATAGATGTTAAATACTCATTTAGGAATAAAATAACGTTGCTAGAGTCACTTTGGAACCAAAAAAGCCCTTTAAATGCTCGATTTCGGCAAAACTAGTTATACTGACTTTGTTTTTGCGTGAAATGAGTTTTTAAGTCTTGTTGGAGCTCGAACTGAGTCCCTAAGTCATATTATAATATATTATACGTTTGAATGCAGATTTGGGATCAAAACAACTTTGCTAGAGTCACTTCGGAGCCAAAAAAGCCCTTAAAAGGCTCGATTTGGTTCACACTAGTTATAACGACATTATTTTAGCACGAAATGAGTTTTTAACGCTTGTTTGACCTCCAAATGAGTTCCTAAGACTAAGTATAATAAAATACATGTTCTAATACTCATTTAGGAACAAAACAATGTTGCTAGAGTCACTTCGGAACCCAAAAGCCCTATAAATGCTCGATTTCGGTAAAACTAGTTATACTGACTTTATTTTTGCTTGAAATGAGTTTTTAAGTCTTGTTGGAGATCGAACTGAGTCCCTAAGTATTATTATAATATATTATACGTTTGAATACAAATTTGGGATCAAAACAACTTTGTTAGAGTCACTTCAGAGCCAAAAAAGCCCTTTAAAGGCTCGGTTTTGGCAAAACTAGTCAAAAGGACTTAGTTTTTGCGTGAATTAACTTTAAGTCTTGCTACAGCCCCAAATGAGTCTCTAAGACTTATTATAATATAATACATTTTCAAAGAGTCATTTAGGTACAAAACAAGTTTGCTAGAGTCACTTTGGAGCTAAAGCACTTTAAAGGCTCGATTTGCGGAAAACTGATTATAAGCACTTAGTTATTGCGCGAAGCGAGTTTTTAAAGCTTGTTGGAGCTCCAAATGAGTCCCTAAGACTTATTATATTATATTATATGTTTAAACTCACATTTTTTATCAAAATAACTTTTCTAGAGTCATTTCGGAGCCAAAAAAGACCTTTAAAGGCTCTATTACGGCAAAACTAGTTATAATGATTTTGTTTTAATGCGAAATGAGTTTTGAACGCCTGTTGGAGCTCCAAATGAGTCCCTAAGACTTATTACAATATTTTTTACTTTTAAATACTCATTGGGGATCAATACAACTTTGCCAGAGTCACTTCGGAGCCCAAAAAGCCCTTGAAAGGCTTGATTTGGGTCAAACTAGTTATAACGACATTGTTTTAGCACGAAATGAGTTTTTAACGCTTGTTTGACCTCCAAATGAGTTCCTAAGACTAATTATAATAAAATAGATGTTAAATACTCATTTAGGAACAAAATAACATTGCTAGAGTCACTTTGGAACCAAAAAAGCCCTTTAAATGCTCGATTTCGGCAAAACTAGTTATACTGACTTTGTTTTTGCGCGAAATGAGTTTTTAAGTCTTGTTGGAGCTCGAACTGAGTCCCTAAGTCATATTATAATATATTATACGTTTGAATACAGATTTGGGATCAAAACAACTTTGCTAGAGTCACTTCGGAGCCAAAAAAGCCCTAAAAAGGCTCGATTTGGTTCACACTAGTTATAACGACATTGTTTTAGCACGAAATGAGTTTTTAACGCTTGTTTGACCTCCAAATGAGTTCCTAAGACTAAGTATAATAAAATACATGTTCTAATACTCATTTAGGAACAAAACAATGTTGCTAGAGTCACTTCGGAACCAAAAAGCCCTATAAATGCTCGATTTCGGTAAAACTAGTTATACTGACTTTATTTTTGCTCGAAATGAGTTTTTAAGTCTTGTTGGAGATCGAACTGAGTCCCTAAGTATTATTATAATATATTATACGTTTGAATACAAATTTGGGATCAAAACAACTTTGTTAGAGTCACTTCAGAGCCAAAAAAGCCCTTTAAAGGATCGGTTTTGGCAAAACTAGTCAAAAGGACTTAGTTTTTGCGTGAATTAACTTTAAGTCTTGCTACAGCCCCAAATGAGTCTCTAAGACTTATTATAATACAATACATTTTCAAAGAGTCATTTAGGTGCAAAACAAGTTTGCTAGAGTCACTTTGGAGCTAAAGCACTTTAAAGGCTCGATTTGCGGAAAACTGATTATAAGCACTTAGTTATTACACGAAGCGAGTTTTTAAAGCTTGTTGGAGCTCCAAATGAGTCCCTAAGACTTATTATATTATATTATATGTTTAAACTCACATTTTTTATCAAAATAACTTTTCTAGAGTCACTTCGGAGCCAAAAAAGACCTTTAAAGGCTCTATTACGGCAAAACTAGTTATAATGATTTTGTTTTAATGCGAAATGAGTTTTGAACGCCTGTTGGAGCTCGAAATGAGTCCCTAAGACTTATTACAATATTTTTTACTTTTAAATACTCATTGGGGATCAATACAACTTTGCCAGAGTCACTTCGGAGCCCAAAAAGCCCTTGAAAGGCTTGATTTGGGTCAAACTAGTTATAACGACATTGTTTTAGCACGAAATGAGTTTTTAACGCTTGTTTGACCTCCAAATGAGTTCCTAAGACTAATTATAATAAAATAGATGTTAAATACTCATTTAGGAACAAAATAACGTTGCTAGAGTCACTTTGGAACCAAAAAAGCCCTTTAAATGCTCGATTTCGGCACAACTAGTTATACTGACTTTGTTTTTGCGCGAAATGAGTTTTTAAGTCTCGTTGGAGCTCGAACTGAGTCCCTAAGTCTTATTATAATATATTATACGTTTGAATACACATTTGGGATCAAAAAAACTTTGCTAGAGTCACTTCGGAGCGAAAAAAGCGCTTTAAAGGATCTATTTTGGCAAAACTTGTCAAAAGGACTTAGTTTTTTCGTGAATTAACTTTTTATGTCTTGTTTTAGCTCCAAATGAGTCTCTAAGACTTATTATAATACAATACATTTTCAAATACTCATTTAGGTTCAAAACAAGTTTGCTAGAGTCACTTTGGAGCTGAAAAAGCACTTTAAAGGCTCGATTTGCGTAAAACTTATTATATGCATTTAGTTTTTGCGCAAAGCGAGTTTTTAAAGGTTGTTGGAGCTCCAAATGCGTCCCTAAGACCTATCATAATATATTATATGTTTAAATTCACATTTTTTATCAAAACAACTTTGCTAGAGTCACTTGGGAGCCAAAAAAGACCTTTAAAGGCTCTATTACGGCAAAACTAGTTATAATGACTTTGTTTTAATGCGAAATGAGTTTTTAACACCTGTTGGAGCTCCAAATGAGTCCTTAAGACTTATTACCATATTTTTTACTTTTAAATACTCATTTGGGATCAAAAGAACTTTTCCAGAGTCACTTCGGAGCCCATAAAGTCCTTTAAAGGCTCGATTTAGGACAAACTAGTTATAACGACATTGTTTTAGCGCGAAATGTGTTTTTAACGCTTGTTTGACCTCCAAATGAGTTGCTAAGACTAAGTATGATAAAATATATGTTCAAATACTAATTTAGGAACAAAACACTATTCCTAGAGTCACTTCGGATCCAAAAAACCCCTTTAAATGCTCTATTTCGGCAAAACTAGCTATACTGACTTTGTTTTTGCGCGAAATGAGTTTTTAAGTCTTGTTGAAGCTCGAACTGAGTCCCTAAGTTATATTATAATATATTATACGTTTGAATACAGATTTGGGATCAAAACAACTTTGCTAGAGTCACTTCGGAGCCAAAAAAGCCCTTTAAAGGCTCGATTTGGTTCACACTAGTTATAACGATATTGTTTTAGCACGCAACGAGTTTTTATCGCTTGTTTGACCTACAAATGAGTTCCTAAGACTAATTATAATAAAATATATGTTAAATACTCATTTAGGAACAAAATAACGTATCTAGAGTCACTTTGGAACCAAAAAAGCCCTTTAAATGCTCGATTTCGGCAAAACTAGTTATACTGACTTTGTTTTTGCGCGAAATGAGTTTTTAAGTCTTGTTGGAGCTTAAACTGAGTCCCTAAGTCTTATTATAATATATTATACGTTTGAATACACATTTGGGATCAAAACAACTTTGCTATAGTCACTTCGGAGCGAAAAAAGCGCTTTAAAGGATCGATTTTGGCAAAACTAGTCAAAATGACTTAGTTTTTTCGTGAATTAACTTTTTAAGTCTTGTTGTAGCTCCAAATGAGTCTCTAAGACTTATTATAATACAATACATTTTCAAAAACTCATTAGGTTCAAAAAAAGTTTGCTAGAGTCACTTTGGAGCTAAAAAAGCACTGTAAAGGCTCAATTTGCGTAAAACTGATTATAAGCATTTAGTTTTTGCGCGAAGCGAGTTTTTAAAGCTTGTTCGAGCTCCAAAAGAGTCCCTAAAACTTATTATACTATATTATATGTTTAAATTCACATTTTTGATCAAAACAACTTTGCTAGACCCACTTCGGAGCAAAAAAATACCTTTAAAGGCTCTATTATGGCAAAACTAGTTATAATGACTTTGTTTTAATGCGAAATGAGTTTTTAACGCCTGTTGGAGCTCCAAATGAGTCCTTAAGACTTATTACAATATTTTTTACTTTTAAATACTCATTTGGGATCAAAACAACTTTGCCAGAGTCACTTCGAAGCCCAAAAAGCCCTTGAAATGCTCGATTTGGATCAAACTAGTTATAACGACATTGTTTTAGCACGAAATGAGTTTTTAACGCTTGTTTGACCTCCACATGAGTTCCTAAGACTAATTATAATAAAATAGATGTTAAATACTCATTTAGGAACAAAATAACGTTGCTAGAGTCACTTTGGAACCAAAAAAGCCCTTTAAATGCTCGATTTCGGCAAAACTAGTTATACTGACTTTGTTTTTGCGCGAAATGAGTTTTTAAGACTTGTTGGAGCTCGAACCGAGTCCCTAAGTCATATTATAATATATTATACATTTGAATACAGATTTGGGATCAAAACAACTTTGCAAGAGTCACTTCGGAGGCAAAAAAGCCCTTTAAAGGCTCGATTTGGTTCACACTAGTTATAACGACATTGTTTTAGCACGAAATGAGTTTTTAACGCTTGTTTGACCTCCAAATGAGTTCCTAAGACTAAGTATAATAAAATACTTGTTCTAATACTCATTTAGGAACAAAAGAATGTTGCTAGAGTCACTTCGGAACCAAAAAGCCCTATAAATGCTCGATTTCCGTAAAACTAGTTATACTGACTTTGTTTTTGCTCGAAATGATTTTTTAAGTCTTGTTGGAGATTGAACTGAGTCCCTAAGTATTATTATAATATATTATACGTTTGAATAAAAATTTGGGATCAAAACAACTTTGCTAGAGTCACTTCAGAGCCAAAAAAGCCCTTTAAAGGCTCGATTTTGGCAAAACTAGTCAAAAGGACTTAGTTTTTGCGTGAATTAACTTTAAGTCTTGCTACAGCTCCAAATGAGTCTCTAAGACTTATTATAATTCAATACATTTTCAAATAGTCATTTAGGTACAAAACAAGTTTGCTAGAGTCACTTTGGAGGTGAAAAAGCACTTTAAAGGCTCGATTTGCGTAAAACTGATTATAAGCACTTAGTTATTGCGCGAAGCGAGTTTTTAAAGCTTGTTGGAGCTCCAAATGAGTCCCTAAGACTTATTATAATATATTATATGTTTAAATTCACATTTTTGATCAAAACAACTTTGCTAGAGTCACTTCGGAGCCAAAAAAGACCTTTAAAGGCTCTATTATGGCAAAACTAGTTATAATGACTTTGTTTCAATGCGAAATGAGTTTTTAACGCCTGTTGGAGCTCCAAATGAGTCCCTAAGACTTATTACAATATTTTTTACTTTTTAATTCTCATTTGGGATCAAAAAAACTTTGCCAGAGTCACTTTGGAGCCCAAAAAGCCCTTGAAAGGCTCGATTTGGGTAAAACTAGTTATAACGACATTGTTTTAGCACGAAATGAGTTTTTAACGCTTGTTTGACGTCCAAATGAGTTTCTACGACTAATTATAATAAAATATATGTTAAATACTCATTTAGGAATAAAATAACGTTGCTAAAGTCACTTTGGAACCAAAAAAGCCCTTTAAATGCTCGATTTCGGCAAAACTAGTTATACTGACTTTGTTTTTGCGCGAATTGAGTTTTTAAGTCTTGTTGGAGCTCGAACTGACTTCCTAAGTCTTATTATAATATATTATACGTTTGAATACGCATTTCGGATCAAAACAACTTTGCTAGAGTCACTTCGGAGCGAAAAAAGCGCTTTAAAGGATCGATTTTGGCAAAACTAGTCAAAAGGACTTAGTTTTTTCGTGAATTAGCTTTTTAAGTCTTGTTGTAGCTCTAAATGAGTCTCTAAGACTTATTATAATACAATACATTTTCAAATACTCATTTAGGTTCAAAACAAGTTTGCTAGAGTCACTTTGGAGCTGAAAAAGCACATTAAAGGCTCGATTTGCGTAAAACTGATTATAACCATTTTGTTTTTGCGGGAAGCGAGTTTTTAAAGCTTGTTGGAGCTCCAAATGAGTCCCTAAGACTTATTATAATATATTATATGTTTAAATTCACATTTTTGATCAAAACAACTTTGCTAGAGTCACTTCGGAGCCAAAAAAGACATTTAAAGGCTCTATTACGGCAAAACTAGTTATAATGACTTTGTTTTAATGCGAAATGAGTTTTTAACGCCTGTTGGAGCTCCAAATGAGTCTCTAAGACTTATTACAATATTTTTACTTTTAAATACTCATTTGGGATCAACACAACTTTGCTAGAGTCACTTTGGAGCCCAAAAAGCCCTTGAAAGGCTCGATTTGGGTGAAACTAGTTATAACGACATTGTTTTAGCACGAAATGTTTTTAATGCTTGTCTGACCTCCAAATGAGTTCCTAAGACTAATTATAATAAAATATTTGTTAAATACTCATTTAGGAACAAAATAACGTTGCTAGAGTCACTTTGGAACCAAAAAAGCCCTTTAAATGCTCGATTTCGGCAAAACTAGTTATACTGACTTTGTTTTTGCGCGAATTGAGTTTTTAAGTCTTGTTGGAGCTCGAACTGAGTCCCTAAGTCTTATTATAATATATTATACATTTGAATACACATTTGGGATCAAAACAACTTTGCTAGAGTCACTTCGGAGCGAAAAAAGTGCTTTAAAGGATAGATTTTTTGCAAAACTAGTCAAAAGGACTTAGTTTTTCGTGAATTAACTTTTTAAGTCTTGTTGTGGCTCCAAATGAGTCTCTAAGACTTATTATAATACAATACATTTTCAAATACTCATTTAGAATCAAAACAAGTTTGCTAGAGTCACTTTGGAGCTGAAAAAGCACTTTAAAGGCTCGATTTGCGTAAAACTGATTATAAGCATTTAGTTTTTGCGCGAAGCGAGTTTTTAAAGCTTGTTGGAGCTCCAAATGAGTCCCTAAGACTTATTATAATATATTAGATATTTAAATTCACATTTTTGATCAAAACTTTGCTAGAGTCACTTCGGAGCCAAAAAAGACCTTTAAAGGCTCTATTACGGCAAAACTAGTTATAATGACTTTGTTTTAATGCAAAATGAGTTTTTAACGCCTGTTGGAGCTCCAAATGAGTCCCTAAGACTTATTACAATATTTTTTACTTTTAAATACTCATTTGGGATCAAAACAACTTTGCCAGAGTCACTTTGGAGCCCAAAAAGCCCTTGAAAGGCTCGATTTGGGTAAAACTAGTTATAACGACATTGTTTTAGCACGAAATGAGTTTTTAACGCTTGTTTGACCTCCAAATGAGTTCCTAAGACTAATTATAATAAAATATATGTTAAATACTCATTTAAAAACAAAATAACGTTGCTAGAGTCACTTTGGAACAAAAAAAGCCCTTTAAATGCTCGATTTCGGCAAAACTAGTTATACTGACTTTGTTTTTGCGCGAATTGAGTTTTTAAGTCTTGTTGGAGCTCGAACTGAGTCCCTAAGTCTTATTATAATATATAATACGTTTGAATATGCATTTGGGATCAAAACAACTTTGCTAGAGTCACTTCGGAGCGAAAAAAGCGCTTTAAAGGATCGATTTTGGCAAAACTAGTCAAAAGGACTTAGTTTTTTCGTGAATTAACTTTTTAAGTCTTGTTGTAGCTCCAAATGAGTCTCTAAGACTTATTATAATACAATACATTTTCAAATACTCATTTAGGTTCAAAACAAGTTTGCTAAAGTCACTTTGGAGATGAAAAAGCACTTTAAAGGCTCGATTTGCGTAAAACTGATTATAAGCATTTAGTTTTTGCGTGAAGCAAGTTTTTAAAGCTTGTTGGATCTCCAAATGAGTCCCTAAGACTTATTGTAATATATTATATGTTGAAATTCTCATTTGTGGCAAATCAACTTTTCTAGAGCCACTTCGGAGCCAAAAAAGACCTTTAATGGCTCTATTACGGCAAAACTAGTTATAATGACTTTGTTTTAATGCGAAATGAATTTTTAACGCCTGTTGGATATCCAAATGAGTCCTTAAGACTTATTACAAAATTTTTTACTTTTAAATACTCATTTGGTATCAAAACAACTTTTCCAGGGTCACTTCGGAGCCCAAAAAGCCCTTTAAAGGCTCGAATAAGGTCAAACTAGTTATAACGATATTGTCTTAGCGCGAAATGAGTTTTTAACGCTTGTTTGACCTCCAAATGAGTTCCAAAGACTAATTATAGTAAAATATATGTTCAAATACTCATTTAGGAACAAAACACTATTGCTAGAGTCACTTCGGAACAAAAAAACCCCTTTAAATGCTCGATTTCGCTAAAACTAGTTATACTGACTTTGTTTTTGCGCGAAATTTGTTTTTAAGTCTTGTTGGAGCTCGAACTGAGTCCCTAAGTCATATTACAATATATTATACGTTTGAATACACATTTGGGATCAAAACAACTTTGCTAGAGTCACTTCGGAGCCAAAAAAGTCCTTTCAGGCTCGATTTTGGCAAAACTAGTCAAAAGGACTTAGTTTTTGCGTGAATTGACTTTTTAAGTCTTGTTATAGCTCCAAATGAGTCTCTAAGACTTATTATAATACAATACATTTTCAAATACTCAGTTAGGATCAAAGCAAGTTTGCAAGAGTCACTTTGGAGATGAAAAGGCACTTTAAAGGCTCGATTTACGTAGAACTGATTATAAGCACTTAGTTATTGCGCGAAGAGAGTTTTTAAAGGTTGTTGGAGCTCCGAATGAGTTCCTAAGACTTATTATAATATATTAGATGTTTAAATTTACATTTTTGGCAAAATAACTTTTCTATAGTCACTTCGGAGCCAAAAAAGAACTTTAAAGGCTCTATTACGGCAAAACTAGATATAATGACTTTGTTTTAATGCGAAATGAGTTTTTAACGCCTGTTGGAGCTCCAAAGGAGTCCCTAAGACTTATTACAATATTTTTTACTTTTAAATACTTATTTGGGATCAAAAAAACTTTGCCAGAGTCACTTCGGAGCCCAAAAAAACCCTTGAAAGGCTCGATTTGGGTCAAACTAGTTATAACGACATTGTTTTACCACGAAATGAGTTTTTAACGCTTGTTTGACCTCCAAATGAGTTCTGAAGACTAAGTATAATAAAATATATGTTCAAATACTCATTTAGGAACAAAAAAATGTTGCTAGAGTCACTTTTGAACCAAAAAGCCCTGCAAATGCTCGATTTCGGCAAAACTAGTTATACTGACTTTGTTTTTGCACGAAATGAGTTTTTAAGTCTTTTTGGAGCTCAAACTGAGTCCGTAAGTATTATTATAATGTATTATACGTTTGAATACACATTTGGGATCAAAACAACTTTGCTAGAGTCACTTTGGAGCCAAAAAAGCCCTTTAAAGGCTCGATTTTGACAAAACTAGTCAGAAGGACTTAGTTTTTGCATGAATCGACTTTTTAAGTCTTGTTATAGCTCTAAATGAGTCTCTAAGACTTATAATAATACAATACATTTTCAAATACTCATTTTGGATCAAAACAAGTTTGCTAGAGTCACTTTGGTGCTGAAAAACCACTTTAAAGGCTCGATTTGCGTAAAACTGATTATAAGTACTTAGTTATTGCGCGAAGCGATTTTTGAAAGCTTGTTGGAGCTGAAAATGAGTCCCTAAGACTTATTGTAATATATTATATTTTTAAATTCACATTTGTTGCAAATCAACTTTTCTAGAGCCACTTCGGAGCCAAAAAAGACCTTTAATGGCTCTATTACGGCAAAACTAGTTATAATGACTTTGTTTTAATGCGAAAAGTTTTAACGCCTGTTGGATCTCCAAATGAGTCCTTAAGACTTATTACAATCTTTGTTACTTTTAAATACTCATTTGGGATCAAAACAACTTTTTCAGAGTCACTTCAGAGCCCAAAAAGCCCTTTGAAAGCTCGATTTAGGTCAAACTAGTTATAACAATATTGTTTTACCGCGAAATGAGTTTTTAATGCTTGTTTGACCTCCAAATGAGTTCCAAAGACTAAGTATGATAAAATCAATGTTCAAATACTCATTTAGGAACAAAACACTGTTGCTAGAGTTACTTCGGAACCAAAAAACCCCTTTAAATGCTCGATTTCGCTAAAACTAGTTATACTGACTTTGTTTTTGCGCGAAATGAGTTTTTAAGTCTTCTTGGAGCTCGAACTGAGTCCCTAAGTCATATTATAATATATTATACGTTTGAATACACATTTTGGATCAAAACAACTTTGCTAGAGTCACTTCGGAGCCAAAAAAGCCCTTTCAGGCTTGATTTTGGCAAAACTAGTCAAAAGGACTTAGTTTTTGCGTGAATTGACTTTTTAAGTCTTGTAATAGCTCCAAATGAGTCTCTAAGACTTATTATAATACAATACATTTTCAAATACTCAGTTAGGATCAAAGCAAGTTTGCAAGAGTCACTTTAGAGATGAAAAAGCACTTTAAAGGCTCGATTTACGTAGAACTGATTATAAGCACTTAGTTATTGCGCGAAGCGAGTTTTTAAAGCTTGTTGGAGCTCCGAATGAGTCCCTAAGACTTATTATAATATATTAGATGTTTAAATTCACATTTTTGGCAAAATAACTTTTCTATAGTCACTTCGGAGCCAAAAAAGACCTTTAAAGGCTCTATTTCGGCAAAACTAGTTATAATGACTTTGTTTTAATGCGAAATGAGTTTTTAACGCCTGTTGGAGCTCCAAAGGAGTCCCTAAGACTTATTACAATATTTTTTACTTTTAAATACTTATTTGGGATCAAAAGAACTTTGCCAGAGTCACTTCGGAGCCCAAAAAACCCTTGAAAGGCTCGATTTGGGTCAAACTAGTTATAACGACATTGTTTTAGCACGAAATGAGTTTTTAACGCTTGTTTGACCTCCAAATGAGTTTTGAAGACTAAGTATGATAAAATATATGTTCAAATACTCATTTAGGAACAAAACAATGTTGCTAGAGTCACTTCGGAACCAAAAAGCCCTGCAAATGCTCGATTTCAGCAAAACTAGTTATACTGACTTTGTTTTAATGCGAAATGAGTTTTTTACGCCTGTTGGATCTCCAAATGACTCCTTAAGACTTATTACAATATTTTTTACTTTTAAATACTCATTTGGGATCAAAACAACTTTTCCAGAGTCACTTCGGAGCCCAAAAAGCCCTTTGAAGGCTCGATTTAGGTCAAACTAGTTATAACGATATCGTTTTAGCGCGAAATGAGTTTTTAATGCTTGTTTGACCTCCAAATGAGTTCCAAAGACTAAGTATGATAAAATATATGTTCAAATACTCATTTAGGAACAAAACACTGTTGCTAGAGTCACTTCGGAACCAAAAAACCCCTTTAAATGCTCGATTTCGCTAAAACTAGTTATACTGACTTTGTTTTTGCGCGAAATGAGTTTTTAAGTCTTCTTGGAGCTCAAAATGAGTCCCTAAGTCATATATTATACGTTTGAATACACACTTGGGATCAAAACAACTTTGCTAGAGTCACTTCGGAGCCAAAAAAGCCCTTTCAAGGCTCGATTTTGGCAAAACTAGTCAAAAGGACTTAGTTTTTGCGTGAATTGACTTTTTAAGTCTTGTTATAGCTCCAAATGAGTCTCTAAAACTTATTTTAATACAATAATTTTTCGAATACTCATTTAGGATCAAAACAAATTTGCAAGAGTCACATTGGAGATGAAAAAGTACTTTAAAGGCTCGATTTACGTAGAACTGATTATAAGCACTTAGTTATTGCGCGAAGCGAGTTTTTAAAGCTTGTTCGAGCTCCGAATGAGTCCCTAAGACTTATTATAATATATTAGATGTTTAAATTCTCATTTTTGGAAAAATAACTTTTCTAGAGTCACTTCGGAGCCAAAAAAGACCTTTAAAGGCTCTATTACGGCAAAACTAGTTATAATGACTTTGTTTTAATGCGAAATGAGTTTTTAATGCCTGTTGGAGCTCCAAAGGAGTCCCTAAGACTTATTACAATATTTTTTACTTTTAAATACTTATTTGGGATAAAAACAACTTTGCTAGAGTCACTTTGGAGCCTAAAAAACCCTTAAAAGGCTCGATTTGGGTCAAACTAGTTATAACGACATTGTTTTAGCACGAAATGAGTTTTTAACGCTTATTTGACCTCCAGATGAGTTCCGAAGACTAAGTATAGTAAAATATATGTTCAAATACTCATTTAGGAACAAAACAACATTGCTAGAGTCACTTCGGAACCAAAAAGCCCTGCAAATGCTCGATTTCAGCAAAACTAGTTATACTGACTTTGTTTTTGCGCGAAATGATTTTTTAAGTCTTGTTGGAGCTCAAACTGAGTCCCTAAGTATTATTATAATATATTATACGTTTGAATATACATTTGGCATCAAAACAACTTTGCTAGAGTCACTTCGGAGCCAAAAAAGCCCTTTAAAGGCTCGATTTTGGCAAAACTAGTCAGAAGGACTTAGTTTTTGCGTGAATTAACTTTTTAAGTCTTGTTATAGCTCCAAATGAGTCTCTAAGACTTATAATAATACAATATATTTTCAAATACTCATTTTGGATCAAAACAAGTTTGCTAGAGTCACTTTGGAGCTGAAAAACCACTTTAAAGGCTCGATTTGCGTAAAACTGATTATAAGCACTTAGTTATTGCGCGAAGCGAGATTTTAAAGCTTGTTGGAGCTCCAAATTAGTCCCTAAGACTTATTGTAATATATTATATGTTTAAATTCTCATTTGTGGCAAATCAACTTTTCTAGAGCCACTTCGGAGCCAAAAAAGACCTTTGGCAAAGTTGTTTTGATCCAAAATGAGCATTTAAAAGTACAATATATTGTAATAAGTATTAGGGACTCACTTGGAGCTCCAACAGGAGTTAAAAACACATTTCGCATTAAAACAAATTCATTATAACTAGTTTTGCTGTAATCGAGCCTGTAAAGGGCTTTTTTGGCTCCGAAGTAACTCTAGGAAAGTTGTTTTGATCACAAATGTGTATTTAAACATATAATATACTATAATAAGTCTTAGGGACTCATTTGGAGATCCAACAAGCTTTAAAAACTCACTTCGCGCTAAGACTCATTTGGAGATCCAACAAGCTTTAAAAACTCACTTCGCACAACTACTAAGTGCTTATAATCAGTTTTACGTAAATCGAGCCTTTAAAGGGCTTTTAAGGCTCCAAAGTGACTCCAGCTAGGTTGTTTTGATCCCAAATATGTATTCAAAAATATAATATATTATAATAAGACTTAGGGACTCAGTTGGAGCACCAACAAGCCTTAAAAACCCATTTCGCGCTAAAACAAAGTTAGTATAACTAGTTTTGCCGAAATCGAGCATTTAAAGGGCTTTTTTGGTTCCGAAGTGACTCTGGCAACGTTGTTTTATTCCTAAATGAGTATTTGAACATATACTGTATTATACTTAGTCTTAGGAACTCGTTCGGAGGTCAAACAAGCGTTAAAAACTCATTTCCCGCAAAAACAATGTCGTTATAACTAGTTTGACCCAAATCGAGCCTTTAAAGGGCTTTTTTGCCTCCGAAGTGACTCTGGCAAAGTTGTTTTGGTCCCAAATGAGCATTTAAAAGTAAAATATATTTTAATAAGTCTTAAGGACTCATTTGGAGCTCCAACTGGCGTCAAAAACTCATTTCACACTAAAACAAAGTCGTTATAACTAGTTTTACCGTAATTGAGCCTTCATAGGGCTTTTTTTTTGCTCCGAAGTGACTCTAGCAAAGTTGTTTTGATTAAAAATGTGTATTTAAACATATAATATATTATAATAAGTCTTAAGGACTCATTTGGAGATCCAACAAGCTTTAAAAACTCACTTCGCACAACAACTAAGTGCTTATAATCAGTTTTACGTAAATCGAGTCTTTAAAGGGCTTTTAAGGCTCCAAAGTGACCCTAGCAAACTTTTTTTGATCCTAAATGAGTATTTGAAAATATATTGTATTATAATAAGTCTTAGAGACTCATTTGGAGCTATAACAAGACTTAAAAAGTCAATTCACGCAAAAACTGTCTCTTTGACTAGTTTTGCCAAAATCGAGCCTTTAAAGGGCTCTTTTGGACCCAAAGTGACTCTAGCGAAGTTGTTTTGATCCCAAATGTGTATCATATAATATATTATAATAAGACTTAAGGACTCAGTTGGAGCACCAACAAGCCTTAAAAACTCATTTCGCTATAAAACAAAGTCTGTATAACTAGTTTTGCCGAAATCGAGAATTTAAAGGGCTTTTTTGGTTGCGAACTGACTCTAGCAACATTCTTTTATTTCTAAATGAGTATTTGAATATATATTTTACTATACTTAGTCTTAGGAACTCATTTGAAGGTCAAACAAGCGTTAAAAACTCATTTCGCGCTAAAACAATGTCGTTATAACAAGTCTGACAATAATCATGCCTTTAAAAGTAAAACATATTGTAATAAGTCTTAGGGACTCATTTGGAGCTCCAACAGGAGTTAAAAACTAATTTCGCATTAAAACAAAGTCATTATAACTAGTTTAGCCGTAATCGAGCCTTTAAAGGGCTTTTTTGGGTCCGAAGTGACTCTAGCAAAGTTGTTTTGATCACAAATGTCTATTTAAACATATAAATATATATAATAAGTCTTAGGGACTCATTTGGAGCTCCAAAAAGCTTTAAAAACTCACTTCGCGCAACAACTAAGTGCTTATAATCAGTTTTACATAAATCGAGCCTTTAAAAGGCTTTTCAAGCTCCAAAGTGACTCTAGCAAACTTGTTTTGATCTTAAATGAGTATTTAAAAATATATTGTATTATAATAAGTCTTAGGGACTCATTTCGAGCTATAACAATACTTAAAGTTAATTTTTGCAAAAACTAAGTCCTTTTGACTAGTTTTTTCCAAATCGAGCCTTTAAAGTGCTTTTTTCGATCCAAAGTGACTCTAGCTAAGTTTTTTTGATCCCAAATGTGTATTCGAACGTATAATATATTATAATAAGACTTAGAGACTCAGTTGGAGATCCAACAAGCCTTAAAAACTCATTTCGCTCTAAAACAAAGTCAATATAACTAGTTTTGCCGAAATCGAGCATTTAAAGGGCTTTTTTGGTTCCGAAGTGACTCTAGCAATGTTTTTTTGTTCCTAAATGAGTATTTGAACATATATTTTATTACACTTAGTCTTAGGAACTCATTTTGAGGTCCAAGAAGCGTTAAAAACTCATTTTGCAAAAAAACAATGTCGTTATAACTAGTTTGACCCAAATCGAGCCTTTAAAAGGCTTTTTTGGCTCCGAAGTGACTCTAGCAAAGTTGTTTCGATCCCAAATGAGGATTTAAAATTAAAATATATTGTTATAAGTCTTAGGGACTCATTTGGAGATCCAACAGGCGTTAAGAACTCATTTCGCATTAAAACAAAGTCATTATAACTAGTTTAGCCGTAATCGAGCCTTTAAAAGGCTTTTTTAGCTCCGAAGTGACTCTGGCAAAGTTGTTTTGATCCAAAATGAGCAATTAAAAGCAAAATATATTGTAATAAGTCTTTGGGACTCAATTGGAGCACCAACAGGCATTAAAAACACATTTCACATTAAAACAAAGTCATTATAACTAGTTTAGCCGTAATCGAGCCTTTAATGGGCGTTTTTGGCTCTAAAGGGACTCTAGCAAAGTTGTTTTGATCTCAAATGTATATTTAAACATATAATATGCAATAATAAGTCTTGGCGACTCATTTGGAGCTTCAACAAGCTTTAAAAACTCACTTCGCACAACAACTAAGTGCTTATAATCAGTTTTACGTAAATCGAGCCTTTAAAGGGCTTTTAAAGCTCCAAAGTGAACCTATCAAACTTGTTTTGGTCCTAAATGAGTATTTAAAAATAAATTGTATTATAATAAGTCTTAGAGACTCATTTCGAGCTATAATAAGACTTAAAAAGTTAATTCACACAAAAACTAAGTCATTTTGACTTGTTTAGCCAAAACCGAGCCTTTAAAGGGCTCTTTTGGATCCAAAGTGACTCTAGCTAAGTTGTTTTGATCCCAAATGTGTATTCGAACTTATAATATATTATAATAAGACTTAGGGAGTCAGTTATAGCACTAACAAGCCTTAAAAAATCATTTCGCGCTAAAACAAAGGTAGTATAACTAGTTTTGCCGAAATCGAGCATTTAAATGGCTTTTTTGGCTCCGAAGTGACTCTAGCCTTTAAAGGGCTTTTTTGGCTCCGAAGTGACTCTAGGAAAGTTGTTTTGTTCACAAATGTGTATTTAAACATATAATATGCTATAATAAGTCTTAGGGACACATTTGGAGATCCAACAACTAAGTGCTTATAATCAGTTTTACGTAAAACGAGCCTTTAAAGGGCTTTTAAGGCTCCAAAGTGACCCTAGCAAACTTGTTTTGATCCTAAATGAGTATTTGAAAATATATTGTATTATAATAAGTCTTAGAGACTCATTTCGAGCTATAACAAGATGTAAAAAGTCAATTTACGCAAAAATTAATTTATTTTGACTAGTTTTGCCAAAATCGAGCCTTTAAAGGGCTTTTTTGGATCCAAAGTGACTCTAGCTAAGTTGTTTTGATCCCACACATGTATTCGAATGTATAATATATTATAATAAGACTTAGGAACTCAGTTGGAGCACCAACAAGCCTTAAAAACTCATTTCGCGCTAAAACAAAGTTAGTAAAACTAGTTTTGTCGAAATCTAGTTTTTAAAGGGCTTTTTTGGTTCCGAAGTGACTCTGGCAACATTGTTTTTGTTCCTAAATGAGTATTTGAACATATACTGTATTATACTTAGTCATAGGAACTCGTTTGGAGGTCAAAGAAGCGGTAAAAACTCATTTCGCGCTAAAACAATGTCGTTATAACTAGTTTGACCCAAATCGAGCCTTTAAAGGGCTTTTTTGCCTCCGAAGTGACTCTGGCAAAGTTGTTTTGATCCCAAATTAGCATTTAAAAGTAAAATATATTTTAATAAGTCTTAAGGACTCATTTGGAGCTCCAACTGGCGTCAAAAACTCATTTCGCATTAAAACAAAGTCATTATAACTAGTTTTACCGTAATCGAGCCTTCAAAGGGCTTTTTTTGGCTCCGAAGTGACTCTAGCAAAGTTGTTTTGATTAAAAATGTGTATATAAACATATAATATATTATAATAAGTCTTAAGGACTCATTTGGAGATCTAACAAGCTTTAAAAACTCACTTCGCACAACAACTAAGTGCTTATAATCAGTTTTACGTAAATCGAGTCTTTAAAGGGCTTTTAAGGCTCTAAAGTGACCCTAGCAAACTTTTTTTGATCCTAAATGAGTATTTGGAAATATATTGTATTATAATAAGTCTTAGAGACTCATTTCGAGCTATAACAAGACTTAAAAAGTCATTTCACGCAAAAACTGTCCCTTTGACTAGTTTTGCCAAAATCGAGCCTTTCAAGGGCTCTTTTGGACCCAAAGTGACTCTAGCTAACTTGTTTTGATCCCAAATGTGTATCATATAATATATTATAATAAGACTTAGGGACTCAGTTGGAGCACCAACAAGCCTTAAAAACTCATTTCGCTATAAAACAAAGTCTGTATAACTAGTTTTGCCGAAATCGAGCATTTAAAGGGCTTTTTAAGTTGTGAACCGACTCTAGCAACATTCTTTTGTTCCTAAATGAGTATTTGAATATATATTTTACTATACTTAGTCTTAGAAACTCATTTGAAGGTCAAACAAGCGTTAAAAACTCATTTCGCGCTAAAACAATGTCGTTATAACAAGTCTGACAATAATCATGCCTTTAAAGGACTTTTTTGCCTCCAAAGTGACTCTGGCAAAGTTTTTTTGATACGAAATGAGCATTTAAAAGTAAAACATATTGTAATAAGTCGTAGGGACTCATTTGGAGCTCCAACAGGAGTTAAAAACTAATTTCGCATTAAAACAAAGTCATTATAACTAGTTTAGCCGTAATCGAGCCTTTAAAGGGCTTTTTTGGGTCCGAAGTGACTCTAGCAAAGTTTTTTTGATCACAAATGTGAATTTAAACATATAAATATATATAATAAGTCTTAGGGACTCATTTGGAGCTCCAACAAGCTTTAAAAACTCACTTCGCGCAACAACTAAGTGCTTATAATCAGTTTTACGTAAATCGAGCCTTTAAAAGGCTTTTTAAGCTCCAAAGTGACTCTAGCAAACTTGTTTTGATCTTAAATGAGTATTTAAAAATATATTGTATTATAATAAGTATTAGGGACTCATTTCGAGCTATAACAATACTTAAAGTTAATTCTTGCAAAAACTAAGTCCTTTTGACTAGTTTTTCCAAAATCGAGCCTTTAAAGTGCTTTTTTCGCTCCAAAGTGACTCTAGCTAAGTTTTTTTGATCCCAAATGTGTATTCGAACCTATAATATATTATAATATGACTTAGAGACTCAGTTGGAGATCCAACAAGCCTTAAAAACTCATTTCGCTCTAAAACTAAGTCACTATAACTAGTTTTGCCGAAATCGAGCATTTAAAGGGCTTTTTTGGTTCCGAAGTGACTCTAGCAATGTTGTTTTGTTCCTAAATGAGTATTTGAACATATATTTTATTACACTTAGTCTTAGGAACTCATTTTGAGGTTCAAGAAGCGTTAAAAACTCATTTTGCAATAAAACAATGTCGTTATAACTAGTTTGACCCAAATCGAGCCTTTAAAGGGCTTTTTTGGCTCCGAAGTGACTCTGGCAAAGTTGTTTTGATCCCAAATGAGGATTTAAAATTAAAATATATTGTTATAAGTCTTAGGGACTCATTTGGAGATCCAACAGGCGTTAAGAACTCATTTCGCATTAAAACAAAGTCATTATAACTAGTTTAGCCGTAATCGAGCCTTTAAAAGGCTTTTTTGGCTCCGAAGTGACTCTGGTAAAGTTGTTTTGATCCAAAATGAGCAATTAAAAGCAAAATATATTGTAATAAGTCTTAGGGACTCAATTGGAGCTCCAGCAGGCGTTAAAAACACATTTCGCATTAAAACAAAGTCATTATAACTAGTTTTGCCGTAATCGAGCCTTTAAAGGGCTTTTTTGGCTCCGAAGTGACTCTAGGAAAGTTTTTTTGCTCAGAAATGTGTATTTAAACATATAATATACTATAACAAGTCTTAGGGACACAGTTGGAGATCCAACAAACTAAGTGCTTATAATCAGTTTTACGTAAATCGACCCTTTAAAGGGATTTTAAGGCTCCAAAGTGACCCTAGCAAACTTGTTTTGATCCTAAATGAGTATTTGAAACTATATTGTATTATAATAAGTCTTAGAGACTCATTTCGAGCTATAACAAGACTGAAAAAGTTAATTCACGAAAAAACTAAGTCCCTTTGACTAGTTTTGCCAAAATTGAGCCTTTAAAGGGCTCTTTTCGACCCAAAGTGACTCTAGCTAAGTTGTTTTGATCCCAAATGTGTATTCGAATGTATAATATATTATAATAAGACTTAGGGACTCAGTTAGAGCTCCAACAAGCCTTAAAAACTCATTTCGCTCTAATACAAAGTCAGTATAACTAGTTTTGCCGAAATCGAGCATTTAAAGAGCTTTTTTGGTTGCGAAGTGACTGTAGCAATGTTATTTTGTTCCTAAATGAGTATTTGAACATTTATTTTATTATACTTATTCTTAGGAACTCGTTTGGAGGTCAAACAAGCGTTAAAAACTCATTTCGCGCTAAAACAATGTCGTTATAACTAGTTTGACCCAAATCGAGCCTTTAAAGGGCTTTTTTGGCTCCGAAGTGGCTCTGGCAAAGTTGTTTTGATCCCAAATGAGGATTTAAAGTTAAAATATATTGTTATAAGTCATAGGGACTCATTTGGAGATCCAACAAGCGTTAAAAACTAATTTCATACTTAAACAAAGTTATTATAACTAGTTTAGCCGTAATCGAGCCTTTAAAGGGCTTTTATGGCTCCGAAGTGACTCTGGCAAAGTTGTTTTGATCCAAAATGAGCATTTAAAAGTAAAATATATTGTAATAAGTCTTAGGGACTCACTTGGAGCTCCAACAGGCGTTAAAAACACATTTCGCATTAAAACAAATTCATTATAACTAGTTTTGCCGTAATCGAGCCTGTAAAGGGCTTTTTTGGCTCCAAAGTAACTCTAGGAAAATTGTTTTTATCACAAATGTGTATTTAAACATATAATATACTATATCAAGTCTAAGGGACTCATTTGGAGATCCAACAAGCTTTAAATACTAACTTCGCACAACAACTAAGTGCTTATAATCAGTTTTACGTAAATCGAGCCTTTGAAGGGCTTTTAAGGCTCCAAAGTGACCTAGCAAACTTGTTTTGATCCTAAATGAGTATTTGAAAATATATTGTATTATAATAAGTCTTAAAGACTCATTTCGAGCTATAACAAGAATTAAAAAGTCAATTCTTGCAAAAACTCAGTCCTTTTGACAAGTTTTGCCAAAATCGAGCCTTTAAAGGGCTCTTTTGGACCCAAAGCGACTCTAGCTAAGTTGTTTTGATCCCAAATGTGTATTCGAATGTATAATATATTATAATAAGGCTTAAAAACTCATTTCGCTATAAACAAAGTCCGTATAACTAGTTTTGCCGAAATCGAGCATTTAAAGGGCTTTTTTGGTTGCGAAGTGACTCTAGAAACTTTATTTTGTTCCTAAATGAGTATTTGAACATATATTTTACTATACTTAGTCTTAGGAACTCATTTGGAGGTCAAACAAGCGTTAAAAACTCATTTCGCGCTAAAACAATGTCGTTATAACAAGTCTGACCCTAATCGAGCCTTTAAAGGGCTTTTTTGCCTCCAAAGTGTCTCTGGCAAAGTTTTTTTGATCCTAAATGAGTATTTAAAAGGAAAACATATTGTAATAAGTCTTAGGGACTCATTTGGAGCACCAACAGGAGTTAAAAACTAATTTCGCATTGAAACATAAGTCCTTATAACTAGTTTAGCCGTAATCGAGCCTTTAAAGGGCTTTTTTGGGTCCGAAGTGACTCTACCAAAGTTGTTTTGATCACAAATGTGTATTTAAACATATAATTATATATAATAAGTCTTAGGGACTCATTTGGAGCTCCAACAAGCTTTAAAAACTCACTTCGCGCAACAACTAAGTGCTTATAATCACTTTTACGTAAATCGAGCCTTTAAAAGGCTTTATAAGCTCCAAAGTGACTCTAGCAAACTTGTTTTGATCTTAAATGAGTATTTGAAAATATATTGTATTCTAATAAATCTTAGAGACTCATTTCGAGCTATAAAAATACTTAAAAAGTTAATTCTTGCAAAAACTAAGTCCTTTTGACTAGTTTTGCAAAAATCGAGCCTTTAAAGTGCTTTTTTCGATCCAAAGTGACTCTAGCTAAGTTGTTTTGATCCCAAATGTGTATTCGAACGTATAATATATTATAATAAGACTTAGAGACTCAGTAGGAGTTCCAACAAGCCTTAAATACTCATTTCGCTCTAAAACGAAGCCACTATAACTAGTTTTGCCGAAATCGAGCATTTAAAGGGATTTTTTGGTTCCGAAGTGACTCTAGCAACGTTGTTTTGTTCGTAAATGAATATTTGAAAAAATATTTTATTATACTTAGTCTTAGGAACTCATTTAGAGGTCAAAGTATCGTTAAAAACTCATTTTGCACCAAAACAATGTCGTTATAACTAGTTTGACCCAAATCGAGCCTTTAAAGGTCTTTTTTGGCTCCGAAGGGAATCTGGCAAAGTTGTTTTGATCCCAAATGAGGATATAAAATTAAAATATATTGCTATAAGTCTTAGGGACTCATTTGGAGATCCAACAGGTGTTAAGAGCTCACTTCGCATTAAAACAAAGTCATTATAACGAGTTTAGCCGTAATCGAGCCTTTAAAAGGCTTTTTTGGCTCCGAAATGACTCTGACAAAGTTGTTTTGATCCAAAATGAGCAATAAAAAGTAAAATATATTGTAATAAGTCTTAGGGACTCACTTGAAGCTCCAACAGGCGTTAAAAACACATTTCGCATTAAAACAAAGTCATTATAACTAGTTTTGCCGTAATGGTGCCTTTAAAGGGCTTTTTTGGCTCCGAAGTGACTCTAGGAAAGTTGTTTCGCTCACAAATGTGTATTTAAACATATAATATACTATAATAAGTCTTAGGGACACATTTGGAGATCCAACAAACTAAGTGCTTATAATCAGTTTACGTAAATCGAGCCTTTAAAGGGCTTTTAAGGCTCTAAAGTGACCCTAGCAAACTTGTTTTGATCCTAAATGAGTATTTGAAAATATATTGTATTACAATAAGTCTTAGAGACTCATTTCGTGCTATAACAAGACGTAAAAAGTCAATTCACGCAAAAACTAATTTATTTTGACTAGTTTTGCCAAAATCGAGCCTTTAAAGGGCTTTTTTTGATCCAAAGTGACTCTAGCTAAGTTGTTTTGAACCCAAATGTGTATTCTAACGTATAATATATTATAATAAGACTTAGGGACTCAGTTGGAGTACCAACAAGCCTTAAAAACTCATTTTGCGCTAAAACAAAGTTAGTATAACTAGTTTTGCCCAAATCGAGCATTTAAAGGGCTTTTTTGGTTCC
Source organism: Boehmeria nivea var. tenacissima (assembly GCA_018132145.1). Classification (NCBI taxonomy): domain Eukaryota; kingdom Viridiplantae; phylum Streptophyta; class Magnoliopsida; order Rosales; family Urticaceae; genus Boehmeria; species Boehmeria nivea. Next base: position 656,013 of record CM030881.1, on the reverse strand, counting down.
GAAGTGACTCTGGAAACGTTGTTTTTTTTCTAAATGAGTATTTGAACATATACTGTATTATACTTATTCTTAGGAACTCGTTTGGAAGTCAAACAAGCGTTAAAAACACATTTCGTGCTAAAACAATGTCGTTATAACTAGTTTGACCCAAATCGAGCCTTTAAAGGGCTTTTTTGCCTCCGAAGTGACTCTGCAAAGTTGTTTTGATCCCAAATGAGCGTGTAAAAGTAAAATATATTTTAATAAGTCTTAGGTACTCATTTGGAGCTCCAACCGGCATTAAAAACTCATTTCGCATTAAAACGAAGTCATTATAACTAGTTCTACCGTAACCGAGCCTTTAAAGGACTTTTTTTGGCTCCGAAGTGACTCTAGCAAAGTTGTTTTGATTACAAATGTGTATTTAAACATGTAATATATTATAATAAGCCTTAGGGGCTCATTTAGAGATCCAACAAGCTTCAAAAACTCACTTCGCGCAACAACTGAGTGCTTATAATCAATTTTACATAAATCGAGCCTTTAAAGGACTTTTTAAGCTCCGAAGTGACTCTAGCAAACTTGTTTTGATCTTAAATGAGTATTTGAAAATATATTTTATTATAATAAGTCTTAGAGACTCATTTTGAGCTATAACAAGACTTGGAAAGTGTTCGCTTGAAAACACACACGAATTGTAACCGCAAGTGCACGGGTCATTCAAGTAATAAAGTGGATTGTAAGTCCGAATATCGTCCCACGGGGAACAAATGCCTATATTTAATTGCTACTATTAATAAAGAATTATTTTGTCTAGGAATCGAATTTAAATGAATGTTGTAAATTAAAATAAACAAAACAATTAAATTAAATTGACAATAACTCAATTTCCACGGATTCACTCATTTAACTAAATACTAGGGTTGATTGGCTTCCCTCGATGCTTCCTCAATTCAATCAATTACTAACTCATCACCACAATTTTCAATTTTATACTAGTCTAAGAGATTATAAATTACGTCGCAGCTCTCGCTTATTGACTTACTTATGCGTTTAATCCTAAATTACGCGTCCGTTTGCTAGAATTAAATACAATTAAGCTCAGCTCTTATAGTTCTAAATCGATCACCTCTCGGTCCCTACGATTTATAGCTAGACTACCTAGACTATCAATCACCTCTCGGTCCTTATGATGTCTAAGTTGTGGTTCTTACTATTCCCGATTCAATTTAACTTCCTCTCTCGAGTTTAATTAAATTAAACCTAAATTCTTCTATTCAATCTTTCAACTGCAACAGAAAATAAAATAAACCAGCAAGAATCACAAGCATAAAAACTGAATATTGCAGAAATTTATTACTTATAATTGAAAAGAGTCTACATCGAGTTAGCCAATCTCTCCTAGAAAGAGAGATTTAGCCTCTCATAATTATATACAACGAATAGCAAATTCTAGAGTTCATGATAAACATTGAATTAAATGAGAAGAAGATATAAGGAAATAAGAGTGAAGAAAACTCTGAAAATTCGATGATCTTCGCGAATCCTTCAGCTCCGATGAACGCTCAATCTTCTTCTTCTTGTTCTCTTGAGTTCTCTCCGTGTCAAAAGTCTCTTTTTCTCTCCTCTTTTTTCGTCCAAACTGTGTTCTATTTATAGAGCACAAGGTTTAACCTAATTTTGGAGGAAATTCGGAACCTTTTATGCTTGGAAAACGACGTCGTTCTGCTTGAAGAGCTTTGGCCAATCGATCGGCTGATAACTCGCGATCGATCCGCGCTCATGCGGTATCAGAAATCGTTGGTTCCCGATCGATCGGCTTAAATGCCACGACCGATCAGCGTTCCTTCTATGTGACTTGCGTAGTTCAGCCGATCGATCGGCTAGTTTAGCGCGATCGATCGACAAGCTCTCTGGCTTTTCGCTGCTTTTCTTTCAAACTTCTGTCGATCGATCGGCAGATAAACCGCGATCGATCGGCAAGTTCTCTGCCTTTTTGTTTCTCGTCTTTGCAACTCCTACCGATCGATCGGCAGCTATGCCGCGATCGATCGGCGATGGCTCTGTCTTTGTCTTCCTGTTTTCCTTTGCTCCAAAATGTTCCGTTTTGTGTACTTTTTCATCTCGATTTCCGTATATGTGCTTAAATCACCTGTGCACTCACAAAACTCATCAAATAACATAAACTTGAGGAATTAAACAACAATTCAAGCTTGAATTTGCGATATATAAGCGAGTATTTTGCTCGCTTATCAGAAAGTCAATTCTTGCAAAAACTAAGTCCTTTTGACTAGTTTTGCCAAAATCGAGCCTTTAAAGGGCTTTTTTTCATCCAAAGTGACTCTAGCTAAGTTGTTTTGATCCCAAATGTGTATTCGAACGTATAATATATTATAATAAGACTTAGAGACTCAGTTGGAGATGCAACAAGCCTCAAGAACTCGTTTCGCTCTAAAACAAAGTCAATATAACTAGTTTTGCCGAAATCGAGCATTTAAGAGGCTTTTTTGGTTCCGAAGTGACTCTAGCAACGTTGTTTTGTTCCTAAATGAGTATTTGAACATATATTTTATTATACTTAGTCTGAGGAACTCATTTGGAGGTCAAAGAAGCGCTAAAAACTCATTTTGCTTTAAAACAATGTCGTTATAACTAGTTTGACCCAAATCGAGCCTTTAAAGGGTTTTTTTGGCTCCGAAGTGACTCTGGCAAAGTTGTTTTGATCCCAAATGAGAATTTAAAATTAAAATATATTGTTATAAGTCTTAGAGATTCATTTGGAGATCGAACAAGCGTTAAAAACTCCTTTTGCATTAAAACAAAGTCATTATAACTAGTTTAGCCGTAATCAAGGCTTTGAAGGGCTATTTTGGCTACGAAGTGACTCTGGCAAAGTTGTTTTGATCCGAAATGAGCATTTACAAGTAAAATATATATTAATAAGTCTTAGGGACTCATTTGGAGCTCCAACATGCGTTAAAAACTAATTTCGAATTAAAATAAAGTCATTATCACTAGTTTAGCCGTTATCGAGCCTTTGAAGTGCTTTTTCGGCTCCGTAGTGACTCTAGCAAATTTGTTTTGATCACAAATGTGTATTTAAACATATAATATTTATAATAAGTCTTTTGGAGCTCCAACAAGCTTTAAAAACTCACTTCGCGCAACAACTAAGTGCTCATAATCAGTTTTACGTAAATCGAGCCTTTAAAGGGCTTTTTAAGCTCCAAACTGACTCTAGCAAACTTGTTTTGATCCTAAATGAGTATTTGAAAAAGTCTTAGAGACTCATTTCGAGCTATAACAAGACTTAAAAAGTCAATTCTTGCAAAAACTCAGTCCTTAAGTTGGTTTGATCCCAAATGTGTATTATATTGCATAATATATTATAATAAGACTTAGGGACTCAGTTAGAGATCTAACAAGCCTTAAAAACTCATTTCGCTCTAAAACAAAGTCAGTATAACTAGTTTTGCTGAAATCGAGCATTCAAAGGGCTGTTTTGGTTGCGAAGTGACTCTAGCAACGTTGTTTTGTTCCTAAATGAGTATTTTAACATATATTTTATTGTAATTTGTCTTAGGAACTCATTTGGAGGTCAAACAAGCGTTACAAACTCATTTCGCGCTAAAACAATGTTGTTATAACTAGTTTGACCCAAATCGAGCCTTTAAAGGGCTTTTTTTGTGGCTCTGAAGTGACTCTAGCAAAGTTGTTTTGATCCGAAATGAGCATTTAAAAGTAAAATATATTGTCATAAGTCTTAGGGACTCATTTAGATCTCCAACAGGCGTTAAAACTCATTTCGCATTAAAACAAAGTCATTATAACTAGTTTAGCCGTAATCGAGGCTTTAAAGGGCTTTTTTGGCTCCGAAGTTACTCTAGCAAAGTTGTTTTCATCACAAATGTGTATTTAAACATATAATATATTATAATAAGTCTTAGGGACTCGTTTGGAGCTCCAACAAGCTTTAAAAACTCATTTCGCGCAACAACTAAGTGCTCATAATCAATTTTACGTAAATCGAGACTTTAAAGGGCTTTTTATGCTCCAAAGGGACTCTAGCAAACTTGTGTTGATCCTAAATGAGTATTTGAATATATATTGTATTATAATAAGTCTTAGAGACTCATTTCGAGCTATAACAAGAATTAAAAAGTCAATTCTTGCAAAAACTCAGTCCTTTTGACAAGTTTTGCCGAAATCGAGCCTTTAAAGGGCTTTTTTGGATCCAAAGTGACACTAGCTAAGTTGTTTTGATCCCAAATCTGTATTATATTGTATAATATATTATAATAAGACTTAGGGACTCAGTTGGAGATCTAACAAGCCTTAAAAACTCATTTCGCTCTAAAACAAAGTCAGTATAACTAGTTTTGCCGAAATCGAGCATTCAAAGGGCTGTTTTGGTTGCGAAGTGACTCTAGCAACGTTGTTTTGTTCCTAAATGAGTATTTTAACATATATTTTATTATACTTTGTCTTAGGGACGCATTTGGAGGTCAAACAAGCGTTACAAACTCATTTCGCGCTAAAACAATGTTGTTATAACTAGTTTGACTCAAATCGAGCCTTTAAAGGGCTTTTTTTGTGGCTCTGAAGTGACTCTAGCAAAGTTGTTTTGATCCGAAATGAGCATTTAAAAGTAAAATATATTGTTATAAGTCTTAGGGACTCATTTAGATCTCCAACAGGCGTTAAAACTCATTTCGCATTAAAACAAAGTCATTATAACTAGTTTAGCCGTAATCGAGGCTTTAAAGGGCTCTTTTGGCTCCGAAGTTACTCTAGCAAAGTTGTTTTCATCACAAATGTGTATTTAAACATATAATATATTATAATAAGTCTTAGGGACTCGTTTGGAGCTCCAACAAGCTTTAAAAACTCATTTCGCACAACAACTAAGTGCTCATAATCAATTTTACGTAAATCGAGACTTTAAAGGGCTTTTTATGCTCCAAAGGGACTCTAGCAAACTTGTGTTGATCCTAAATGAGTATTTGAATATATATTGTATTATAATAAGTCTTAGAGACTCATTTCGAGCTATAACAAGAATTAAAAAGTCAATTCTTGCAAAAACTCAGTCCTTTTGACAAGTTTTGCCGAAATCGAGCCTTTAAAGGGCTTTTTTGGATCCAAAGTGACACTAGCTAAGTTGTTTTGATCCCAAATCTGTATTATATTGTATAATATATTATAATAAGACTTAGGGACTCAGTTGGAGATCTAACAAGCCTTAAAAACTCATTTCGCTCTAAAACAAAGTCAGTATAACTAGTTTTGCCGAAATCGAGCATTCAAAGGGCTGTTTTGGTTGCGAAGTGACTCTAGCAACGTTGTTTTGTTCCTAAATGAGTATTTTAACATATATTTTATTATACTTTGTCTTAGGGACGCATTTGGAGGTCAAACAAGCGTTACAAACTCATTTCGCGCTAAAACAATGTTGTTATAACTAGTTTGACTCAAATCGAGCCTTTAAAGGGCTTTTTTTGTGGCTCTGAAGTGACTCTAGCAAAGTTGTTTTGATCCGAAATGAGCATTTAAAAGTAAAATATATTGTTATAAGTCTTAGGGACTCATTTAGATCTCCAACAGGCGTTAAAACTCATTTCGCATTAAAACAAAGTCATTATAACTAGTTTAGCCGTAATCGAGGCTTTAAAGGGCTTTTTTCGCTCCGAAGTTACTCTAGCAAAGTTGTTTTCATCACAAATGTGTATTTAAACATATAATATATTATAATAAGTCTTAGGGACTCGTTTGGAGCTCCAACAAGCTTTAAAAACTCATTTCGCACAACAACTAAGTGCTCATAATCAATTTTACGTAAATCGAGACTTTAAAGGGCTTTTTATGCTCCAAAGGGACTCTAGCAAACTTGTGTTGATCCTAAATGAGTATTTGAATATATATTGTATTATAATAAGTCTTAGAGACTCATTTCGAGCTATAACAAGAATTAAAAAGTCAATTCTTGCAAAAACTCAGTCCTTTTGACAAGTTTTGCCGAAATCGAGCCTTTAAAGGGCTTTTTTGGATCCAAAGTGACTCTAGCTAAGTTGTTTTGATCCCAAATCTGTATTATATTGTATAATATATTATAATAAGACTTAGGGACTCAGTTGGAGATCTAACAAGCCTTAAAAACTCATTTCGCTCTAAAACAAAGTCAGTATAACTAGTTTTGCCGAAATCGAGCATTCAAAGGGCTGTTTTGGTTGCGAAGTGACTCTAGCAACGTTGTTTTGTTCCTAAATGAGTATTTTAACATATATTTTATTATACTTTGTCTTAGGGACGCATTTGGAGGTCAAACAAGCGTTACAAACTCATTTCGCGCTAAAACAATGTTGTTATAACTAGTTTGACTCAAATCGAGCCTTTAAAGGGCTTTTTTTGTGGCTCTGAAGTGACTCTAGCAAAGTTGTTTTGATCCGAAATGAGCATTTAGAAGTAAAATATATTGTAATAAGTCTTAGGGACTCATTTAGATCTCCAACAGGCGTTAAAAGTCATTTCGCATTAAAACAAAGTCATTATAACTAGTTTAGCCGTAATCGAGGCTTTAAAGGGCTTTTTTGGCTCCGAAGTGACTCTAGCAAAGTTGTTTTGATCACAAATGTGTATTTAAACATATAATATATTATAATAAGTCTTAGGGACTCGTTTGGAGCTCCAACAAGCTTTAAAAACTCATTTCGCGCAACAACTAAGTGCTTATAATCAATTTTACGTAAATCGAGACTTTAAAGGGCTTTTTAAGCTCCAAAGGGACTCTAGCAAACTTGTTTTGATCCTAAATGAGTATTTGAAAATATATTGTATTATAATAAGTCTTAGAGACTCATTTCGAGCTATAACAAGACTTAAAAAGTCAATTCTTGCAAAAACTCAGTCCTTTTGACAAGTTTTGCCGAAATCGAGCCTTTAAAGGGCTTTTTTTTATCCAAAGTGACTCTAGCTAAGTTGTTTTGATCCCAAATGTGTATTATATTGTATAATATATTATAATAAGACTTAGGGACTCAGTTGGAGATCTAACAAGCCTTAAAAACTCATTTCGCTCTAAAAGAAAGTCAGTATAACTAGTTTTGCCGAAATCGAGCATTCAAAGGACTGTTTTGGTTGCGAAGTGACTCTAGCAACGTTGTTTTGTTCCTAAATGAGTATTTTAACATATATTTTATTATACTTTGTCTTAGGAACTCATTTGGTGGTCAAACAAGCGTTACAAACTCATTTCGCGCTAAAACAATATTGTTATAACTAGTTTGACCCAAATCGAGCCTTTAAAGGGCTTTTTTTGTGGCTCTGAAGTGATTCTAGCAAAGTTGTTTTGATCCGAAATGAGCATTTAAATGCAAAATATATTGTAATAAGTCTTAGGGACTCATTTAGATCTCCAACAGGCATTAAAACTCATTTCGCATTAAAACAAAGTCATTATAACTAGTTTAGCCGTAATCGAGGCTTTAAAGGGCTTTTTTGGCTCCGAAGTGACTCTAGCAAAGTTGTTTTGTTCACAAATGTGTATTTAAACATATAATATATTATAATAAGTCTTCTTGGATCTCCAAGAAGCTTTAAAAACTCACTTCGCGCAACAACTAAGTGCTTATAATCAGTTTTACGTAAATCGAGGCATTAATTGGCTTTTGAAGCTCTAAACTGACTCTAGCAAACTCGTTTTGATCCTAAATGAGTATTTGAAAATATATTATATTATAATAAGTCTTAGAGACTCATTTCGAGCTATAACAAGACTTAAAAAGTCAATTCACGTAAAACCTAAGTCCTTTTGACTAGTTTTGCCAAAATCGAAGCCTTTAAAGGGCTTTTTTGGCTCCAAAGTGACTCTGGCAAAGTTGTTTTGATATGAAATGATCATTTAAAAGTAAAATATATTGTAATAAGTCTTAGGGACTCATTTGGAGCTCCAACAGGCGTTAAAAACGCATTTCGAATTAAAACAAAGTCATTATAACTATTTTTGCCGTAATCGAGCCTTTAAAGGGCTTTTTTAGCTCCGAAGTGACTATATAAAGTTTTTTTGATCAAAAATGTGTATTTAAACATATAATATATTATAATAAGTCTTAAGGACTTATTTGAAGCTCCAACAAGATTTAAAAACTCATTTCGCGCAACAACTAAGTGCTCATAATCAATTTTACGTAAATCGAGACTTTAAAGGGCTTTTTAAGCTCCAAAGGGACTCTAGCAAACTTGTTTTGATCCTAAATGAGTATTTGAAAATATATTGTATTATAATAAGTCTTAGAGAGTCATTTCGAGCTATAACAAGACTTAAAGAGTCAATTCTTGCAAAAACTCAGTCCTTTTGACAAGTTTTGCCGAAATCGAGCCTTTAAAGGGCTTTTTTGGATCCAAAGTGACTCTAGCTAAGTTGTTTTGATCCCAAATGTGTATTATATTGTATAATATATTATAATAAGACTTAGGGACTCAGTTGGAGATCTAACAAGCCTTAAAAACTCATTTTGCTCTAAAACAAAGTCAGTATAACTAGTTTTGCCGAAATCGAGCATTCAAAGGGCTGTTTTGATTGCGAAGTGACTCTAGCAACGTTGTTTTGTTCCTAAATGAGTATTTTAACATAAATTTTGTTATACTTTGTCTTAGGAACTCATTTGGAGGTCAAACAAGCGTTACAAACTCATTTCGCGCTAAAACAATGTTGTTATAACTAGTATAATCCAAATCGAGCCTTTAAAGGGCTTTTTTTGTGGCTCTGAAGTGACTCTAGCAAAGTTGTTTTGATCCGAAATGAGCATTTAAAAGTACAATATATTGTAATAAGTCTTAGGGACTCATTTAGATCTCCAACAGGCGTTAAAAGTCATTTCGCATTAAAACAAAGTCATTATAACTAGTTTAGCCGTAATCGAGGCTTTAAAGGACTTTTTTAGCTCGGAAGTGACTCTAGCAAAGTTGTTTTGATCAGAAATGTGTATTTAAACATATAATATATTATAATAAGTCTTAGGGACTCGTTTGGAGCTCCAACAAACTTTAAAAACTCATTTCGCGCAACAACTAAGTGCTCATAATCAATTTTACGTAAATCGAGACTTTAAAGGGCTTTTTAAGCTCCAAAGGGACTCTAGCAAACTTGTTTTGATCGTAAATGGGTATTTGAAAATATATTGTATTATAATAAGTCTTAGAGACTCATTTCAAGCTATAACAAGACTTAAAAAGTCAATTCTTGCAAAAACTCAGTCCTTTTGACAAGTTTTGCCGAAATCGAGCCTTTAAAGGGCTTTTTTGGATCCAAAGTGTTTCTAGCTAAGTTGTTTTGATCCCAAATGTGTATTATATTTTATAATATATTATAATAAGACTTAGGGACTCAGCTGGAGATCTAACAAGCCTTAAAAACTCATTTCGCTCTAAAACAAAGTCAGTATAACTAGTTTTGCCGAAATCGAGCATTCAAAGGGCTGTTTTTGTTGCGAAATGACTCTAGCAACGTTGTTTTGTTCCTAAATGAGTATTTTAACATATATTTTATTATACTTTGTCTTAGGAACTCATTTGGAGGTCAAACAAGCGTTACAAACTCATTTCGCGCTAAAACAAAATTGTTATAACTAGTTTGACCCAAATCGAGCCTTTAAAGGGCTTTTTTTGTGGCTCTGAAGTGATTCTAGCAAAATTGTTTTGATCCGAAATGAGCATTTAAAAGCAAAATATATTGTAAGAAGTCTTAGGGACTCATTTAGATCTCCAACAGGCGTTAAAACTCATTTCGCATTGAAACAAAGTCATTATAACTAGTTTAACCGTAATCGAGGCTTTAAAGGGCTTTTTTGGCTCCGAAGTCACTCTAGCAAAGTTGTTTTGATCACAAATGTGTATTTAAACATATAATATATTATAATAAGTCTTAGGGACTCGTTTGGAGCTCCAACAAGCTTTAAAAAGTCATTTCGCGCAACAACTAAGTGCTCATAATCAATTTTACGTAAATCGAGACTTTAAAGGGCTTTTTAAGCTCCAAAGGGACTCTAGCAAACTTTTTTTGATCCTAAATGAGTATTTGAAAATATATTGTATTATAATAAGTCTTAGAGACTCATTTCGAGCTATAACAAGACTTAAAAAGTCAATTCTTCCAAAAACTCAGCCCTTTTGACAAGTTTTGCCGAAATCGAGCCTTTAAAGGGCTTTTTTGGATCCAAACTGACTCTAGCTAATTTGTTTGATCCCAAATGTGTATTATATTGTATAATATATTATAATTTGACTTAGGGACTCAGTTGGAGATCCAACAAGCCTTAAAAACTCATTTTGCTCTAAAACAAAGTCAGTATAACTAGTTTTGCCGAAATCGAGCATTCAAAGGGCTGTTTTTGTTGCGAAGTGACTCTAGCAACGTTGTTTTGTTCCTAAATGAGTATTTTAACATATATTTTATTATACTTTGTCTTAGGAACTCATTTGGAGGTCAAACAAGCGTTACAAACTCATTTCGCGCTAAAACAATATTGTTATAACTAGTTTGACTAGTTTTGCCAAAATCGAGCCTTTAAAGGGCTTTTTTTTTTATCCAAAGTGACTCTAGCAAAGTTGTTTTGATTCCAAATGTGTATTCGAATATATAATATATTGTAATAAGACTTAGGGACTCAGTTGGAGCTCCAACAAGCTTTAAAAACTCATTTCGCGCAAAAACAAAGTTAGTATAACTAGTTTTGCTGAAATCGTGCATTTAAAGGGCTTTTTTGGTTCCGAAGTGACCCTAGCAACGTTATTTTATTCCCAAATGAGTATTTGAACACATATTTTATTATACTTAGTCTTAGGACCTAATTTGGAGGTCAAACAAGCGTTAAAAACTCATTTCAGGCTAAAACAATGTCGTTATAACTAGTTTGACCCAAATCGAGCCTTTAAAGGACTTTTTTTGACTCCGAAGTGACTATGGCAATGTTGTTTTAATCCAAAATGAGCATTTAAAAGTAAAATATATTGTCATAAGTCTTAGGGACTCATTTGGAGCTCCAACAGGCGTTAAAAACTCATTTCGCATTAAAACAAAGTCATTACAACTAATTTAGCTGTAGTCGAGCTTTTAAAGGGCTTTTTTGGCTCCAAAGTGACTCTAGCAAAGTCGTTTTGATCTAAAATGTGTATTTAATCATATAATATATTATAATAAGTCTTCTTGGAGCTCCAACAAGCTTTAAAAACTCACTTCGCGCAACAACTAAGTGCTTATAATCTGTTTTACGTAAATCGAGCCCTTAAAGGGCTTTTTAAGCTCCAAAGTGACTCTAGCAAACTTGTTTTGATCCTAAATGAGTATTTGAAAATATATTATATTATATTACGTCTTAGAGACTCATTTCGAGCTATAACAAGACTTCAAAAGTCAATTCACGCAAAAACTAAGTCCTTTTGACTATTTTGCAAAAATCGAGCCTATAAAGGGCTTTTTTTTAATCCAAAGTGACTCTAGCTAAGTTGTTTTTATCCCAAATATGAATTCAAACGTATAATATGTTGTGATAAGACTTAGGGACTCAGTTGGAGCTCCAACAAGACTTAAAAACTCATTTCACGCTAAAATAAAATTAGTATAACTAGTTTTGCCAAAATCGTGCATTTAAAGGGCTTTTTTGGTTTCGGAGAGACTCTAGCAACGTTGTTCTGTTCCTAAATGAGAATTTGAACATATATTTTATTATACTTAGTCTTAGGAACTCATTTCGAGGTCAAACAAGCGTTAAAAACTCATTTCGTGCTAAAACAATGTCGTTACAACTAGTTTGACCCAAATCGAGCCTTTAAAGGGCTTTTTTGGCTCTAAAGTGAGTTTGGCAAAGTTATTTTGATCCAAAATGAGCATTTAAAAACTCACTTCGCGTAATAACTAAGTGCTTATAATCAGTTTTACACAAATCGAGCCTTTAAAGGGCTTTATAAGCTCCAAAGTGACTCTAGCAAACTTGTTTCGATCCAAAATGAGTATTTGAAAATATATTGTATTATAATAAGTCCTAGAGACTAATTTGGACCTATAACAAGACATAAAAGTCAATTCAAGAAAAAACTAAGTCCTTTTGACTGGTTTTGCCAAAATCGAGCCTTTAAAGGGCTTTTTTTGGCTCCAAAGTGTCTCTAGTAAAGTTTTTTTGATCCCAAATGAGTATTCAAACGTATAATATATTATAGTAAGACTTAGGGACTCAGTTGGAGTTCCAACAAGGCTCAAAAACGCATTTCGCGCTAAAACAAAGTCAGTATAGCTAGTTTTGCTGAAATCGAACAACTCTAGCAACATTGTTTTTTTTGGAAATGAGTATTTGAACATATATTTTATTATACTTAGTCTTATGAACTCATTTGGATGTCAAATAAGCGTTACAAACTTATTTCGCAATAAAACAATGTCGTTATAACTAGTTTGACCCAAATCGATCCCAAATGATTATTTAAAAGTAAAATATATTGTATTAAGTCTTAGAGACTCATTTGGAGCTGCAACAGTCGTTCAAAACTGATTTCGCATTAAAACAAAGCCATTATAACTATTTTGCCGTGATTGAGACTTTAAAGGGCATTTTTGGCTCCGAAGTGAGTCTAGCAATGTTCTTTTGATCACAAATGTGTATTTAAACATATAATATATTATAATAAGTCTTAGGGACTCGTTTGGAGCTCCAAAAAGCTTTGAAAACTCACTTCGCGCAATAACTAAATGCTTATAATCAGTTTTACGCAAATTGAGCCTTGAAAGGGCTTTTTAAGCTGCAAAGTGACTCTAGCAAACTTGCTTTGATCCTAAATGAGTATTTGAAAATATATTGTATTATAATAAGTCTTAGAGACTTATTTTGAGCTATAACAATATTTTAATAGTTAATTCACACAAAAACTAATTCCTTTTAACTAGTTTTGCCAAAATCTTGCCTTTAAATGGCTTTTTTGGATCCAAAGTGACTCTAGCTAAATTATTTTGATCCTAAATGTGTATTGAAATATATAATATATTATAATAAGACTTAGGGACTTAGTTGGAGCTCCAACAAGCCTTAAAAACTCATTTCGCGCTAAAACAAAGTCAGTATAACTAGTTTTGCCGAAATCGAGAATTTAAAGGGCCCTAGCAACGTTGTTTTGTTCCCAAATGAGTATTTGAACATATATTTTATTATACTTAGTCTTAGGAACTCATTTGAGGTCAAACAAGCGTTAAAAACTCATTTCGTGCTAAAACAATGTCGTTATAACTAGTTTGAACCAAATCGAGCCTTTAAAGGGCTTTTTTGGCTCCAAAGTGACTTTGGCAAAGTTGTTTTGATCCCAAATGAGTATTTAAAAGTAAATTATATTGTAATAAGTATTAGGGAATCATTTGGAGATCCAACAGGCGTTAAAAACTCATTTCGCATTAAAACAAAGTCATTAGAACTAGTTTTGACGTAACCGAGCCTTTAAAGGGCATTTTTGGCTCCGAAGTGACTCTAGCAAAGTTGTTTTGATAACAAATGTGTATTTAAACATATGATATATTATAATAAGTCTTAGGGACTCATTTGGAGCTCCAAAAAGCTTTAAAAACTCACTTCGCGCAATAACTAAGTGCTTATAATCATTTTTCCGCATATCGAGCCGTTAAAGGGCTCTATAAGGTCCAAAGTGACTCTAGCAAACTTGTTTTGATCCTAAATGAGTATTTGAGAATATATTTTATTATAATAAGTCCTAGAGACTCATTTGGAGCTATAACAAGACATGAAAAGTTAATTCACACAAAAACTAAGTCCTTTTGACTGGTTTTGCCAAAATCGAGCCTTCAAAGGGCTTTTTTGGCTCCAAAGTGACTCTAGTAAAGTTTTTTTGATCCCAAATGTGTATTCAAACGTATAATATATTATAATAAGACTTAGGGACTCAATTGGACCTCCAACAAACCTTAAAAACACATTTCGCGCCAAAACAAAGTCAGTATAACTAGTTTTGCCGAAATCGAGCGTTTAACGGGTTTTTTTTTTGGTTCCGATGTGACTCTAGCAACTTTGTTTTGTTCCTAAACGAGTATTTGAACATATATTTTATTATTCTTAGTCTTAGGAACTCATTTGGAGGTCAAAAAAGTGTTAAAAACTCATTTCGCACTAAAACCATGTCGTTATAACTAGTTTGACCAAAATTGAGCCTTTAAAGGGCTTTTTTAGTTCCGAAGTGACTTTGGCAAAGTTGTTTTGATCCCAAATGAGTATTTAAATGTAAATTATAATGTAATAAGTCTTAGGGACTCATTTGGAGATCCAACAGGCGTTAAAAACTCATTTCGGATTAAAACAAAGTCATTATAACTAGTTTTGACGTAATCGAGCTTTTAAAGGGCATTTTTGGCTCCGAACTGACTCTAGTAAAGTTGTTTTGATCACAAATTTGTATTTAAACATATAATATATTATAATAAGTCTAAGGGATTCATTTGGAGCTCCGAAAAACTTTAAAAACTCACTTCGCGCAATAGCTCAGTGCTTATAATCAGTTTTACGCAAATCGAGCCTTTAAAGGGCTTTTTGAGCTCCAAAGTGAGTCTAGCAAACTTGTTTTGATCCTAAATTAGTATTTCAAAATATATTGTATTATAATAAGTTGTAGAGACTCATTTGGAGCGATAACAAGACATAAAAAGTCAATTCACGCAAAAACTAAGTCCTTTTGACTAGTTTTGCCAAAATCGAGCCTTTAAAGGTTTTTTGGCTCCAAAGTGACTCTAGTAAAGTTTTTTGATCCTAAATGTGTATTCGAACGTATAATATATTATAATAAGACTTAAGTACTCCGATGGAGCTCCAACAAACCTTAAAAACTCATTTCGCGCTAAAACAATGTCGTTATAACTAGTTTGACCCAAATCGAGCCTTTAGAGGGCTTTTTTTGGCTCAGAACTGACTTTGGCAAAGTTGTTTTGATCCCAAATGTGTATTTAAAAGTAAATTATACTATAATAAATCTTAAGGACTCATTTGGAGATCCAACAAGTGTTAAAAACTCATTTCGCATTAAAACAAAGTCATTATAACTAGTTTTGACCTAATCGAGCCTTTAAAGGGCTTTTATGGCTCAGAACTGTCTCTAGCAAAGTTTTTTTTGATTACAAATGTTTATTTAAACAAGTAATATATTATAATAAGTCTTAGGGACTGATTTGGAGCTCCAACAAGCTTTAAAAACTCACTTCGCGCAATAACTAAGTGCTTATGATCAGCTTTACGCAAATCGAGCCTTTAAAGGGCTTTATAAGCTCCAAAGTGACTCTAGTAAACTTGTTTTAATCCTAAATGAGTATTTAACAATATATTGTATTATAATAAGTCTTAGAAACTCATTTGGAGCTATAACAATACATAAAAATTCAATTCACGCAAAAACTAAGTCCTTTTGACTAGTTTTGCCAAAATCGAGCCTTTAAAGGGCTCTTTTAGATGCAAAGTGGCTGTAGCTAAGTTGTTTTGATCCCAAATGTGTATTAAAACGTATAATATATTATAATAAGACTTAGGGACTCAGTTGGAGCTCCAGCAAGCCTTAAAAACTCATTTTACGCTAAAACAAAATTAGTATAACTAGTTTTGCCGAAAACGAGCATTTAAAGGGCTTTTTTTTTGTTCCGAAGTGACTCTAGCAACGTTGTTTTGTTCCTAAATGAGTATTTGAACATATATTTTATTATACTTAGCCTTAGGAACTCATTTGGAGGTCAAACAAGTGTTAAAATCTCATTTCGTGCTCAAACAATGTTCGTATCACTAGTTTGACCCAAATCGAGCCTTTAAAGGGCTTTTTTAGTTCCGAAGTGACTCTGGCAAAGTTCTTTTGATGCCAAATGAGTATTTAAAAGTACAATATATTGTAATAAGTCTTAGGGAATCATTTGGAGCTCCAACAAGCGTTAAAAACTCATTTCACTTTGAAACAAATTCATTATAACTAGTTTTACCGTAATCGAGCCTTCGAAGGGCTTTTTTGTTTCGGAAGTGTCTCTAGCAAAGTTTTTTTGATAAAAAATGTTTATGTAAAAACATAATATATTATAATAAATCTTAGGGACTCATTTGGAGCTCCAACAAGCTTTAAGAACTCACTTCGCGCAATAACTAAGTGCTTATGATCAGTTTTACGTAAATCAATCCTTTAAAGGGCTTTATCATCTCCAAAGTGACTCTAGCAAACTTGTTTGGATCCTAAATGAGTATTTGAAAATATATTGTATTATATTAAGTCCTAGAGACTCATTTGGAGATATAACAAGACATAAAAAGTCAATTCACGCAAAAACTAAGTCCTTTTGACTAGTTTTGCCAAAATCGAGCCTTTAAAGGGCTTTTTTGGCTCCAAAGTGACTCTAGTAAAGTTTTTTTTTATCCCAAATGTGTATTCAAACGTATAATATATTATAATAAGACTTAGGGACTCAGTTGGAGCTCCAATAAACCTTAAAAACTCATTTTGCGCTAAAACAAAGTCAGTATAACTAGTTTTGCCAAAATCGAGCGTTTAAAGGCATTTTTTGGTTCCGAAGTGATTCTAGTAATGTTGTTTTGTTCCTCAATGAGTACTTTAACATATATTTTATTATACTTAGTCTTAGGAATTCATTTGAAGGTCAAACAAGCGTTAAAAACTCATTTCGTGCTAAAACAATGTCGTTATAACTAGTTTGACCCAAATCGAGCCTTTAAAGGCCTTTTTCGGCTCCGAAGTGACTTTCGCAAAGTTTCTTTGATCCGAAATCAAGCCTTTAAAGGGCTTTTTTGGATCCGAAGTGACATTGGCAAAGTTGTTTTGTTCCCAAATGCGTATTTAAAAGTGACATATATTGTAATAAGTCTTAGGGACTCATTTGGAGATCCAACAAGCGTTAAAAACTCATTTCGCATTAAAACAATGTCATTATAACTAGTTTTGACGTAATCGAGCCATTAAAGGTCATTTTTGGCTCCGAAGTGACTCTAGCAAAGTTTTTTTGATAAAAAATGTGTATTTAAATATATAATATATTATAATAAGTCTTAGGGACTCATTTGGACCTCCGACAACCTTTAAAAACTCACTTCGCGCAATAACTAAGTGCTTATAATCAGTTTTACGCAAATCAAGGCTTAAAGGGCTTTTTAAGCTCCAAAGAGACTCTAGCAAACTTGTTTTGATCCTAAATCAGTATTTGAAAATATATTGCCTTATAATAAGTCTTAGAGACTTATTTTGAGCTATAACAAGACTTAAAAAGTCAATTCACGAATTCACGCCAAAAGTAAGTCCTTTTGACTAGATTAAATCGAGCCCTTAAAGGGCTTTTTTGGATCCAAATCGACTCTAGCTAAGTTGTTTTGTTCCCAAATATGTATTCAAACGTATAATATATTATAATAAGACTTAGGGACCCAGTTGGAGCTCCAACAATCCTTAAAAACTCATTTCGCGCTAAAACAAAGTCAGTATAACAAGTTTTGCCGAAATCGAGCATTTAAAGGGCTTTTTTGGTTCCGAAGTGACTCTAGCAACGTTGTTTTGTTCCTAAATGAGTATTTGAACATATTTTTTATAATACTAAGTCTTATCAACTCATTTCGAGGTCAAACAAGCGTTAAAATATCATTTCGCGCTAAAACAATGTCGGTATTACTAGTTTGATTTAAATCGAGCCTTTGAAGGGATTTTTTAGTTCCGAAGTGACTTTGTCAAAGTTCTTTTGATCCCAAATGAGTATTTAAAAGTAAAATATGTTGTAATAAGTCTAACAGAATCATTTGGAGCTCCAACAAGCGTTAAAAACTCAGTTCACTTCGAAACAAATTCATTAGAACTAGTTTTTCCATAATCGAGCCTTTAAAGGGCTTTTTTGGCTCGGAATTGTCTCTAGCAAAGTTTTTTCGGTCACAAATGTGTATTTAAACATATAATATATTATAAGAAGTCTTAGGGACTCATTTGGAGCTCCAACAAGCTTTAAAAACTCACTTCGCGCAATAACTAAGTGCTTATAATCAGTTTTACGCAAATCGACCCTTTAAAGGGCTTTATAAGCTCCAAAGTGACTCTAGCAAACTTGTTTTGATCCTAAATGAGTATTTGGAAATATATTGTATTATAATAAGTCCTAGTGACTCATTTGGAGCTATAACAAGACATAAAAAGTCAATCCACGCAAAAACTAAGTCCTTTTGACTAGTTTTTCCAAAATAGAGCCTTTAAAGGGCTTTTTTTGGCTCCAAAGTGACTCTAGTAAAGTTGTTTTGATCCCAAATGTGTATTCGAACGTATAATACATTATAATAAGACTTATGGACTCAGTTGGAGCTCCAACAAACCTTAAAAACTCATTTCGCGCTAAAACAATGTCAGTATAACTAGGTTTGCCGAAATCGAGCGTTTAATGGATTCTTTTTTGGTTCCGAAGTGACTCTAAGTACTTGAGCGTATATTTTATTATACTTAGTCTTAGGAACTCATTTGGAGGTCAAACAAGAGTTAAAAACACATTTCGCGCTAAAACAATGCCGTTATAACTAGTTTAACCCAAATCGAGCTTTTAAAAGGCTTTTTTGGCTCCGAAGTGACATTGCCAAAGTTGTTTTGATACCAAATGAGTATTTAAAAGTAAATCATATTGTAATAAGTCTTAGGGACTCATTTCGAGATCCAACAGGCGTTAAAAACTCATTTCGTATTAAAACAAAGTCATTATAACTAGTTTTGACGTAATCGAGCCTTTAAAGGGCATTTGTGGCTCCGAGGTGACTCTAGCAAATTTGTTTTGATCACAAATGTATATTTAAACATGTAATATATTATAATAAGTCTTAGGGACTCATTTGGAGCTCCAACAAGCTTTAAAAACTCATTTCGCGCTAAAATAAAGTCAGTATAACTAGTTTTGCCAAAATCGAGCAGTTAAATGGCGTTTTTGGTTCCTAGTGACTCTAGCAACGTTGTTTTGTTCCAAAATGAGTATTTGAGCATATATTTTCTTATACATAGCCTTAGGAACTCATTTGGAGGTCAAACAAGCGTTAAAAACTCATTTCGCGCTAAAACAATGTCGTTATCACTAGTTTGACCCAAACCGAACCTTTAAAGGGCTTTTTTGATTCCGAATTGACTCTGGCAAAGTTATTTTTGTCCCAAATGAGTATTTAAAAGTAAAATATATTGTAATAAGTCTTAGGGACTCATTTGGAGCTCCAACAAGCGGTAAAAACTCATTTCACTTTGAAACAAAATCTTTACAACTAGTTTTGCCGTAATCGAGCCTTTAAAGGGCTTTTTTGGCTCCAAAGTGACTCTAGTAAAGTTTTTTTTTTATCCCAAATGTGTATTTGATAAGTGCGCAAAATACTCACTTATA